>VXAD01002572.1:4677755-5039757 GCA_013399195.1 Dicrurus megarhynchus
AAAAAAAAAAAAGTGAGATGTTTTTCTATTCTGAAATCACATTGCAGATGAAATCAACTAAATTAAAATAATTTATTAGACTGGAAGGAGATATGACTTTAAAAAAAAAACAAACCCAAGCAAAATAAGCTGGATTTTGTAGTAACCCAAGGATCAGTATATGTCATTAAGTGGTGTCTTCAGATGATGAATTGGTGAATCATGCTGCTATTGCACCTACAGCTAGTGGGAAGAGCAAATAGCAAAGGATTACAGTCATATGATCATATATAGCTGAGAAAAAAAGCCCTTTTGGTAAGAATATTTACCAATTTATGCCGTGAAGGAGGGCTTTTTTCATACGAATTAGATACCACATTGAACACTTGAATTGTGAGCTCTAAAAGATGGAAATTCATGACCCCAAGCCTGGAATTAATCCCTGAAAATGATCCTTTAGAGTATGGACAAATAACTAATTTTTTTCTTTGCAGTCAAGTTGCTGACCTTTACATGTAGCCTCGCAGCTGGAGCACTCATCCAGTGCTCTCAAGTCTGCCTTCAGCTTCCTCTATGGCTTGAGAAGACTCAAATGCTCATTGCTACCTCTCAAGAAGACATCTGGGTTCAGTAAAAGGAGCTGCACCATTGTGCTGAATGCAGCTGTGGGAGACCAGAAAATGAGCAATCAAAAGGGAAAGTAATGGAAAAGATAAGTCATTTGCAGACTACGTGATGGGAAAGGGCAGTTTGAGCACCATATAGACTGAAAAGCGTGTTTTATCTATGACTGCTTTCTGACATTTTGCTGGAGATAACTACTGTATACCTACCAGCAGACCTTGAGCTTACACCTGTTTAATTTATTGGTATGGCTATGGCTTGTGGGAAGTTTGTTAAACATCCTGTCTGAGTCCAGGCCACTATCTTCTGCTTAAACTGTGTGTTAGGTGCCTTAGCGCTTGTGCTGCTTTAGACCTTCGTCACTTGACTTGAGTTTCAGGTTCTCTGTCAGTTTGTGAAAGTACTGAACTGAAAACCTCCTCTGCCTAAAGCACTGGCATTAGGAGCAGTGCCACTGAGGGACAGCAACGTATGTGACAGCAACAGGGGGTGTCTGAATGGAAATAAGAAGGGAAACAGCAGTAGCCACCCAAAAGCCAGAGTTTGCTAGAGTGCGCATACCTAGCCTCATCGTAATAGATTTCACTAGTAACTTTTTGTAGGGATCCTAGGAATTCTCTGAATATCTGCTGCTTCTGGGATGATTTTAGACATCTGTAGAAAATTTCAAACATATTTAATAAAGAAAGGATCTGACGTCCCCCTCAGAAGTAAAACATCTATCTCTATGTATTATAAAAAGGTACTGATTGTAGAGGTGCAAGAGGTAGAAGAAAAGGAACCTGTAAGGTCTCAGCAAAACAATGTAGTTATATCAAAAAGGATAAGTAGTTGAGGAGTAGACTTTCTGATTCTGTTTGTCCAATGCACGTACGTGAGGTAGGTTGAGGCTGAATTTTATGGGTTACATGTGAGTGAAGAAATCGTATTTCACAACTTCAAAGCAATTGCTTTACTTCATAATCATCCAAAATCAGATTAAATGTTCTTGTTCCATTTTTCAGTCTGAAACACATTTTTACAGAAGCTACTTTTTAGCAAGACGGGGCACTTAGAAGGAACTCTTTCCATTCACTTATCAAAGCAGCGCCCATTATAAAACAACAATAGATGTTAACAAAAGGAAGTTAATCTGTATTCTATAAATAAAAAGCTAGAGAACATCAAAGCTACTTGCAAAATGTTATGTTTCTTTTAAGTTTCCTTCAGTATCCCCTCTTGGCATACATGTGATGAAAGTTTATTTAAGAAGCCCAGCTAAAATATTCAGCATTAGAGAAAAACAAAAAAACAGCCTTCATAAAGGAGAAGTAAGAAGAGCGCAGCTGAGTGAGGAAGATGTCAGAAACAGCTTAGCTGTCAGTAGCTGTGATATGTTGCTGAAGCAAAACCCTGCAGGCAGGCTTTATTTGGCTGCTGCCTTCCTCAGCATGAGAGGTCAGCGCCCTGAGCAGCTCCAGCAGCACTGCTGGTAGGAATCACAGGAGCACACTCTGTCCCTCCAGCATCCACAGCCCCGGTGCCTGTCTGAAGCTGAGCCTGGATTTCAAACTGGCTGATGCCACCAATATTGTTCCTCTCAGTTCACCTGAAAAAAACATGAGCTGTTGGTCTTGCAGGGCCTGCTCCTGCTTTCTGTATGAAGCTTTGGACCCTGCTGCAGGTCTTCTCTGCTGTTTTGAGTTTGTTCTGAAGAAATTAATTGATAGAATTGATGGCTGCTCCTGTGCCTCTGGCAGTAAGAGCAGCACGAGTGTCAGTGGCATTAAAGAACACGTGCCAAGATAGCACTAAAACAGTGTGTACCTGAAGTCTTTAAACCAAAGTCAAGAAGAAAAAATTAAGTAAAGTGGGTCTCTCAAGACAAATTGACAGTGGAGGGGTCTAGTAGAAAAGCATCCTCTGCCAAGATGAACCATTACATGTAAAGGATGCAGGGCAGAGGCAGCCGTACCAGCAGAATTCAGCATGATCTCTCTCACTGTAGACTGGCTGCTGAGAGACAACTTTGGGCAGTGGCAGACACACTCCCAAGTTTCCTTCCCTACAACAGAGCCCATAAAACCTAAGGTGTCCTTCCAGGGCTGCATTGCCTCTGTTGTTTTCTGAAGAGTTTTTTACTGTAAAGTTTGTTGTGTGTTCTCTGCTACTGATGCATCTCAGTTTGCTGCGTAGACTTTTTGAGGGCAGAACAGGTGCATGGTTTGCCTGGTTGGAGAAGCTACCAAGAAAACTGATGGGGAAGTCCTGCACTGAGGCCACTCAGAGGTTAATTGCTAGTTATGTCATAGGTCAGTTCAGTCTGTGAAATTGTTTGAGTATAAGTTAAGCTGACTTGTATGATTTATGGTTCTTCAGAAAAATTCTTGCAACTGGATAGTATATGTACCATTCTGTTCTTTTTACTTTGTTTGGAAAAAAAAAAACCTAGCACCCAAACCAAAAACCCAAGAGCCATCTTCAAAATATTAGGCTGTGTTGTCATACATTTCTTAGTTATCCTCAGTAAGAATGTTACAAAAATCAAGAATATTGACCGTTTCTTGAGCTACTTAAGTATATTTTGCATTTCTCTTATTTTCAAACCATTACTTACATGCATACAACAATCCTAAGTGTACCACTGCAGTTGTGAGATGGATCTTAAAAAAAGAAGATCTTGTGTAACTCAGGCAGGGTTTGCATATTTTACTGTTTGTAGAAACACTTATTCAATATTGGGAATTTCAAGAAATATAAAATCTTACAATGAAAGGGAAAAAAAAAGGAAAAAAAAAATTAATAAAAGGTTGAGCCTTGCAGGAGCAGCCACACATGCAGCCTCCTGGGGGTCCTGTGCTGCTTCTGAGGCACAAATGTGTGTTGGGGAATATATAAAAGTCAATTTGAACAAAATGCATCGTATAGATATAGATATAGATGTATAGATATATACTGACCTTTTAAAGAGCTCTTGTCTTCCACGGAAAGCTCTTCCATGTCTATGAATCAGGAAAGGCTGAAAAACACTGAACTAGCAAATAGACAGCTGTTGGTATTATCTGAATTGTGGTGTTTTCACTTCATCCTGGTTGTAGTGTGGAGAGAAGTTTGAAAGGATATCTCTTATGCTTCCTAGCTATAACACTGCATTAACTTTTGGGTAGAAATAAATCAAGTGCTAATGCTGCTTTTGTGGAAATACAGTATCCATGATTACTGGTAGTTAGGGAAATAATTCACTCTCTTCAGAAACTCTTGACTCTGCCTTCATTTACTGCTGGTTGTCAAAGACGAGAGATACTGTGTAAAATACCTGCATAATAAAGTAATCTGTAAAACTAGTGGTTATATTCAGAAGACACATTCAGAATGCTCTATGTTCAGAACATTAGGTAGCATATTGTAGCTCCATGGCTCTGGGTATGTGCTAAATTTACTCACCAATATTCAGTGTTTTAAAAGCTTAATTAGGCTGGAAAACAGAACTAATTTTTAAACGGCCTTCTGGTACCCTTGCAGAAATGTTTCAAAAGTGAAATAAAGCTTTTGAAGCCTGCCTGTACTGAGCCCCTCAAGGTGGTGTTTCTTGATAGCTCCTGCCAGACTTCTGCACAGCCAGATCATCTGGTGGATTAAAGTTGGTCTGTAATTAGGCACAGTTACGTGCCTGGTCTCTGCTACATGATGGCAGCCATCCAGTAGTGACTTTAACCTTTACAAAGCTTCCTGAAATTTACTGTTTTAAAATTCAGGTGTATAACACAAATGCCCTTCTTCCAGTTACCCAAGTGCCACTACTTCAGACTTCCTTCTATGTACTGACAGTTCTTCTTCAGTGCCTCTCAGTGTGTTAAAGCTGTATCTCTCTGAGATGGTGTCATCCATACAGACCTTCATGAGAATTGCCATGAGCAAAGAGTATTGACAAAATGTATAGTAAAGTCTTAATGGGATGTCATCTGTGCAGTCCATGTCTTCTGCCCAGAGGAAAGCCATCTCACTCCCCTTTGTTGGATATGACCTGACCCTAGCTATTATGACACTATAATCCTTCAGCCACTGATGTTTCTCTCTGCAGTATTTGTTTATAATTTTGTATGGGGATCTTTTTGCCCTCCTTGGCCTGTTGTTAGACTGGGAAGTACTGATGGAGGAAGCTTCATTAAAATATTAATTGGAAAAGAAGGAAGAAGGAGATGAAGTTTGCTTCAGTCTACAGAACAACCTCCTTTGACTGGCTTGTAAAATTACCTTTTATTAAAAATGCAATTAAAAAAAATACTTTGAGATGTCTGTGAACAAGAGTATATGAAACATTCTGGCTTGAAATAGATTATACAGTGGTTTTTAGGCCTGCATTGTTTGTGCTTCCTGCCTGTAAGTCGTGTGTGGCTGGACCTACTTTTGGTGTAGAGAGCTCTCCCTGTCCCTTGGTATAACCGTAACTGTGTGAAATGTAGACTGAATTTGTCCTGTAACAACAATATAATAATGAGAGAAATTGCTAGTTTTATAACTTCTAATACTTCTTTAATGGTATATTCTATCATAATGGCAACTAATCAATCTCTCTAAACCAACTAGGATTCAAAGAATTTAGATTGGAAATGACCTTTAAGATCATCAAATCCAGCCATTAAACTAACATGGCCAAATTCACCACCTATCCAAGTCCCTAAGTGCCACATCTAAAGGTCTTTTAAATACCTCCATGGATAG
This sequence comes from Dicrurus megarhynchus, assembly GCA_013399195.1. Taxonomy (NCBI): domain Eukaryota; kingdom Metazoa; phylum Chordata; class Aves; order Passeriformes; family Dicruridae; genus Dicrurus; species Dicrurus megarhynchus. The sequence goes on from VXAD01002572.1 coordinate 4,683,060, forward strand.
GCACTCAACCACTTTCCTGGGGAGCCTGTTCAAGTGCCTGAGCACCCTTTTGGTGAATAAATTTTTTCTAATACCCAAGCTATACCTCCCCTGTCACAAATTGAGGCCTTTTCCTCTCGTTCCATTGCTTGTTAATTGGAAAAGAGACTGGTCTCCCACCCAGCTACAACCTCCATTCAGGCTCTTGTAGAGAGTGAGGAGATCTCCAGTTATCATTTAGGCTACAAGACTACCTACATATGTAGATCTCTCTTATACTGATGTATTTATTTTTATACCTCTGTGGTATTAATTCAATGCTATTGGAGTACAGCAGTATAGTATATATCAGGTGTTTGTGTGGCCAGACCCTAACGGCAAATGTCCTGTATGGCCTGGGATCCCTCACATCTGAGTAGGGCAGAGACTTTTGCTTAGAAGTCTCCAGGACCCACAAAATCTGTGGGGGTGTAAAAAAGCATAAGCAAGGAGCTGGGTTTACAAAAGACAGTCTTTAGCAGGTGACTTGAAAAACAGGCAGTGATACCTGCTGGAACCAGCTGTCAAAACCTAAAGAATATGCTGATTCGGTGTAGCAGCTTTTCTCTTTTAATTGTTCCTTTTATGTATTGCAGACTTTTCTGTGTGAATGTGAATAATTGTATTATATACTGCACTGTGCCACTGTAACTATGGGTAAGAGGTGATAAATGTGAGAAAGGGAAGAGAAGTGGTGAGATGCATTACATAATAAATCACTTTCAGGTCTTGCAGATAGTAAATACGTGTAAAATGAAAATATTTCCTTAGGTTTCACTACTTGTCAGTTAAAGTTCTGCCATATTCTCCATAACGAGAGGCAGGAAAAGCCATGCTGGATTATTTCCTTGAATACAATTTATGAAAAATCTTTTAAATGGAAACCTTCATTCCACAAATTATCCTTTGCTTATTACATCTTAGTAGTAAAAGAAGAACATGTTCACAAGTTGATTAGGTAATTCTTGGAATGCTGAATATCATTGGAATGCTGTTTTCAATCAAAAATGACCTTTTCTCACATTTATTGGGAAACCAGCTTTAAGACACATTAAACTAAAGCTTTTGTGCTGGTGCTGTAAAGCTGCTGACCACAAAGATGATCTTCAGTTTGTTTGCTTTCTACAACCCTTATTACAGGCAGCTGGCAGCTTGATAAGCTTTTGGGGAGAGGAGGGGTCTCTCATGTTTTGGCTCTGTCTTCCTGGTCTTTCAGTCTCTGCTGCATGTTATTAAGTCAGCTTTACAAAGCTTTTGCTCTGCTTAAATTCTGTGCATAAAGAAGGATGAATAAGAAGGGGTTTTAGGTAAAAGATTGTCTGCTGAAGATTATGCAGCAGTCTTATTACATGGGGTACTGCATCAATGTTATCTTTAGATGTTGAAAAAGATGATTTTGTTTTAATTAAGTTATTTTAGAGAACGTAAACTTGCTATTTTCAAATTTGATTCTTATCTCCATTATAGTTCTATTACTAGTTTTCTAGTAATGGCATTTTTATATTAAATAAACTTCTGACTCCTTTCTGAACCCTTCTCATCCTGCTAAAAAACATGGGAAGTACAAACAAGGATCTAACTATGTTGACATTTGAAAGAAGGAGAAAGACATCAGAGGAATACAGTGCTATTTGAGAAATGCTTTCACCTGCTGTCTTTTATGTTTCTTCTTTTCTGCTCAGAGATTTGTCTGAGCAGAATTTTTAACATTGCTTTATGTGGTTTTTATTGTTAATGATCATGGTAAGGAGTTATCTTAGAATATTGGCTTTTGCTGTAAAACATTTAATATTTAATATTTTCCTGCAGCATTTGAAAGTACTTAAGCATCTGTTTTTTCTGTAGATCAGTTTCTCCTTTTTGTGTGAAAGTGAAAATAGAAATCTTATTGAAGATTTTAGCTGTGTATTTTTTCAAGCTGTAGTTTTTCAATAATCAGTCATTGCACACCACAGCTATGGTACGTGAATTGTGCTCCTCTATGTGTTGCTAAGCAAAGATGTCACTATATTTTATTCCTATACTATGTAATTTACAGCAGTGCTATACAGGATAGAGATGCCTCATTGTTTTACACTGAGAGTAGAGTCTGTCTTAAAGCATTCCCAACAGAGGCATCCACATGTGGACCAGATGTGTAGATCCCCCCTTTGTAGTCATGCAGAGGAAAAAAGCCTTTCTAGGATGTGGTCAAGATCATCCTAAGGTTAGTGCTAAAAATATGACAGAAGTGTTTATTTCTTTCCACTGACAATAAAAGTCATCTAGAAGTTGTCGTTCTGTAGACATTTAAAATTAAAGTGACATTTCTATCAACCATCCTCTCAGCTGTGGAAAGTGCAGAGATACAGAGTTGAGAGCATTGCTTACTGACGATCCATAATGCCTCCGTGTGTTCAAGTTAATTGCTGTGTGGTTTTTAAGCTCTTTTGAAAGAAAACATTGTGGGTTTGGGACAAGAGGGATTGGCTTTTAGATGGGTGATAATTTTTAAACAGTAGCTATGCCTTATGGCTTGATACCTAGGGATGTCAGAAATAGCACAGTGAAAAAGAGAGAGAGGGATTTGTGGGCAGAGGGCAGGTGAAGATACTCAGACGTACCAAGTAAAAGCTATTTATCAAGTGGTTTTACTGCACAAGGAATTCAATTTATTCTGTGGGTAGTTACCACATAACATTTTTTTGCTGTGATTCATCATAAGTTGTGCCTCTGTCATGCCACTGTGAGGGGGACAGGGTTTGTTCTGTCCCTGTGCAGGACAGTGGCAGAAGCCCATAATTTTCCGTGTAGCTTCTCATGAGGCTTTGTAGAGAGTCTTAATGGTGTCGTGCTTTACCTAAGATTTTGTGGAATACCTCTGTCTACAATTTCAAAGAATTACGATAGATTTGGAGAAAACTTGTCTTTTATGCCCTGAGTGCTTGATGACCTGAATGCAACCTCTCTGCTACTGTCAGTGATATACAAGACCCTTGAAATTATAAAACACAAGCTTTTTTTGTTCAATGTGACAAAGTATCAAATGAAATAAACTGAGATTTGGGTTGGGGTTTTTTGGTGTTTTTGTTTTTGTTTTTGGTTTTTTTTTTGTTTTGTTTTGTTTTTTGTTTTTTGGGGTTGTTTGTTTGTTTGTTTGTTTTTTGGGGTTTTTTTTGTTTGTTTGTTTGGTTTGGGTTTTTTGGTGCTTTTTATTGTATAAGAAAGCCTGTTGTGTGCAGATAAAAATCTCCTAGAAGACAGAGAAAAACCTTTTTAATAAAGAAAGCATTTTTTCATGTGTTCATTGGACAAACAGGTAAAATACCTCCACAGTTAAGTGTTCTAAAATCATTCAAGGGGCAAATGGAGTGCCTTGTGAATAATATGAACTAACTATACTCTTCTACCACATAAAGTTATCCATTCATATATAATATGAAGATAGACTGGAATTCAGGCTGTATGTCTCTATGTCTTTACATAAGGAAATTGTTCTCAATGCAGTATAATTAGCCTCAGTATTCCATAATTAAACGAGAACTTTTTTCTGAGAGGATGAAGTGCTCTGTGTTTGACTTTATTTTTTACAGGAAACTTTACCAGATTAGTTCTCACATAAAACATTGAATTTATATGATGTTATTCTTTCAGATGCTACATCCCAAAGACTAAATTTAGGCAGGTTTTGACAGAAACATGACTGAAGTTCAAAGCATTTCTTTCCTTCAAGCACATTTTAATTCTAAAAACAATTAATGTGGTGTGATATCTACAGTAAAACCTATTGAGCCTTTTAGTCATGTTTTAACAAAAGAAAAACAGCAGAGAAAGTTTTCATCAAAGTAGTTCCATTGTACAAACAGGAGCTATTAATGTTTTTGTATGCAGTGTTGTGTCATAAATTAAATGAGAGCTACAGGGACTTATTAATGGTGTTTGTCACTTCCTAGGGCAACACCTGTAAATTCTGGGCTGGCTTTCAACTTGAACATCACAATACAGGTATGGAAACTGTGTATAGTGCCAGTGAGTTGTGTGAATGAAGAGCAGTCTGATACTGGTATATTTTAACTCTGAGGAAAAAAAATACAGCACTCAGAAGATAATTGTTTTCTTCCTTAAAAATTAAAGACCTAAGGAAAGTAAGAGTAGAAAAATACCTCAATTTGCTCTTAATTTATTCAGATGTGTGATTCTGTGACTGGGTAGGATAATTTGGTTATTTAGGTGAATTTCTGACTTTATGCAAATAAAAATTCAATGAGGCAGAAAATGAGAATTCCACACTAAATAGAAGCTGTTCTTTTTACTCACAGTTAACTGATTGGAACAAGTGGAAATTAAAAGCAAGCCTGGAATTTAGTGACCCACTGATAAGATGCCTCAATTCAAGTGGTGCAAGGGTAGAAAAAAAATTCATCAAGTTCAGGAAATAATATGCAAGGGTGCTGGTACCAGGCAAAGAAAGGTCAATTTTCAAACTGTGTGAGCTTCATCAGGAGTTTCTCACTGACTCAAAACTGTACCATACATACATACATATATATATATATGGACAGATAGATAGATACACACATATATATATTTATAGTAGGTATATTGTAGTGTACATTTTATACATAACTTTTCTTTAAAAGCACACTCATTTTCTGATGGCATATTAATCCACGGACTTTATTTTGATCCCTCAGTAATTCTTAAAAAGAAAAGGTTCATAATATTACATTTCTGGCTCCTCTAAAATTTACAAAGAAAAGTTGTAACCTCCACAGTTGACTTCTGTGTGCTTGACAAACCATGTGAGGAAGCACATATTTCATAGGTGGTTATCGCAGCAGAAGAACTAAAGTCATAGTTAAATACTCCTCTATCTCTAATGTGCAAATGCTTTTTAAAACTCAGTTTTGATCTACTGATGCTTTTTTTTTTTTTAAATATACATTTTATGATTATGTGAGTGCATCTCCAGAGAGAGGCTTTAAAATTAATATTATTTGGGCTTTTCAGTCACGTTTTTCATAGACTTCATTTTTATCAGTTGTCTTTATAATATAATTTTCCTTAAGTAATTATATAACTAGGCAGACTAGCCTTCATCCTAACAAAGGATTTTGAAATCTGCACTAAAATCTAGATATTCAAAACCCTTTTCTGGGTCTTATTTCTTAGTCGGGAAGCAGAAAATTGCTAGTGATGGAACAGATTTTTTCAAGGAGGCGATCATGACACTTCCACACTTCGCCACACCTATTTAAATTAGCACTTTATACACTGTAGAGGTAGAAACAAAGTTGAAGACTACAGAATTCAAAGTGGTGGGGTTTTGCTTGTTGGTTTGTTTGAAGCCTGATTTGTAGCTAAGGCTGAAATAAAGCTTCTATACTTAAAAAAGATAACAGGTGAGATTATGAGAGTAAAGGATTCAGCTGAAAAAAATTATTAAGAGATTTTTGTTATAACTTCCAGTATACAGTTGGAACTGGCATAAACAAAAAAAAAAAAGAAAAAGTGGATTTGTCCTTACTTTAGTAGTGCCTTTGATTTGTACTGTTGGTTACAGACATTTGCTTTCCTGGCAAAAAGAGAGTGTCAGCCTACTGGTTTTGGATTTGTTGGGGTGTTTTGTTTGTTTTCTTGTTTTTTTGTTTTTTGGTGGTTTTTTTTTCTTTCTGTGGTGGGTTTGGTTTTTTTCTTTAATTATGTGATTCACCAATTTTACATTACTAGTAGGAAGTGGCAGTGATATCACCTATCATTAACTTCTATGAACTTTTACCTCTTACTTACGTATTTTAAAAGTGCTAATTAAAATTTATCTTTTTCACCCCCTAACTTTCACTTAATTTAGAAGGGAGGTTTAACAGACAAGGGTCACTTGTGTGTAAATAAATGTAATGTGTGTAATCCATGGAATGATGGGTAAAGGCTGGGAAGAGTATTTTTGTTTTATTCATATGCATTTCTAATGCTCTCTTAGAAACCAGACTTCAGACCGCTATCAAATCTGCTGTTGCTTTTCTAAGGTGGTAAGTGGAGTGGAGATGTGCTGCAATTTAAAAGAGTACTTGTGGAATCTACGTGATAAAAATCAGCACAATACTTTCCTGTACTTCACACACACCACCCGAGAGGTCTCATCCTTCCACAGTTCACTCTTTGAGATTTTTCTCTGATGTGCAGGCACGAGGCCTTGGTAAAAGTTTGATGATTGCACTTTGCTTTCTGTTGTATTCACTAGGACTTTTCAAGGAAATGAAATATAATCCCTATGAGTTTTCAGGGAAATAGCATTTTGATGTTGAAGGGTAGAAATCTTCTCTGACCTAAATTTTTGGAAGTGACTAATGCTTGGGGGAATTGCATTTTCTAATGCTTGAGCTCAGGTTATGTAAGGAGACCTTTTATGTTGGATGAGTGCTAACAATTGGGGAATTGACAAATCTTAAATTATCTAAATTGGTTGTCTGAATATTCATGCCTTAAAAATGGATGCAATACAGTTTCTTCTCTCAAATTGTGTGAAATAAATACTTCTTTTCAGTATTGCAAAATCTGCTCATATTAACTGGTGCACAAAAATGTGATAACATGAATTAAGGCAGGATTTTTTTTTCTATTCTGATTGAATTGCTCCTCATATCTTTCCCTCTCTCTTTCTGTCTTATTTTACGAAAGCCACATTAAAATTTATGGAAAACATTAGGATATGGATAAAAATATAAATCCACAGAAGTCAGAAAAATAAAAACTAGGGTTCTTGTGATCCCTGGCACTTTTCCTACCCTGTAGAGATATGCAGTATTTTTTTACTGAGATTTGCAGTGCTAAACGTGTCAGAATGGAGCTGCTGCTGGAAGAAATATTTTTGTCATTTGATTTTTGACCAATTTTTGCATTTTTTTCAACAGGAGTACTTCAATTTTTGTTTATTTGTTTCTCTGGTTAAGGTAAATTACTTTCGTTAAATTCTATCAGAATTCTACCTGCTCACCTTGAAAAGATGATGTGAGTAAAGAGATACTTCATTTGAAAGAGGGACATAGAGATGGATGTAAGGTTTCTTTTGTTTCTGATGGAATAAAATTTGTAGACACTTGTACCCTGACTGAGTGCCTTTGGTCCAGCCAATGTAAAGCAGCTTTCCTAATAGTGTTTGTTGTAGCCAGTTTTTCACACAGGTATTTAGAATTTCAAAGAAATTCTAACATGCCAATAAAAACTGTGTTCTCTTACACAGATTAAGCAGTTGGGAATAACACTTCTTTCAAGGTGGTCCGAAGTCTTCATGACATTCCTGCATTAATTTGCCCATGCTGTATAAAGTGTATAAATCTGTTCTTAGAAAAATGCACAACGATTTTGAAATGCAAATATCTATTTGTCCTCTAATTTAGGCAATCTCTGGGTACCTTCAAAGCAGGTGGCACCTTCATCAATTTAATGTAAAAACAGTGGATATTACTTAAAGAAAAGAGATTCAGCCAGAGAAGCAAGGTATTCTTAACTTATTTACATCTTTTTACATGTTGTTCAGAAGGCTGGAGACTAGTGAAAAAAATGGAAATATAATCAACAGAACTAAGGCTAGCTAGGAATATGTCTCCAAACCTTTTAATTTTCCATGGGTTTTGTATTTGGTAGATTTAGAAGTGCTGCTGTACTATAACTGAAGTTAATTTGTTGTATATGAGAACTGGCAATGTTTTTAAGTGATTTGTAGAATAAACTGCTGAATTATAGACAACTTCTAAAAACTGGATGTTGATTACTGTCCTGGTTTGGGACAAATGTGGAGGAAAATGTCCAAAATGAACGTATCCTCTAATGGAAGGCAGATTTCAGCAGCCTCTCCCCCACCCCGCATTCAGAAAGAATTTTTCTCGGAGGAGAGTGAAAAATAAACCTCCTTATTTAACAAGCAGGGTGCACGCAGGCACCAAAACAGAATGAGTAATATTAAATAATAAAAACTCTCACTATGGGGAGGACCTGGGTAGATTCGCCCCAAGACAATTATATTGGATGAAATTTAAGTCAAACTTAACATGATTGAAACTTGCATCCAGAAAGATTGTGTATTTTAAGGGTCATCCTTTGAAGTCTTAGCATATCCATGTCCCTTTTCAAAAGCCAGCTTTAGCAATTAGAAAAAAATTTCTAATGTGTGGCATGCCTAAAGGTGCAGTGAATGCCTGGCAGAATTTTGGAGTCACATGCATCTGATTGGCAAGGTAGGTCCTGAAACTCAACATGGAGGGGAGAGTCTACATAAAGATGCAGCTACCTAAGAGTTTGACCATACTGTGACTGTAGGCAATCTGAAAGTGATGGGAAATTGCAACTTTTAAGCCCACTCTGTGACTTGGAAAACTTTCTCATTGTCTCATACATTGAATATTGTTTTACACCTTTATGTAAGATTTAATGGCAGATGATAGCAGAGAGTTAAATCCGGATAAAAAGAGAGATGGAAATACCCTATGAACAGAACTCTCTCTCCCTAGGAAAAGAGAAGGGCTGCCACAGTAAATGGTATTTTTGTAAATTTAGTTTACTTTAAGAAGCTTTTAAATCTGAGTGCAGAATTCAGATGCAAAATAAGTAGCCACAAAAGCAGCTGTTAGGATTTACTCAATAAGGTGATTTCTTGCTGTTGAACACTGCATTCAATGCAACATCTGGATATATCCTTGCTGCACAGTGTTCTCTCATCCCTTTTTTCCTAGGTAAATTTTTGTGAAGAGCTAAAGAAAAATACTCCTCTTGAATTTTCTGCTCCTCATAGTGGCCTTCCCATACCTAAGGGGGCCTATAAGAAAACTGGAGAGGGACTTTACACAAGGGCCTGTAGTGATAGGACAAGGGGGAATGATTTTAAAGTGAAAGAGAGTGGTTTAGATTAGCTATTCAGAAGAAATGCTTTACTGTGAGTGTGTGGAGGCACTGGAACAAGTTGCCCAGAGAAGTGATGGATGCCCCATCCTTGGAAGTGTTCATGGACAGGTTGGATGGGGCTCTGATCAACCTGGCCTAGTGGAAGGTGTTCCTGGCCACGGCAGGGAATTTGGAATTAGATGAGCTTTAAGATCCCTTCCAACCCAAATCACTCTATGATTCTATTATTCCCTATGCAAAATTCCATCGCAATGCTTTTGAAGACAAGATTCCTCTCTAAACGTGCTTGGGGAGAGGGGAAAGGAAGTTAATGTTATTAATTTATTAACACATCAGCCTCCCTAATCTCATAGGATTTAATAGTCTTCTGCATTATTAGTCACTTTTACGACCACCAAAGTAATTATTTCTTGTTCCTTACGTTGGCATAAGAAAGTTTCTTGTTACTTTTGTGGATACTCTTAAGTATGCTTAGTTTGGGGAACTAAAGTCAGCAGCATCAGTGTAAGTTGTTTATACTCTTTTTAGTTCTTCCATGCTATTATGTGAATACAGCTCTTCTTACTTTGAAAGCCTCTCTTTTGGCTTCTGAATACTAAGAGCTATATGCAGGTTAAAACTGGAGAAGGCATAGCATGGAAACTAGCTTCTGATGGTCTGACTGAATCTTTGATCAGGGCTATCAAGGGATGCATCCTACAGGATTTAATTCAGTTCACTGTGTTCAAAGAAACTCTACGCAGACATGTACAAAAATGTCCTGAAGTAATGTTCATTAAATCAGCATCAATAGTAAGATACTGGTAATTTGCTGCAAGTATTACACTAAAGCACCTATAAAAGCCCTGGTTAGAAACACCTTTTGAGTGAAGTCTCTGTTTTGAAGTGATGTGGAAATGTTTCTAACTTCTTTGAAACCCCTTTATATCCATAGAACCAACAGAAAAGAATAAAATATGAGGAAAGGTAGAGGGTTACATTAAAAATCCATTTGGGAAAGAAAATCCTGAAATACATTTGAGCTGATAATATAATTATTCTTTCCTTGCACCATGGAATTGTTTAGATCTTCGGCTTGTGACATCTTTGAGAAGTGTTATTACCATTACATCATTCCTAGTCCAGAGTTTGTAGTTTCCTCCTGTACAATGTGAGCTATGGGAAGCACAGTCTAAGCTGCAGCAGTCTCTATTATGACAACTACTGATCCTGCAAAAGGGCTGTGTCATGCTGCATTGTGTATGTGCATTATTTCTCAAAGAGAATCACCATTCAGAATAATTAATCATAATTAGCAGCGAAGATGGAACAAGGTCAATATAATAACTGGGTTTTTTTCATACACATTAATCTCACGTATTTTTTGTGCAGTCAGGAAAAAAAGTCATTTTTTAGAATGCCTGCTTTTGTAGCTTGGATCCAGCAGTAAAGGTATTAAAATGCAATTGTTACAGCTGATTTTATGCAGGTTTTTTTTCACCTGAAGGAAAAAGTCTCACTTTAAGCACTCAAGTTAAGAAGTATTTTTTTTGTCATCCCTTAAGAATTCTAACTAGCATGTATTCATCCTATTCAGGCCTGTAGGTTGTTGGAGTCTTTTTTAGTTCCTTATGATTCTATTCCCATTAGTGCTCATGAGATGTATCAGCACCACAGAGCAAACTACAGAAATGAAAACAGAATTTGAGGCCAGCACGTTCTCTAAAAGCACTGAAAGAGACATCCATAACAATAAGAAAGAAAATAAGAGGGAAGACCTCAACAGGACTTTTTGTATATCCTCCAAACATGCACTGATGCTACAAAGCTGCACAAATGGAAATAATACCCCTAGGCATGACTCCAGTAACTGATAAAAAGTAGGAGGAAGAACAAATCTGATCTGATGATCTGAGGACTGAGGAACTGGAGAAAAGGTTATGACTGATTTGACCCTGAATACATTAGGAAATCAAGCTGAATGCAAGACCATTAAAACACGATTCTGTATGCTGGTTATCCATGTAGATAGGAACCAACTGACTGAAGGCACATTTGAAAGAACTAGATAATTTGTATTTAATGGGTCAAAGCACTCTGAAAATGTTAAATAAACTTAGTACTTGTTTAGTTGCCATGCTACTACTTCAAGGACAAGAGGTTTGACAAAAGTAAATAAACCAATAAAATTCTGTCTACTTTTGAAAAGTTAATGAAAACGGATCTTAATCTTTGCCCCTTTCCTCTTTACATTTGCTCTTTTTTTTTGTTTTTTGTAAACAAAGAGACATCACTCCTGGCATAAAAGATTTATCCCTGACCATATTATAAATGATGTTTTATGCGTCACTTACATGCTGTACACCAGGTGTTGTAACTACAACCTTTGATAACTTGGAAGCATAGGTTTTTGAATGCAAATATATCAATGTGCTGGGTACTAAAACTCAGGAGGGAGTACTGCTGGGACATATCACAAATGATTGATTCAAACCAGGGAATACAATGAATTGCTCCTTAAGTAACTGCAAATCATACAAGGAAAGGGAAATATTGTTGAAATGCCTCAATTTGCAACAGGCTTGTTAGAAATTGCATGCAAACAACATTTTCTACAATTGATAGAAATGTTATAGAGGTTATAGAAAACCTCTATAATTTTTTAACCTAGTCAAGTTCTGTAAAATACCCTCTAGAAGTGACAGTGTTTCAGAAAGGAGGGAAAAAGCTATAAATAGGAAAATGCTGGAAAAAAATTCATATAAGGCCCGAGTGACATATACTTGGGGATAACATTTCAGTGTCAATGAAACAAAACAATTTGATCTCTAAGTTAGAGGTTCTGAATGAGATTACAGATTTGGCCACAAGACTTTTCATGATAAATATTGATCTTTATGGCTGATAGGGGTGACAAGTGGCTCCCTATTTCCCCCTCTCCTTTCTAGTATCTCTTTCAGCTGAACTATTTTAATGATTATATTTTTATTTTGTTTTCCCGCTATGGAAGGTCTGACATGAGATTTCTGAAATACATCCCTTTTCTATTCCCATTATGTAAATATAGAAGTGAAACAATGCAATAGTACAGCAATATTTTTGTGTATTTTATATACATTGTGAGTATATATCATGAAGTATTTAACCAAACCAAAACAAAATAAAGGAAGAGTTTATCCAGTTTCCTTTCTCTGAAGGAATACAGATGGATAAAAACTCAACTGTACTCAGATAAAACTGAGTGGGACTGGAGAAAGTCATATGCTCTTCACCTTTACATATTTTCCCTCCGTGTATATTCATTTGACTTAGTTACTGGAGATATTAAAAAACACTGAGGACATGATTTGAGACAGGAAAATGTGGACATGAGCACAGCAATAACTAATTATGAGTGCTGTTGACTGGAAAACAGATGTGAACTGAAATGCTGTTGTTTGAAGTGCTTGTGACCTCTTTATAAATTCCTTCAGTGATTTTTTCATTACTATAGAATTGTTTATTACTGCTGTCCTCTGTTCCAAAATTCTGCATCATTCTAGAGTGCTCTAAGGATAGTTCCCCAGCACCTAAACGTTGTGTTTTAATGAACAGATATGTAAAGCATGTTATTAATTTTTTCATGATTATCCCTTGCCCAGTAATGTTGCTGAGATGGTTTCTGGAAGATTATTAAAACAAATTGCTCAAAAGCAACAAATCTGACCTACCAGGGCAAGGCAGACTAAGAGAATTTAGGTGAAAAGCATGAAGTCAGCTTTACAGTTGCTTTATTTTGCTTCAGCAGCCAATATGCCCTTGACTAGATAGGGTCTAACCATCTAGTACAAATTCTTTTACTTGCTGCTTCAGTGGGTTTTGTTGAAGATACTGGCTTCTTCTATATGAGTCAGCAGTGTTTATCAATTTTTCTATCATGCCTCAGGAATATTGCCTCTTACACTTTAATATGACTTGGCTTGTCATTTCAAATCTTGGAGGCTTTTTTGCAATTTCAGCTCTCATGTTGTTATAATTTATAGGGCTCCATGATAATTAAAAAGACTATGACTGTCAGTTCTTAGATAAACAGTTTAGGAAGATGTTTTTTGTTCTTGCAATGAGCTGATTTATATTGCAACTTTTACTTAAAGGTGTAGCATTGAAAAAACTCTAAATGCAAGTTGAGAAGTTCATCTTTGAATCACAGTGGGCATCTCAATTGGAAAATGCTCCTGTAGATGCCATCCTCTAAAGATTTAATTCTTGTAGCTGCGATGCCCTACAAAATTCCTTTTATATTCATGTATTCAAATAACAGCTTTTATAAGCCTATTTATATGGGAAATTATACCTTTTGATAGAAACTGATACCTTAATCTGTATTACCCATCAAAACAGCCACCAAAGGAGTTCTGTTTCCCCGTATGTGCACAGCCCTGAAATCATAACTCCTTGATACAGCCTTTGGTGTAGAATTTTGCAAATTCATGCTGAATGAACACTAAATCCCCAAAGACTGCTGATCATTGAGTATGCCACTGAATAGTAGCTTTCAACATGTTTGAGCCTTGATTATGAGGAGGGGTGGAGGTGCAATAAGGTTTTAGGGTTTTTTTGGTTTTCTCTTACCCAGCATTTTACGAGCCCCATTTTTTTGTTTCCCTGTTTTCATGTCCATAGCCCTCACAATTTGTACATATGCAGGTTACTCCGTAGACTTTTTTGTATCCCTCCTGCCACCAAGCTACTTGGTACCATTTCCAAGATGATACTTCAGGTGCACAGATGGTAGCTGGTGGGTTAAAATCTTTGTCAGCTGTAAAAGAATAGTTTAAGCAGGAGGTTTACAGTGAAGTATTTACTGCCAGAGGGTGGACTCAAAACATCTGCTTTAGGAAAATAGTATTTGCAAAATACATTGCTACTATACTGACAGAGAATTCGTACACCTCCATTGTGGGGTATTGCAGTCTACAGGCATAAGATGACAGAATAAGGAAAAGCAGAAGGACTTCCAAGGATTTAATTTATAGTATATGATAGAGTTATAAAATTGTAATCTTGTTTTATGTGTTTAGTTTTCTCTAAATTTAAGTTTATGGGGTAAAGAATATAAAGAATCCTTATATATCCCTTTCCTTTATTCCATTTATTTATGACTTCAAAAATCTTCAGTGAAAAGCTGTTTGTCTCAGCTCTGTGCATTTTGACATACAGGACTCATGTGGCTTCATTTATTTAATCTAGAATGCTTGTGAAAGAAACACCAGTTGCAGCTGTGGATATTCAGAAGCACAGTGCAGTGATATAAGAGCAGGACATCTTCTATACTCTATGGTCTCCATTTTTCAATATTTTTACTCTTTCCTGAAAAAACTAAACATTTAGGTAAAATTGGTAGAAACTTAGGATAATTCTTTTTAAAAAATCAAAGTGAGGAAATGAAATAATGTTTTGTGGATTTGTCTATGTATGAGAGTGTGCACACACTTATTAAATAGCAAGTTTCAATATCTAGAATGCTCTTCATATTTACAGATGATTATTTCAGTAGAGCTACGTGACAATAAAACTTCAGAGTTGTGCTGGTTTTCTTCTGTGGACATCTGCCCTTTGCTATTCCACAAGCTGTGTTCTGGGTTCGACCAAGAGTGTCTGGAGCACATTAATACTACGCAGAAGGTAGACAAAAGGAGGGAGCTGCAATACCTCTAAGGGTTGCTGCAATTTATTCTTTCTTTTGGATGCTTTACATTTATTGTTCTGAGAGTAGAGCTGAGGGAATTAATGAGCTGGTCTGTAGTTTTGTATTGGGAAGGTAGCAGAGGTGACAGGCTTGAGCTATAGGAAAAAGAAATTTGTGATAGCTTCTTAGTTTGTGTAGAGTTTGTGTAGAGTTTGGGGATCTTTTGCTTGTTTTTTCACAATGCTCAGCAACTTGATAATCTTAAGTTTTCTTAGTGTCAAAATCAGCTCTTCTTCCTTTTTCATGATCTTCTTTACAGGCCCAACTCAAAGCCATTATTTGATCTTTGTGATATTTACACAAAGCTCAACACACTGCCCTCCTTAGATACACGTTAAGCATTGGTTCCATGAACTGGTCTGTTCCCTCTGGGCAGTGCTGTTCCCTCTGGGCTCACACAGAGCTGAACACACTGTGTGGTCATTGCTGCCATGGCTATCAGCCATTTCACAGATAACACTGGAGCCTAATGCGATGCTTGCAAATACCTCCTTGCTCTGCAAACAACATCCTACTGACCCAACCTTGCAGCTCTTTCCTGATCCTAAATACTGTTATGTGTTTTTCTTCTAGAAGTTTAACTTTTCTGATTATGTAACTCCTTAAATTCTTGACTTTCCTGTGCTCATGTATATGCAAGGAATACTAAGTATATGGAAGGATCCATATGTGTTCCTTCCTTACTAAAGCTCAGTGTTTTTTTCCTTCCTCCAAACCCAATATATCTTGGAAAAATCTCATATTTCTGAGATGAAGTCTTCTCATCCACCTCCTTGTCTGTTTATGCAAAACCCTTTATCATTTCTAGATGCCTTGCTGACTACAGGGTAGCTCTGTTTTCCCTTAGAAGACTAGCCTGACAGAGTTTTTAATCAGGACAGTGCTGTGATTTAATACCAGCTGGCATCTCAGCCGCTTGCTCACTCCCCGCAGCAGGTTAGGGGAGAGAATCAAAAGAAAACTCATGGGTTGAGATAAGGACAGTTTAATTGTTAAAGCGAAGCCTGTGCACACAAGCAAAGCAAAACAAGGAATTTATTCACCACTTCCCATGGGCAGGCAGGTGTTCAGCCCTCCCCAGGAAATCAGGGTTCCATCACATGTACTGGTGACTTGGGAAGAAAAACGTCATCATTCCACACTTCCTCCCATTCCTCCTTCTTACCCCAGTTTTCTACAGTGAGGATGATGTTGTATGGTATAGGATATGCCTTGGGTCAGATGGGGTCAGGCTCTGGCTGTGTTCCCTCCCAGATTTTTGTGTACTCCCACCTCCTCACTGGTGGGGTGGGCTGAAATGCAGAGGAGGCCTTGATGATTAGCAATAGCAGAAATTTGTCTCCAGCACAAATCTAAAACACAGCCCCATACTAGGCATTATGAAGAAAATTAACTCTACCCCAGTGAAAACCAGTGCAGATATTTAAATAAACTTTATGACCTGTACCACATAAGCAGTAAGGGGACGTGTCCTTTAACAGCAATGGATGAAATTACTTAGGATGGCCAAAATTTTAAGTAGCGGTCTGTAACAGCAGAGAATGTCTCTCTGGGCTCCCCTGCCAAACAAACATCTGCCTTGGCTCTTGGGTAGATTACAGCTGTTAGTCACTTCTAGCTGCTCTGTACAGATCAAACACCTTGGCTCAGGGTTTGTCTCTGTCCTGCTCTAGTGAGCCTGGAGTGGCTGGTGAGCTAGTGAGTGACTCTGCCTTCAGTGTGATGGCCTTGACATATGGTAATGTTCTCCCACACAGTAAACCCAGTGTTTCGTGATACTGCTTGTCTACTGTGTTTCATTGTGACTTACCTAGAGAGGTTCACACTGCCCATTTTAATGGTCTGTCTAAGTGGTTTCCGACCTTCTCTTCATGACTTTCTCTGCATCTATCACAATGAGGCATAAATGAACTGTGACTGTCAGTAGCAACATTTTTTCAGGAGCGGTGTATAGCCCAGCTGATCACTAATCAGCCCCACAGCCTGTTTTACTCCTGTAGATGAGTGCAGAACCACAGCAGTCAGCTGTAGCTATGAATTTTGATCAGAGTAAACACTGAGGGCTCATTTGTTATGGAGATAGGTGGGAGCGTGGCAAGAGGCGATGAGGGAGGAAAGCAGGGCTGTGTGCTGTTAAAGAATGAGACAGTCAAATAATGTTACACTTCACAAATTTTCAGACACAAAATATAGTGTGAGGGTTTACAAGGCTGGTATATTGCACATTATCTGGTAGCACTTGGAATGTTAATTCTGGGTAACCGTGTCTGTGCCTACAGTGTTCAGATAAATCTTTTAGGCAGTGCCTCTAATAAAAATTAGAGAAAATTGAAAATGCTTTCAATGAAAGGCATTTACAAACTGCTTATAGGTGCACTCACAGCTGTTAGTGTATGTCAAAAGAACATCTGTGTTAAAATTGGTTGCTTCATCGAATGGAAATTATATCTCATGTCCAGTTAGATGTTGATTTTGCTTGTCTGTAACATATTCTATGTTCATATTTCTCTTCCCACTCTTGGTGACATCAGCTTGGGATTGTACAAATTCCAGTCTTCTATCTGCACATTGACATGGTCTATCAAAAGCAAGGGATCTCTTTTCTCCACCATTCTATCACGTTCATTTTATTAGTTTGCTCACATGCCTATGGTAATGGTACACTAAAAGGAGGCACATGGGGACAGATGGGACTGCATTTGAAACTACAATGATAGTCATGTTCTGAGGGGATGTTTTGTATCTCTTTATTTTCTCATCTTCAAGCAGCTCCCAGTTTTACACAAAAGACTTCTTGTGACAATTAGCTTTAAGGAATATTAAGATAATTGGGAAAGATACTGGTTTATTCACTATTTGCACTGTGCATTATTTCTAAGACCCCAGTGAGATAACACATTGCTACATTTTAGCAGTAATTTCATCCCTGCTTCTAAAGGGTTACAAAGTCTCTTTAAAAGAACATTGGAAAGTCAAAGGCTCAGCCATTTCACTGCAGTTGCCCAAGCTGCATACAGCCAACTCCTTTTCTGTGAGAATTATGGCATGCCATTCCCTATGTTTACATTGAAAGGGCTTCACCCAACTTTGGCATTAATTCTGTTCACACTGTTACTGAGCAAAGTGCTGAGCAAAGAAGAAAAATTAGATATTTGGTTTTTATTGGAAGTAAATTTCTTTCATATTTGTATGGAAAATTTGAAAAAATATGCCAGACCTAACATCCAAAAGCCTATTTCATCAAACAACCGATGCTTTATTAAAATAATATAGACACATCCTGCCCCCAACTTTACAAAGTGGTTTTTTCAAATATTAAGTGACAAGCATTGATCTTGAAAACATGTTCTCGTGGTTTATACAGTGCATGTTCTAGAAGAAGTTCATTCTCAATCACTGTCAATTTTTTCAAAATCTCTGTCAATTTTTTCAGTGCCACAGTCAATACAGCTCTCAAAATATGATGAAATTGTATTTTATGGGTCATTTCTTTTCAGATTTTCTTTTTTGACTTTCACTTAATTTAGGGTATTTTTTTGAGAACACAGTGCCCTTACCAGTGAGATGATATATGCAATAACTACATTATTTTAAATCTCTCTAACTTAACAAGACCTCAGAGGCTGAGCTGACATTATCTGGCTGATTACATTTCCTGCTGGTGGATTACTGTCAGGAATCAGCAAAGAAATTCTTGGTGGAACATATAGAATCTGCCTATCTGTTCTGCTGTAATTAATGTAGAATTCACAGCAAAAAATCCAGACTCTTGGTGACGTGTTCAGTAACTCATGACAAGGCCTTGTTATCAATAATTCTTATCTTTGGAAGAAGCCCAGTTAATTTCTTCAGTAGTCCATAAATTACTGCAGAACTTACAAATCTCCTATAAAATCAATGCAAATAACTGTAAATTAATAGATTTCTAAGTGTGAAGGAGCATGTAATAGTGTAGATGAGTCCTTGAATGAGCATGCCAGTTCTGGTGTCAGGGGTGGGAACTTCCCACTGTTTTATGGGACATCTTCAAGTGTAAACACATTTCTTTTCCTTCCCCCAACTGATTTAGCTTGCTACCATAGCAAGTAATATTTCCATTAGCCTCCCACCGTTAAATCGCGGAGTAACTATAATCGCAAAAACATCCACCATGCAAGCAAACTAATAGAGCAGCAACCGTGGTGATAGCTTATCTCCATCTTACAGGCATTTTTGTGAGTTCACCACAGTCGGTGCAGAAACAAATCCCTTTAAACTGAGTCTAATGAAGGAGAATAAAAATGGTTGGTTGCAATACAGATTAAGGGCTTATAGATATTCTTGAGTGAGCTTGCTAGAAAGAAAAATGGTGTGTTGTTTCCCTTATGCACAGTACTTAGCAGCAAGGCAGTGTCCTGTGTGTCAATGCCTAGACTGCTCAGGCTTGATGGGGTAGAAGAGAAATAGTCTGACTTCAGGGTACTTCAGATTTTACTTAAGATAAAGTATGTATAGATGTTGACAGATGTAGTTTATTACAGGTAGCAGGACAGAAACAATCTTAAGAACAGAAGAACCTTTCTGTTTGTTGCTTGCACTATTTTGGTTCTGGACTGTAACAGACTGTATTTTCATATATGAAATAGCCATAATTTTCTGTGATTTAGCTTTCTTTGCAGCTAGAATTAAATAAAGATAGGCTTAACTGCAGAGCATACTCAGGTTTTGTTTTTCTATAATGCCAGTTTCACAAAACACGTAGACTTGAAGCTAAAGTGACTCTGAGGCAAGGTTAACTTTTACACACAAGTTTTTCTGATCTGGGATTTCAAGGTGTCTTTATCTTCCTCTGAGGCTGAAGTCTGGAAACTTGGCAGAAAGCCATTCATGCCAAGGGCTTATCTTGCAGCACAGCTTCTCTCTTCTGGATACAGCTATAACTGTTCATATTAGTG
The DNA here is from genome assembly GCA_013399195.1 of Dicrurus megarhynchus. Taxonomy (NCBI): domain Eukaryota; kingdom Metazoa; phylum Chordata; class Aves; order Passeriformes; family Dicruridae; genus Dicrurus; species Dicrurus megarhynchus. Next base: position 4,702,596 of record VXAD01002572.1, read on the forward strand.
AATCTTACATCAGCACCTTTACTACCTATGCACTGTGGGTTTGGCTTGTGGGGTTTTTTAAAATAATAAAATTGTGAATAGGATGGTGACACAAGGTATCATAAAGAGGAGCCTGTATGTTAAATATATGGAGTAATAGCACATTTACAATGTCATATTTTGGAGGGAGGACAGAGTCTTAATAAGCTTTACAATTAACTACTAGAATTAAAGTGTGTAGAAAGTAGATGGCTTTTCTTCTTTGCTTTTGTTGATTTTCTCTTTTTAATTAAAAGCGAAATGTGGGATTTTTCTAATGCACATTAGGTGATGTAACAGCAGGGTGACATGGAAGGAGGGAGCACAGCTCGCTGTGCAGGCCTGCCCAGTAGATACAACAGCAGCAGAATTGTGAGATCTTTTCAAACTGCATCAGATGCCACCCAACCATTCTGACAGCCACCAAAGTTAAACATTTTGATAACTCTTTCCAGGATTGCTGCTTACAGTTTAGTAACTCGTAATGCTTATATGTATTTTGTTACAAGCTGACTGTTCTGGGTTTCCAACTATCCTGTAGCAGTAGGATAGTGATAGAAATAACAAATACCTTAGAAAAATTATCTGACCTGTGCTCTATGTCCCCAATCCTAGTTTGTCAAATGTATCGTGAATGTGATTTTTTTTTGGTCCAATTTGAGCATTTTTTAGGGCCCTGGCATGTGAGTCCTTTCCTGCAGAGTGTCTCTTTGGATGAAAGGATGCAGAAAAGCAATGTCTCGGCTATGAGTATTATGAAAACATTAAGCAAAAGGCTGAAGGGAAATGTATTTCTTACAAGGTTTTAGTTTACTCCCCAATTATACAAATTTTAGAAAAAATGAGAATTAATAAAGAGCTTTACAGAGATTGACAAAGGAAGATTTTTGGTGTTGTGTCATCCCCATCGTGTTTTTTCTGGCCTCTGACCCATCTTCCCCTCTTTCTGTTGGAAGACAGGAGGTGGGTAACAGATGAAAGGAGCTCTACAACTGTACTGCATGACACAGCCTTATGCTAATTATATGGCATCTCTGTCTCCAAAATAACAGGAGCATTTGTGCTATGCTAAGAAAAAAAACCCCAAACAAACAAAAGGATGCACTTTAAATATATGTTGGAAGGGCGCAACTGCATACAAACTATTTTAAATCTTCTGACAATTAGAGGTTTATTATATAGTCAACTGTAGGAAAGCCTTTGTTTCTCCTTAACAGGCTTTCAGAGTTCCTTATTTAAATGTACAACATCATGTTTTAAATGATTCAAACACTTCCTATGATGGCAAATTTAGAAAAAAGCAGTGCAGTTCAAAGGTGGTATCAACTGTAAATTAGGTACTTTGTTCTTTTTCTTTTTCTCTCCTCCTAACCTCTGTTTTAAGTGTCCTTACACATTAAGTATTTCATGTGGCTGAAGAAAGGTGTACCCTCAAGCTATCCTTCTTTGATAATATATGGTAGTATTTAGAAAGGATTTGAATGTCTGTATACACATCTACAGTGCAGACAATATGGTCTATTTATAAAATCCCATATTCCAGGAACTTTCAGACACTACCTCATTTCATATTTCGCTGAATTAATTTTTATTATCACATTTTTGCTTACAAAGTTAATGAATTATGGAGGACTTCTGATCTAACACCACTCCGGTTATTAAGAACTATTTAAGCAGAAGGGATTAAATACTATGCCAATTTTATAGTTGCTGGGTTTATAATGATGCATGAATTTAGTTTTATCTTGCTTTTGTGTAAGGCCACTGAAATCAATCCACCCATTCAGAAAGGGTGAAGCTGCCTAGGGTGTGCTGTGACTGAGTGACCCTTCGGCTGTTGCCTCAGGCAGAAGGGTTTGTCCTTACACACCCCCATGAGGGAGTGGGAGAGTGAGCTCTGGGTCTGGCCCCCTGGCCAGGGAATTGTCCAGAGCAGCTGCTCTGCCCATTCCTGCTCTGCAGGATTTGCCTCCCCACCGTGGTTCTCCCTGTCACCCTAAATTGGGCATACCTTTCCTGGTGTTTTGAATTTCTGTGCTGTTTGGGTAAAAGGCATATTGATGAAGATGTGTGTTGATTAAATATATGTGCTGCTGTAGTACACATGCAGACTACTACAGTTTCTTATCCCCTGAAAAAAATCTTTTTTTTTTTTTTTTGGGAGGGAGGGGGAAGAAGGAAAAGTCAAAATTAAAAAAAAACCTGATTTTCCTCTCTTAAATATGTCAGATATGAAACACTGAGTTTCTGCTAAATTATCTTAATCTTATTTATTTTCTCTTTTTTTGTTTGTTTTAGGTAAGTGGAAGCTTTCTCTTCATGACTTGGGGCCACACTGACTTGCTGTGGTAAGTGTTCTCCATCATAAGAATATAGGGATCAGCTGTGTGTAAATTAACACCTTAAATTGGCCACACAAGTGGCACAGAATGGATTCCACGAGGCTACATGTATATCCACATGCTGCTTCTCCTGCAGAAGTTACTGATGTTTTTGAACACAGAAGATAATGTTTCTTCTGCACAGCTGCTCAGTTGTCCAGTTTTCAGGTATCCTGACTCATTTATCCTCATATAACTATGGTTTAGCATTAGCTTGTTGTGTTTGGTCTTACAATACAAAAGCTTGTTAGCTGAAGTGGTTCACTTGTGTTTGCGTTTTGGCAACTTATCTTCCAAATTTCTTGTGTTTAGCTATAGAAATAAATATTGTTTTTCTCGCCTCCTTTAACATTATTCCACACTGCTTTGTAGTAGCACAGTTTGGAATCGTTACTGGCTTGGGTTTATTGTGGCATGTAGTTTTTTTAATTGTATATTACTTTATAAATTACATATGCGTGTGAAAAAGAATTTGAACACCTAGCTGTGACTTGTTTCAGAGAAAAAAAAAAGTCTGAATTTACTTTTGTGCACTAACTGTTCCTGATACATCATAGCTGGGTGAAAGGGAAGGATGGACTATTTTTAGGAACTTGGGTTTTCGATGATAAGGGGGAAGTTTTCTTTTGAGGCCATGCAAATTCCACAGGGGTTTTATTTTTGCCTGAGCCAGGTGTATGAGGAATGAGGCAGTGGACTGTAGGAGTGACAAACTTTCTTTTGCATTTCTGCCATTGTCCTGGGAATAGCAATACATGTGTCATCCTCTTGTTGAAAGGACTGGGAATGTATGTTGTAGCATCATCTATTCAGTTGAGGCTTTGAAATTAAACTTAAAGATTCTGCTTGAGTTTTGGTTTCTTTGGGAGGAGTTTGGGGGTTTTGTGGTTTTCAATCTTTATCCAAAAAGGGTTATGCTTATACATTGGATTAAATAATGCATTGCTTACAGCAATAGTATTTTAAGCACATCCATCATGTTTAGCCTATGCCAACAGCATTATTTACATTGATGGTATTTTTGGATGTAGATAAAGGAGGTTGTGCTAGTGCAAAATAGTTCCTCATTAAAATGTTGGGGGGCTTTTTCAGTAGATCACCTTTTCACAAATGAAGTCAGTTTATTTGTATTGTTGCTTTATCAAAAATATAACAATGATGATACTTCTCTTATTAAAAAAAAAAGGTTATTAAATGATGAAAGTGATACAGCTGTCATATGTCCTGACTCAGAACGATCATATGAAGGTTTGGCACAGTCCATCTACACTGGCATGGCTATTTTATGTGGAAAAAGTTCATTCTATAGTTAAGTCTGTACTTGTAAAATTCACGTTTTACACAAGGCATTTGTGAATTAGCTGGAGGATACCCAGGTGCACTTTTTTTTATTCTGGGTTGTTTTGGATTTTTTCTTTTTGTTTGCTTAAGGGAAACATTTATTCAGTACCGTACATAGGTCAAAATTGGATATGTTTTTTAAAGGCTATAGGTTATTTAGTTTATTGCAGAATTGATACTGGGGTGAAAGAGAAGCTAGCACAACAGACAAAATCACAACAAATGTGTGATTCTGTACATACATAAATATATGAACTTTTTATTTAAACTCCAATTAATCAAAATTCTTTCAGTGCTTAAAGTAACTGAAACCCTAAAGAAACCTTTCAATAGCATAGAAGTTAATAACAAGTTAATAGCATATGTTGTATTCAAGTAATTTTTATAGGATTCAGTGACCTGATAAAGAATGTTATCCACTTGTTACAAAAGATTTAAATTTATAATGGAACAGTACTTCCCTGCTTCTGATGTCCTTTCCCCTCACCTCCTTTTTTCACTCGATGCTTGCTAAAATATTTGATGAGGCTTAAAATAAAAAAAAAAAAAAAATATTTGTTGTCCAAAAAAACAAGTAGAAAAACTCAAAGTAACTAAAAAAAAATCCAATCACCCCTTACCAATACAAATAATATTGTATTGCTTGGTGATGTGGAGTAGAAAAACATCAATTCTAAGAAGTAGAAAATGTCCAAAGGGAAGAACATTTCATGTCAAAGTTGAATAAAAAACTCATGGGAATTGTCATTCCTTGTTGCATTGGTTGAGTGGGGGGAAGGAAGCCATATGTGTGTGTAACATTATATACAAACTCTCTGCTGAAGAGTTGCCAGTGGTCTGTGCATAAAGGAAACTGTGCTTGAAAATGCAGTTATATCAGTGTCAACACCCGTTACATATTCTTTTTCAGCTTTTAAATTATATCTTCTTGTTGTGTAGGAAACTTAAAAATGAATTCCTGGCAGACAGATAATTTTTTCTTGAAACATACTAAAGACAGCAGGTTTTCCTTTAAATGCCACATTGAAGTCTGTGCCCCATGCTGTTCCCAACCCTGTTATGGTTTTATTTTCTATTGAAGAAAAACGACAAAAAAGATCAGAAAATAGAAAAATGTAAAGGTGAATGTCAGTTTTTCTGCTTGCGTAGGCTTTTTATGCTTGTGCTTTGAACCCTTGTGAGAAGGATAGAGGCACACAAATCCAGATGTTGTTTGAAGAGCTACCTCAAAGGAGGTTGGTCAGGGGAAATGACACAGTGTCAGGGCAAACCTGTGATTGTGGGTTTTCATGACCTTGTACAGTCTGATATCCAACAGCTTGACAGCTGTATCCCATTTCAGGTGTTACTGGGGTACTGATATGTCTGTCTTTTCCTCTGCATTTGATTTGGGGTGCTGGTTCTTGACACCTGAATTTGTTGGCTGTGCTAGCTGCAGTTAACAATTTGTCATAGATTTGGATTTGGTTTTTTTAATACTGCTTACCATCGTGATCCTCATTTATATTAGGCATCATTGTACATGAAGCTTTTTTTTTAGCAGTGATATTCTTAATTTGCGTTGTATTTCCACAATCAAACAAAATATTACAAAGTGAATTTTGGATTAATGCAAATACTCAAATATTTTCAATTATTTTTTCAGCTCAGATTGCTTTCAAATTTCTCTTGAGAAACTTCAGTAAAACAAAATAGTGTTGTAGAAACTGGGAAGTCAGTCTGGAATCCTTAACATACAGCAAAAATTCTAGTTAGTCTGGATTGGCAGGGTTCCTTGGAAATGATTATTTTAGGATGTAAATGCTTCTAGTCTTACTTTTCCTTATTCAACCACCTGTTACATTCTTTTTGTTCAAGTTTACTTTTGTTTTCAGAAATCAAATAGCTTTTTAAAAACCTTTAGCTTACAGCTTCTATTACCATGTTGTTTGCTCTCTTGTATTAGTAGCTATGTCGAGGGCTGCAGCCAGGACATTAAAACACAGAAAGAAACTGCTGTGACTTTTGCAGCTGCTCAAAGGAGAGACCAAATGAAAAGTTACACTATCAAAAACTTGTAAAAACAAAAAAACTCATGTTCCAAAGTAGCTATTAAAAATAACTCCTCAAGTATAACATGTTGGCTTTGGTACTGACAGCAATTACTTTAGACATGTGAAGATTGCTTTGTGTGTATGGGAGGGGAAGGCATTTCCAAACAGCTCCATAGGTTATGTCAGGTGAATGTGACTTTGAGGCATGCCTGGAGTGCGTGTACTCTTAGGTGGATGAAGGCTATCGTAAAGTTTCTCTGTCAGGCAAATGGGATACCTTTCCTTTCAGAAATAATCCTGCATTGATGAACTTCTAGGGATGGGGAGTGTTAGGGGTTTTTTGTGGTGATTTGTTGTTTTGGTTTCTTCAGTTACTATGTTTCTCAAACTACGGTTTTAAAAAATGATTTTGCTAGACTGTGTGTATATTTGTTTAAAAAAATTATTTTAAAAAATATTTGGTTCCAGAAAGTGTTCCTTAAGCCTTTATGTTATAGGATAAATCAGTGTTTTTCAAGATGTATCATGAACGAGAATGAAGCAAATAAGATCTCAATTTTCTGACAGTACAAGGTGCGAAACCAAACCAGTTCATCTTGTCTTTTGGAACAGATGTGAAATTTTCAGTAACAGATTGCTTCTAATAAATTTACTTCCACTGTATTAATCTCTTTAGTAACATTTAACTTTGCTTTTCGTTGTTATACTATTGAGATTTTTCTAACCCACCTTATTTCTACAGCAGATTGGTTAAGGTTGTATCTCAAAGAAACTTCCACTGAGAAACATCCAGTGTCTTTGACTGAACTGAACCATTAAAATAATATTCTAAACATTTTGAAACATTTTTGAGTTTGTGTGCGTATATGTGTAAACATGTATGTAACAGAGCAGGTTTATAATACCAACCTGGCTAGATAATTTGTTTCAATTTGTTGTTTTGACAGTCATAACTGCATTACCTTTCTGATTATGTACACAGACATTTTGTATTGCATTCTTATCTCTTGTACTCCGTGACTTCACCTTTACCTTACCTCATTTTTGGTGGGATTAGTTAGGATTGCATTCCATAAATCAAAAAGCACATTACTTGCATTAATTTAGAAGTCCAGACCAGAGGGATTGTATTCATAAGCTTATTGTTGTACCTTTTAGTCTATTAATTTCATTCAAAAGGCTTAACAATAACCATGTTGGGGTTTTTGATTTTTGGTTGTTTTTTTTAATCTTTGGTTTCTTAATTTTGAAAGTGAGGGGTGAATTTGTATGGAGATAATCAGTATAATCTCAGAAGATGCACACCATCCTCCAGAGAGCTTTTCTTTATACTGGAGTGAGCAGACCGACCATGGCAGCAATAATAGTGAGCTCGTGTGTGACAGGGTTTCAGATTGCTACTTTTACTTGGCTTGTGCGGTGTCCCTTGTACAAACTCAATGTGTGGTGAGTTAGAGGAGACAAATTGTCTTGTGAAATTGGCCCTCTCAGATTTGCCTGAGAGCCTGTAGAGAGCACTTAGGTGTACGTGTACCTGCCCTTATTTATGCCAGTCAAAGCAGGATACCGAAACTAAGCATCTGCTGGTTTACATGCTAATGGAGCACTTGGCTGGCCTTACACATCTTAGGAAGCCTTGATCTTTTTGTGTTGGGGTTTTTTTTACTATCAGCTAGGGAGGACAAACTGAAAGGCAAATTATCTGGTGTTGTGCATGAGTGTTGGATGTTAAAAAAGAACCATAGTGTTATTTATGGAGCAGAGTAACTCCAGAGTGTTCATTTGTTGTGAACATGAAAAAATTAAAAATCACAGTGTGGATTGCCACGTAAGTATTGATCTGTGCATTTTACTACGACTTTTTTTTTTTTGAAACAAAGCGAAATTTGTGAACTGCAATTGAAATCCAACTGTTTTAATTATTTATTAAATATTGAAGTAAACCATTTTATTTTGCTATTATTATTATTTGAATGAGTGCTTTCCTAATTATAAGAAATACCTATTTTCCTCAGGGTTTAGCAAATAGGAAACAGTGAAATGCTATTTTATAGATTTTTACTAATGGGGTGTTTGGTTTTGGTTTAATTTTATTTTTATTTTGTCATCTTTGAAGATTTCTTTCTGTCTTATATATTCAGGACTTAACTTTTTTTTTATGGAAATGGGAAGAGAAGCTTGTAAATATCTGAATACCAGAATTAAGTGACAACGTAGGTGTTGACAGCAAATTGTTTTAACCTTTATTTAAAAATGTAATTAAGAAATGAGAAGATTACCTTAAAATAAAATCATGGGGGAGAGTCTTATGCATGGCAAAATCTGCTTTTTCATTACTGCACACTTTCAGCACTCATTTATATTGTTATTTCCCTAAGTCCCTGCAACTGTTAAATTATGCAAATCAAGTTACCATAATATTCAGTGCCAAAATGTTTTATTTAATAGCAGTCATTAATTTATTTCTCCAATCAAATCCACTAGGAAATCATTTTAAATGTATCATTTTGCTTTAAATAGGTCCCAGTTCAGCAGAAAGAAAACCTGTTGGGCTTTACAATCATGGGGGTTTTTTAACACATGCATGACAATTCAGCAGTGATGCCTCCCTTTTTCCCTCCCATTTACCCAGTAACTTTGCATAATGGGAAAATCAAACAACATGTTTAAATGTGACATGACCACTTATTTTATAATGCAATGAATAACTACTATTGTTAATTCTCTCAATCAAAGTGAAGCATTGTAAGAAGGAGAAGAGTTGAAGCCAACCTGAGAGAACTAGGGTAGCCCCTCTGAGAGATGGTGAAGGCAATGCTAATGAGATTGAAAAAGGAAAAAAGGAGAAATTCTTGTATAGCTCCAGGTCTCTTATTCACATGATATTTAGAATAGAATACAAGAATATCTTGAATGCAAATGCTGTAGTGAGACAAGTTCAAGTGGTTCCTGGATCTCCCCAGGAAAGTGATATTTTTCAAAATCTTAGCAAAGGGGACCAGGAGAATTTTCTTTGATTCATCCTTCTGTGAAGTGTATTTCAAATGTGCTGTTTAGAGGAGGGAGATTTTAAGGGACATGATTCAGTTCACTGCAATCTCAAGAAAAAACGTTATGGAGTTAGAGCTGCCCTAGGTTTTGGGAGGGCTAAGCATAATTTAAATGTTCTGTGATCTGAAAATACTATTTGAGTAACATACACAGAATTTCTTTTTGTCAGAGGAATCTATTGCATTTGAAATCCTGACTTTTAGGTATAAAATACAAGGATTTATATGCACATATTTATAAGCAAAACCTGGATATGGACAGATTTTCTTTCACTTAACTTTAAACCTTTGCACCCCCACCTTCATCCCAATACCCTTATGCAGCTGTGACAGGAAATTAAATTCATTGCAGGACTCGAGATTGCAATCATCTTTTCTCCCGTATCTGGCACATTTTTTACCTTGTTCTGTTGCAGGGAAGTTCTGGCAACTTGTTTGAAAATGCAAGTGAAATATTTTTGCAGGGACATCTGAGGTTACCTTTGCACCATTTAAAAGCCACAGGAAGCAGAATATCCTGTTGGCTTTGAGAACATGCAAATGAGATTCTTGTCTAATTGAAAAATAGGGCAGTTGTGGGTTAATTGCTGGAAAAGACCAATTATCCAAATACCTTCAATAAAAGAAACAGCACAACCCCTCTGCTATCTTTCTTCAAAGAAATTATCATCTTTAATCTGTAGGACATTGAACAGAAGACTACATGACTCTTATTATTCACCTTAGTAAATAACTGGTGAGATTGTTTCCTGCCTGCCTTATTTGCCATTTGAAATTAAATGGAGCAATAGTTCTGCTGTCAGTGCCTCGCCCGTGAGTGTCCCTCCCAGGTGCAGATCCCTAAGCACATGAAGTGATGGGAAGTAGTAGGTAGAGGGCCATCACCTCATATTTTTCCATCTTCCTTCTATGCAATTTAATCCAGCCCTAAACAGGTTGATTCCTTCCACATCCATTCTTCCTTCTGCGCTTCACCTCTACAAGTGTTGCTATAGGAAGCAGAGAAATTAAAGGAGTGAATAACCTGATCTCCCTTTGTGTGGAGTGAAGGGCAAAACAAGGCTGCCCTGGTCTCATCATCCTTCTTGTCTCCCGCTCCCCAGCAGCTGGGCTTCAGATATATGTGGCACGGAGGAGGAACATTCCTGGCTTTAATCTTAAAAGCAATCTATAAGTGTTCCTAGGCTTCTTTATATAAGTATATGTTTTTCCTGCAACCCCAACATAAATAACGTGATGGGGAGCATGTGTCTTTTTGCCTAGTAAATGGTGTTTACCTCAGGTAACTTTGTCTTTTTATATGTAAAGCATCAGGACTTGAAACGTGTTATAAGAGTAAGTCGGTCTTTTGGACAAATCCGCTTATATTTTGTTGGTTTGAAAACTAAGAGTTTCATCACTCTGAATAAACACTTACTTTCATGCTCCAGACAGATTTTTTAATAATTATTTTCTAAGTCAAAACCAAAATCTAAACAAGAATGACACACAGAAAAAATTATATTAGCATTAGCCAAAGTAATGCAAGTTAATTTTGACTAATCTCCCCATACGTATAGATGTTGTATTGTGGCAGAATTAAATATTCCATGTATTTTAAAATAAAACAGTAAATAAAAATAACAAGCAAAATTGGTAACTATCTCCTCTTTTTCTCTACTTCTTGACTTTGTTCTTGACAGATTTCCAGTCTGTGATTGTATATTCCTGTAGTCCCAAAATATAAAGTTCTCTGATGAATCTCGATGACAGGAAAGAATCTCAGCAGGTTTATTCTTTAGTGATCTGACCTTTCCTCTGTCAACTTGTTTACTTAGAAACAGTTCTGCATCTTTGATTCAACTTGCAGTTTACTGAAAAGCAAGAAGGAAAACTTTTCAGTTTGCCTCTCTACTTCTGTGGTCTGTAATTTCTGTTGCAGAATAATAGTTTGGAAGAATAAAGGGAGGTTTTTTCTTGGTTTTTTGGAGTTTTTTTTTTCTGGAGCTTGGGGTCTCAGGCTTGGAATTTTGTCAGCACTTTTTGCTGTCTTGAAGTGCTGTTTGCCTTGATGCAGTGCTGGATATTAATTGGACCAAATGGAGGTAACCAGCTGCTAATGCCTCAGCTCCTGTCACTTCTACATGGAGATAAAATGCAGCAGGTAAAGTGCTAGCTCGTCAGCCTTAGGCTTTTTTCATTTTCCTGGCTGAATTTCTTGGGGGTGATCTAGAAATACTTTCACAAGCTCACCAACATTGAGAGAAGCCACTTGTGAGGGAAGCATGTCTGTGGGCTGAGGAATGAGGGGAGCCTCTGTCAAGGCTCACTCTCAGGAATAATAGTTTTCCTTTAGATCCCCTTTCCTCCTCACCATGTTTTCATCTGTCCTCAGTGACCAAACTTTTCTTAGTTAAACTGCATCTACCTAATCTGCCTGCCTCTACTTCATGTGGGCATACATGATTTTCTATCGCTTTTGCTGATCATGGAAAATAACATGTAATTATTGGAGTTTTGTAATCATAATAACAGCATAAAGACTAAACTCATACATACAAGTGGATTTTTTTAAAATCTAACATAACTTCATTAGCTGAAGACTGTCCAAAGCTCAAAAAGCACATCTGCTTTTATTACTTTGTTCATTCTTGTCATATATCACAGCATGTCTTATTAAAAAAAACCAGAATTTCTTTCCCTCCTTTTACTTTCAGGATTTGGTTTTACTGATGAGAATTTTATTGTTTAAATAATACAACACTGACTTACATGGTCTTGAACAGAGAAGTGTTTGCTTAAACTAATTACCACTTTGGTAATTATTTGTAGCTGTTCCTAGGCTTCTCCTTCCCCAGCTTTCCCTCTAAAAGAACCTCTCTGCTCAAGGCTTGGGAGGATGTTTGAGGACCTTCCCATTGCCTGCAAGTGCTGAGCTCTCTGAGGGTACCCAGGATGTCGAGGTGGGCTTCTGTACCAGCCCGCAGCAAAGACAGCTGGTAATGAGGATTTTTTTCCAGAAGTTCAAATATTCCCTGCCCTATTGCTGCCCCTCTTAACAATTAGCATTATCTACAAATAATGTGTCAGAGAGTCATTAAAGCCCAGATTCTTGAATTTATTTGTATGACCAACTTCTATAGGTTTCAGTATGGGAAACTCTCAAAAATCTTGTGAAAGACATAAGTGACTTCTCAAACATCTACACCCAGTTTACACTCAGCTTCATTTCCCTGATAGCCATCTGCTATGCTGCTGCACAGTCTTGCATATAAAAAGTGGATACTTTTTACTTACGACTTCTACTGATTTGTTTTTTCATTTTTCTTCCTCATCAGAGGGATTTGTGTGGTTAGTTCTGAGTTTATTTTTACCAAGATATGATTAATTTCTATGGAAGAAGTAGTAAATTATTTAAACGTCGCTGCTTATCAGCAAAGATTGTTGTTCAAAGTGTACAAAGGTTCAACATCAGCAATGATTAGTCCCTTTAATGACACTAGTTTCAAGTGCCATTTGAAGCCATTAGTATCTTCTAGTAGTCTTTGGAACAATCCACATGAAAATTTGAAGTGGTTTAGAATTTCCAGATTTCATCAAGTATGTAATTAAATTGGTATTATTCAAAAAAATATATGTAAATTAAATATACTGTATACTTATTCCTCCTGAAAGAACTAAAACTGCAAATTTATAAGAATATTTTGTAAGAATAGGTGGAAATTTTGTATAAGGGCAAGACAACCATTGTGAAAAGAATGCTGACTAAAAAAGATCGAACTGACCTTAGTCTGACTGAGTAAGAGATAGTGCTGGTACAGCCTATATGCACTGTCAGGCAGAAATTTCATCTGTTAGATATCTGTTTTTCTTCATCATATGACTTAGAATAAGTCTTGCTTGAAACTATACTGCCCCTTCTGATTTCAGTGAAGTAAAGATTTAGTCATGAAAATGCTTTTTGTGAATGTATTTGCTGGAAGAGGCTGAAGCCTGACTACTGAACTAATTTTTGCTTGCCTCAGAACTGTGCTCAAAAAGAGATGGGAAAACTTGTGTATTTGTAGAATTTGAATGTCAGCTTTTCTGACTGACAAATTATACTTGTTTGTTTTCAAGTTTTAATTTTTAATCAGTGCTAGGTCTGCGTTTTTAACAGAGTGAAACTGTGTAGAGTTAGGGAAGTTGTTAATGTGTCTCTGAATGTTAAGGAGCAATGTGTTCTTAAAGTAATCTGAAGACCACTGAGATAATGTTTTATAACTAAAATGTGTGTCTTCTGTAATTATATAGCAAATTTGATTGAAGAAGGGATCAAAGTCCTAATTCTGTCTTAGCAGCTTGCATAAGATTGCTGACCATGGAAGACAGCAGAGCCCTTTAGACACTAAACATGAAGAAATTAATGATATTGGTAAACAGTAATAAATTAACTGAAGAGGCTAGAAAGCATATAATGCTAGTGTTTGAATATTGCTTCATTTGGCTTCATAGGAGTCCTAGAAACTGCTTGTCAGGTTTATAAAGTTTACTCCTAATGAAAATGCTCTGACCAACAGAAATGCAACAACAGCTAGAATTTACATTTTGAATTGTGTAGCAGTTGTATAAAATCTTGTCAGCTTGTCTTGTACTTACCAAGTCAAGGAAGAAAGATGTCTGTTTACTGAGATCCTGCCTGTTCTGTGTTACAGTATCGTAAACACCTCAGACTTTTATTATTCTTTTCTACTAAACATTTTTCAAAAGAAGGCCAAACATTGACAACAGCACAGCATTTTGGAAATTAGGTGCATGTTACATAATATACTCAAAACCATGGTTTCTTTTCTGAATCAAAGATGTTGATCTTTAGTTGACTGCATCATTACTGATAATAGATACCACCATAAAACTGATAACAATACTCTCCTCTGTTAAATGTATTTGCTCATTTTTCGTGTGTTTCTGAAAATGAACTTAAATTCGTACTTCACTCAGAAATCTAAGGAAATTATCTTTGGTATACTGTAGTCCTGAAAATTGAAGTGATAGCTGACTTAAACTTCTTTGACTGGCATTTTTTTACATTTCTCACATGGAAATGCATTGCACATCTAGAAAGCCACTGGAATGTGTTGCTAATTATTGTTTAGAAAAAGATTAATCTATCATCCACATAGATGGCATTTCATTAAAGTGACATTTCCGTAAGAAGTGGGACATCCTGTTTCTATTACATGCATCTTGGCAATTACCGTTGTGCTCTCTTCTAAGAACAAGGTTTTTTGCATATAAATGTTTTTGCCAAAGTGTGCTTAAGAAAGTCACAGGTACTTGATGCTCTAGTGATCCCCAGAAGAACCTGAGGATATGTTGCACAGTGCAGAATTGTCCCTAGAAGCAGCAGTAGATCCTGGCAACCACATGGATGATTTCTTAGGCTGGGCTAGTGGCCACAGCAGCAGGAACTCAATACTCCTACACTTTGCTGTGCTGGTGTGCCTCCAATGCTTCGTTGGACTCTGTATGTTGATGAAGTGGAATGCCTTTGGAATTATTTTGCCTCCTGTGTGGCCATGGTGGCAGCTCCAGTATTAAATGTCAGTAATATCTTTGCCTCATGGAGACATTTGTTTAACTGTGTAACATGAGCTTTCCCATCAGTTATTCATCATCCTCAATAGGAAAGGAGTAGGTCACATAACAGCAAGCCAGTTGTTCTCACACTTTCTCCCTTTAGAGCAAGGAAAGTTAAGAGGTGTAGACCTTGAAACAGCGTAATTTGTGATACCAAACAAAAATGGAATGGAAATACCAGATTGTTTTCTACATTAAACTCTGTTTGCAATTTGCAAATTTATTGGTTATCTCTCAATTAGCTTGCTCAAAAATAAAAAAAAATTGTGGGCAGATTATTCCTAGAGCTTTAATTTATTTTTTAATTTCTTGGGCTGGGCTCTTAAAATATGATACTTTTATGTGTATTTATTGATAAAGTATGCTCGGTATGTTAAAGTACATTTGAGGTGTTCCTTTGCTTGTTAAAGCAATAATGCACTTACTATCCCTAAAGTGCAAGCCTCCACTTTTGAAGCCATCTGTCTGATTAACCTGCCTGTCTTCTTCTTTAGAATAATCACATAATTTAATTTTTTCATAAAGTGAAGGTACAAGGAATGATGCAAGATCTATAACAGAATAATCTGGTTTGGTGCTGATAATGTATCAAATTGTGGCATGATTTGGAAATACAGAAAATTGTTGTAAATGTGTAAAAATAATTTGTTGTTTGAAAGCAAGAACATGTTTTCAGTGCACATGGGTGTATTGTTTGATCATGGGAAAAGAACAGAGTATTTGTGGAAGATCAAACAAGCTCATGTACATGAGTAGATATTATAGTTCACCTAATGTTTGAGAAGTTTCTTCTAAAATTCTTCTGACACCTGTAACTTGAACTGGGTGTTTTAAGTTTAACAGAATTTTGTTCTATGTAACAGTGAAGTGGCTGCAGAGTCAGTTGTTAGGTCATCAGTGGGGGAAATCTGTCTTTGATACCAAAACAGGAATACTTTGAAGGATGGTCAAATCTGTACTTTTAAAAATATATACTGAAGACTTTTCAGTAACAGTCAAGTTTATCACATACATTAGAACCTGATCTTAATGGTTATTTCACATTTCACTTTGATATCATTTGGAATATTAAACTTGAACAGTGTCACAGGCAATCCCCTCTGTGCCCAGATAACTGGCTAGTCTGCATGGAGCACATCAGTGGCCCACGCTCAAGAAGAATTTCTGGAAGTGTATGTGCAAGTGTATAAAGATTTGGTAGTTTAACAAGTACCAGGTAAAATATAACAAACAAATAAAACCCCAAACCAAACAGAAAAATAGAACCGAGTCCCCTTTGGTTGGTATCAGTTGTTGTACATGCTGGTAATTTAGAAATTCCCTCACTTAATCATCAGTGATAATTGTTCAACATTGTAGTATGTTGTCTCCTGGAGAAAAAAAAAATATTTTTGAGTTTAAAACAAATAACAGAAAAGCCAAGGATGTATTTCAGATGTATTTCTGTTCCAGCTGGCATTTTAAATAGCAGACTCCTGATTTGTGACATTTGGCTCAGGTAAGGGAGGGGGCTTCCTTTCGGAAGGGCAGAGGAGGTATTCCCACTCATACTCCAAAAGCACCAGCAAAGCTGCCCTTCAGTGACCCTGCTGTTTGTCCTGGCCTTTGCATAAGCCTCCCTCAAAGCATAGGCATCATGACAGATCCTCAGCTCCTCCTGTTCTCTGGCCTGTCTTAAACCCTGCAAACACTTGTACACCTACCTGAATCCAGAGGGGAGCCTTGTGTCAAGTACTCAGCGTGAATGTGTTTTTGGCTTCTTCAGTTTATGCTTCCCAGCTTTTCTCTGAACTGTTGTTAAGGTATGGTGGTTGGAAAATAAGAATGTAAGAGTTTGCTGCTACCTGCTTGTTTGTTTTACCTCTACTGTGTTCTTCAGCTACCAGTCAGTGTAGTCTGTTGATAAAACAAGTTGCCAGTTCAGCCACATCACCATCATATTTGTTTACACTCTTCTGTTTGAACT
The DNA here is from genome assembly GCA_013399195.1 of Dicrurus megarhynchus. Lineage (NCBI taxonomy): Eukaryota > Metazoa > Chordata > Aves > Passeriformes > Dicruridae > Dicrurus > Dicrurus megarhynchus. The sequence continues at coordinate 4,718,983 of VXAD01002572.1, forward strand.
CTGTCGTCTTATTTCACTACAATTAATACTGTGATCATTACATGTGGCAATCACTTTCCTTATCAATGGAAATAAAAAGGCCAAAAGCAACTGCCTTTTTTTAAGTGGCTTGCAGCTGAGCCATGTGCAAGACTAAAACTTCCAAGCTGAACCCTTAAAAACTGCCTTTCAAACCATTATTACTTTCTCTCTATTTTGTTTTGCACAGGCCTGCTCCTTCAAAATTGCTGTTATCCTGTGTTTCAAACACATGATCCGATCACCCCAAAATCATGGCTGGCTCTCCTACAGACATAGTCTATATGCTTCCTAGAGAGCAGGAAACGTTCATTGTTCTTTCAAAGCTTTTTGTAATTGTGGGAAAGGATGATGACGGTCTGGTAAAAAGTGTGGCAGAATTGGATTCATAACTCTGAGGAAATAAGATACTGTAGGACTCATATAATAATTAAGTTTTCTTAAGTTGCATGCTACAGGAAACTTGATTCCTTTCTGCATGTCCCATATTGGGTTTTGTCATTGCATGTAGGTGTTTTTTTCTTTTTAAACTTGTGTGGTATGTCTTAAACTGTATGTAAAATATGATATGGAGATTGTGTCAATGGCATTTCTAAACATAGTATTTTTGCTTTCCTTTCCCTACTTTGATGTCAGGGTTTTGACAATTGCCCTTTACTTGTGTGCCTACATGCTGCACTTGGAGGCCCAGCTCATATGCCAAATTCTATCTTTAAAGCTATATTATTTTTCCTTTGACATTTTTTGTCTTCTTTTTTTTAAACTCTCAAAGGATTTTGTGTTTTCATGCTGATTTTCTGTTACTCTGGGTTTTGCACTCATAGAAACAAGTCCATCCAGGTTCAGTACACAGGTGAGGGGGTTTTGTTTCTGTAGTTTTCCAGCTTTCCCGCTGTTCATGAGGTGTTCAGGGACATGCTGCGCTTTACAGACAGTATGCTCTGGTCTAGCATTACACTGTGTAATAATTTGTAATCAAAATGGCTTCAGATGATTTAACAAGCAACATTGAATGCAGTTGCTAAGTACAGGTAGTATGGAAGCAGAGCTGATTTAGGGCCTGCTCTTAGGTCTTGAGGCATAAATCTACTGGTGCTAAGATGGTAATGTGGAGACAGCTGTTTGTTGTCTCAGCCTGGTGTTATAGAAGCCTAAATTAAGTTAGTGCTGTACTGTGGTCGTCACATGTAACAGATACTGCTACGCATAAGGAGAGCACAGAGAGACATAAAATCAGCTCTGTCTGTCAAAAGTGAATTCACAGCTGCGTCTTGAGAGGATGGGCAGCATATTTGTATAGTTCTGTTCCTCATGGTTTCCTTGTTCTGAACAATGGGCTTGTTGGCTTTTACTTGGAAAGGGGGGGAATTTACTAAGATGGGGGAATAGCAGTTCCCCTTGGAAGAAGAAAATAATTCCTGTTAAAAATGCCAAGGCTAGGAAAGTTAATGGGGATAAGTATGATAGGGTTTTGTGGTGCAGAATGATGAAGAGAAATATTCTTGCGGTCTGGTTGAACAGGTCACATAAGATTTTTACTTCTGCAGGTGTCTATAATAAGCCTTATTCATTATATTTCTCCACCACCATCTCTGGATTTAACTTACAGAATTCAAAATTTAGCACTGACTTTAGTGGTGCTACCATTGATTTGCAACAATTTCAGACATCTTAAATGGGTTTCTAAAGCAGGCTAAAGTTGTTCTATTGATGTGTTAATGAAGCTCTTAATTAGGTAATGGTACACTATGACAGTCTTGTAGGGCATGACATCTTCCCCAAACTGTTCATGAGAAGTTATGTGTTTTAAAAAAGAGTAGGGGGGCTGCAGGTGGGAAGTTCCACTAAGGTGGTAACAATACAGTTTTTAAAATCAACCATGTTTTGTTTTAGTGTAAAGAGATACAGCTTCAGAGTATTTTCATTTTGTAATCTAATTCTGTAATGTTTTTGTATTTTTTGTTTGTTTATTTATTTACTGGCTGTTTCGTTCCCTTGCAGTAAGTTTGGCTGCAGTTTAATAGGTTTTCATTTTATTTTTTAAAGTTTTTAGAAGGCAGAGGTTAGCAGTGTTTCCTATAGAAATGTCCAGGTAACAAATTTAGCACCCTCCTAGTGAACAGCAGGGAAGAGAAAAGACTTCCTTGGGAACGTTTAATTTGCCTAAGACTGTCTTTTCAATTGAAGGGAATTTATTATTATGAAAAATCAAAAGGTATTCAGCCTTTTTGGTGATAAATTGGCTTGTTGCAGTCAGACCACACTTCTTCCAAAGACAAGGGCATTGATAGGCTATTTAAACTGAAAGGTGTAACTGGCAAAGGAAACGTGAGTTTCTGGTTGTGTGGTTGCCAAGACAATTGTGGGGTTTTTTTTTAACTTGAGTAATTGGAAGGTGGAAAATTCAGAGAAGGGAAACTAAACTGCTGAAAGGTCTGGAGTGCGCATTCTGTGTGGAGAAGCTGAGGGAGTTGGAGTTGTTTAGTCTGGAAAAGAGGAGGCTCAGGGGTGGCCATATTATTCTCTACAACTCCCTGAAAGGAGGGTGTAGCCAGGTGGGGGTCAATCTCTTTTCTGAGGCATCCAGTTACAGGGCAAGAGGACACAGTCCTAAACTGCACCAAGAGAGGCTGGATACTAGGAAGAAGTTCTTCACAGAAAGGGTGATTAGGCATTGGAATGGGCTGCCCAGGGAGGTGATAGAGTCACTGTCCTGGGAGGTGTTTAAGAAAAGGCTGGACATGGCACTCAGTGCCATGGTCTGGTTGACATGGTTGTGTTAGGTCATAGATTGGACTCGATTTCAGAGGTCTTTTCCAAAGTACTCGATTCTGGGATTCTGTGAACTTAGGGAATACATTAGTGAGTTAAGCCAGTGTCAGAAGCCACTGATGCTGTTGTTTCACTTGGGGTGACAAAGATCGAAGTTCGAGTGTCAGGAGTTTTTCACTGCTGAGTGATGTAACTGTGCCTGGGCAATAGTATGACACTAGTAAATAAAGTTAGACAGGGTAACAGAGAATGTGGTTTAAATCCTCTGATTGTTATGCTGGTCCTTAACTACACTTGGAATTTTTTTTTTTTTTTTAATCTTTCCAATGTTATTTCTGTCTGCACAGTGTAATGGTGGGAGCATTGGTGTAGAAAGACACAGCTGCCCTCTGAGGCTGTTTACAAATACTGCAGTCTCAGTAGCTCTGTACACTTCTAAAACGAATACATCCTAACAGGTGGTACAAACGTTGGCTGTCCCAGGAGAAAAAAAAAAGCCCTGCTAAATAAGATAATAGTATATCTATACAGTATCTTTGATTCCATAATTACATACTAAGGCTGTGAACTATAATTATTTAACCCACCTCCAGTTTACAATTTGACAACACTGCTATGTAAGCCTAGAGTTGTAAGAGAGGATAATTTCAGGCTTGAAAACTCCCAGCATAGATGTGTCCAAAAGTCCATTCTGCACTCTAAACTTTCTGTGGTTTTCAATTACTACACACAAAGGTCATGATTTTCAGCCCTATTGTTCTGCTCTCCACTAGCTTTTCTAGCCTCTGATTTATTATAGTAGAGAGTGAGATAAGAGCCAGTAAGTTAAAAAGTGTGTATGTTTTGGTGGGGGATGTGAGCAAAGGCTACAAATGCTTTTAGTAAAAGAGAATGCTCTCTTGGTGGCTGCTTTTCTGAGGTTTATTAGTTCACCTGCCTTCAAATGAGTCCTGCAGGTGCTTTGACAAATGGATTGAGAGGTTGCCTAGTAAATTCCTCTGCTTCTTGTAAATACTTCTGTGCCTTATGTAGATGATTTGTAACTTCCTATGCCAAGGTGTCTTTGTAAATCACACCAGAGACCCCCGTGCCTTCCAAAAGCCAGAGTGTGGCTTGGATGAGGAAACGAATAAAAGCTGAAGAAAAATACTGACAAGTGTTAATAGAAAATTAAGGTGTTGAAATTCTAAATGTGTATTGAGGAAAGAGATGTCTTTTACCCTTGCTAGTTTCTCCCACTCGTGTCAATATGTGCTGTTTGCTCGTGGAGTTATAAGACCACTTATCTCTTCTGCCAAGTGCCAAGGTCCTAATTTGAATCTCCTCCTCAAAAGTCTTATTTCTGCTGTGGATTCTCCCTGAACTACTACTGATCACTGAAGTGATACATCAGACACTTGAGTTTGGCTCATCCCAATGCCACCTCTGCCTTGAAAGATAAGTTTAAACTTGACATAGGGACTTGAATTATTCACAGCTCGTGTTGACATGATAATGTATTTGATCTCTCCCAATAGTTGGAGAAGAGATGACAGCTGTGGGTGTTTCTGATGCATGAACAAAGTGGGGAAGATCATGTTTAGAAAAACTAAATAAACAGTTACTTATACAGTAATCAGTTTCATTTCACCATGGATATACTTTGAAAGCATTTAGGTTATTTTGTATACAGCTCTGAGATAGGCAAGTGTAATATTTTTACAGAGGGAAGGAGTGGGGAACACAGCATAAAGTTAAGTGGTCAATTCGAGGAGCTGGAAATTCCAAAGCTCAATTTCGGGAGCTGAAAATTCTGGAATCCCTAATTTCAATCCTTTCCTTGTTTAAAAACATGTTTTTGTGTTTCTAAAGATCTTGCAGGTCAAAATTCAGGGCAGGAGATAATTAGAAGATGTATAGATGTGGCACTTAGGGACATCATTTAGTGGTGGACTTGGCAGTGCTGGGTTAATGGTTGGACTCTGCTTTTAGCAGTGTTTTCCAATCTAAACAATTCTATGATTTAATTCTGGAAATGTTTCCTTCTCTATGTAAAGTATTCCTATGCATATGTATGTGTGTGTATATATATGTGTCTTAAGGGTGGGAATAGTACTGCTGTCACTTACTATGTGAATTTCTTTGTAGATATTCTTACCTTGTACTTTCTTCTGAATTGGTGACTGTCAAAGCTGAGCTCTGCATTCTAAGATTGATCTAGTTACTTATATTCAAAATTAATACCGTTAGAAACCTAAAGATACTGATTTTTTTGTTTGTTTGTTCCTAGCAGAAAAGGGGTTTACAAAGAAGAATTTTCAAGTTTTAGACATCTTTTGCAAATCGTTTAGGTACTTGGTATTCCGATTTCATAAAGCATATTCTGAAATGTATCTGAAGTCAAAATGAAAAGATAGATTATTTCTAAAGGAGCACAAAAGAAGGTTTGCTAAAATCTTTGCTTATTTTATAATTGAGAATGTTTTGATATGGGGTTTTTTTCTTATTTGCATAAATGAATGTAGTGGCAGGAGTAGAGGATTTCTGGTTCCTTCCTAGAGCTCCTAGCCTGTAGTCTGGCTGGACCTTAGTAATTTAGTTTTTGCATCTGTAACTTTTTAACACCTAGTAATTTCAGAAAAATCAGAGGGGTTGAGCAATATTTTACCTGCACTTGCTCTTCCCTGTTGGTACAGGAGGATAATTTTTTTATTCAGCTGTGTTTTCCTCTGTGTCATTCAATTTGGGAAAGAGTTTTCTATTTTGTCCACCATTTCTCCTGTTTGTTTTGTACTTTGAAACTTAGTCTGTGGCTAAAATGTGCTAGTATGCAAAAGTTCCTTGCTTTCAAAAATGTTGGTGTCACCTCTTAAAATTCCTAACGGAAAGGACTTAAGAAAGCTTGTTAAGTTTTTAGAAATGTTATTTTACCTGCTGGGAAAGTTGCAGTGCGTCTGATGATATAAGTGATAAATGCAGTCCTGGGAGACCTACAGGTTGTCAATAACCTTTGATTGTCTATGGAAGCACATAAAGTCTTAATAACTGACTCCTTACAGAGACAACTTGTAGTCCGGAGGGCTGTTATAGTCTGATGGATATTTGGAGGCTTGTACAAAATGCAGTGTCTCTTTCAGGCTTGGCTAGAGTTGGCAGATACCCATCACTCTATAGATTCTTTTATTGGCAAAAGCACAACTTGGCCAGGATTTATGTAAATTGTCTTTGTGTTAAGATCATAACTAAGGACATACTTCATTTGTTGGTCAAACCAAATGTTTAGTTCAATTTTTTGGTTTTATTTTGTTTCAAATCAGAAATACAAAAGAACTGATACAGATATGAGTTACAGAAAAATATTTTAATAAATAGATATAGACATCTGACTTAAACAGCATTCATTACTAAAAGACAGGCCTTTCATATTGAAATTTCTAGTTATTGACAAGATCATGGATTTAATTTTCTGAGTGTCAGGAAAATCCCTAATAGAATTAAATTTTAAAGGGAATTTTCAAATGTCACTGCAGACCAAATATAGAACTAGTGCTATAGAAGACTTCTACTTCTTTCATCATACAGATGTGCATATATACTTCCAATATGCTTTCTATTTTCTCTTATGCAGTGTTTGCTAAGGAATGGGCACTTTCTGATGATGCTTACCACAGAGTCAGATACCTGGGCTTGGAGGCTGCCTCAAATTACTTTTTATTTTCTTTCTCTTGCATGAAGTTGAGCTAAGAAGATTGTCTTTCTTTGCACAAGAGAAGAAAAGAAAATGTTCACTATTTCGGTTTATCCCTGTTGTCATTTCTACAAGCTTGAGAGGTGATAAAATTTAACAATAAGAGTACTGTCTTTTTATGAAGCATTTGTGAAGGGAATGAAGACAAGAAAAATACGGAGTCATAATTTTGAAAAGATATACGGTAGAGCGCTGCTTTCCTGTTTTGATGATCCTTCTTAAGCACTCTAACAGTGAAAATCTGAAAGCACAAACACTAGTCATCTCATTCTGTAGTTCAATGTATAAATATAGGAAGAAATTTCTAAATACTCTGAAAAATCTAAGCTTATACTAACTAAAACTATTTCCCATTAAAATAGATTGTTTTCTGGTGAGTACTTGTGTGCATTTTAGTTAATTTTTATCCTTTTGGTTTTTAACTCTTTGTAGACAATGTTTCTTCCTGTGCAGAGGAGTGAATGTTTTCTGTTAAGTCGTTCATGTTACTGGAAGTGCTTAGAAATAAGAATTTCAGCCAAGGACAGGGTTGATTTTTCACAGTGGCCATGAGGGAGAGGAGCCTGGAGCGGTGTGGGAATGGCCAAGATATTTCTCTATTCGATGCCATCTTATGTCATGGCCAGGGTGGGGGACAGGGACTCTCACTTCCCAGAATGACTGGGGTGTTCTTTTTCTGGGGGAGCAAGTGGCAAATGGAATGGTGGGTAGTTAATGCTGGTCCCGATTGGAATGTTTGTCCACCGTTGGTTTTCATTGTCTCAGGCTTGGGGGACAAACAAAGAGGATCTGGGGGCCATTTTGTTCTTTGTCTCAGGGGCTGCACAGCGCTGGGTCAGTTGGTCAGTGATCATTTTTGTATGTAAATTACCCTCCTTTTTGTTTACTTTTGTTATTAATATTGTTGCTGTTACTGTTCCTTATTTCATTGCTGTTTCCAAAAATTGTTCTTGTATCAACTCGGGATCTCTGCCTTTTGTCTCTCTCTGACCAGAAGGGGTGGGAAGTGGAGCAGAGAGGCTCATAGTCTTTCATGTTGGTGGGAACATTAATACCATTCCTAGGCCACAATGCAGAATAAAATCCTTTTGAGTTCATTTAAAATGAATATAGCAAACAAACCAAAGCAAACTCATTCATGTTGACATTTGTCTTGACAAATCTGTATGCATTAAGTGTAGTAACTTCAAACTATGCTTAACTAATGAGTTAAACAAATTTTCACTTCCACTTTGCATTTTCAGTGTCTAGTTTTGTACCGTGGGTATAAGACATATTTATAGTAAAGTGGGGATTGATACGGTGGTGAATTTGGGGTTTGAGACAGTTTAGTGCTAGATCAAAAACATCTCAACCGTGAACAATCTACTCCTGTTCCAATTTGTTTAAAAGCTCTGAAAGAATAACTTTGTCCTGAAAAGATTCCAGTTGGATTGGGTCCTTTCTGCTTGCTTATGCTATTTGGTATTCAGGCAAACTTTAAATTGGAACGATGCCTCTGTCTTGTTACAGCACAAACACCTGCATGGACTTGGGTTAGATGGAAGGGTGCACAAGCCTCTTCATGCTTGATCCACTTCAAACTGGTACTCCCTGGTGTGGCATTAATGAGGACAGCAGCAGGGTGTGAGCAGCCCATGTAAAGAAACTGAACGCCAACTCAGAAAACCTTTGTTGTAAACCTCAATATAAAACAAAGCAAACCCACTGTGGTCAGTAGAAGTAAAAATAGAAGTATAGATGACAGCACCACAGTATGAGCTGTCTATTGAAGAGAACTGAAAGCCATGTTTGTAGTGGATGCTTTCTGGATTCCATCTCAACCTGTACAAATAGATCACAGCTGGAGTATTAGCAGACCCTCACATCTTTGGGGCATGCTCAGCAACGATGTTTAGTATAGATCCACTTTTCCATTCGCTGGCTCAAAAGTAATTGGAGTACAGGTCAAAAAGAACATCTGACTGAAAATACCCATGTCAAGATAGCATGTCAATTAAAACAGGAAGAGAAGGTGGAGAATAATAGCAGGACTCAGCAGTCACCAAAGCATGGCAACCTTCGTTGCTGATCCTGACCCCTTTGCCTCTTTTCCTTTCAACTCCTCATGTTATATTTTGGGAACATGTTAACTGAAAAAAAAAAAAGGGAAGAGAAAGCAGACACTAATCTAAGGATACTAAAATAGCTCTGCAAAATGGGATATTGGTATTGCAATTTGAATGCCATTTAAACATTTTTTTAAATGTTAATTTTCTATTTTTAATCTTTTTTCCTAACTGAGCACAGATAAACCCATGAAAAATAACACTTGGTGTGCAGTGATTTGAAGATCGCTGTCTGTCCCTTGATGTCTTCATTTGACAACATCTATATGTTACCAGGTTGCCATGACAACTAAGTACAGTTGTAATTGCAATCCTGGAAAGGTAATTCTTTCACTCAAAATGCGGCATACATTTAGCCTGTCTGAAGTTTCAACAAACCATCTTTTAATGACAAGTATTATGAAAGGCCTGAATGAGGTGGTTTCTTTGATGTCAGTTTTTTTATTATCTCGTATAGCTTAGCCAGAAAGATATGTTGGCTTTTATTCAGTGGAGTCTGTATGTTTTAACCTTTTTATGTCTTATTTAAGTTTCACATGTATGGTATCAACTGTGAATCTGAAATTAACATATGAAAGCAAAATACCACATGAAGTGTTCAGTTATTTGTATTGCCAGTTCTGAAAGCAGATCTTGATACTTTCCTCATACTTACTATCCTTTGGGTTAAGTCAAGTAAGTTTTGTTTGGCTGACTGTATTTTTTTAAATTGGAAAAACCCAAACAAACCAAAAAGGAAAAAACAAACAAAACCAAAACAGAAACTCAACCAAATACCAAAAAAGCACACCCATCAAACTTGAAAAATAACTGCAAGGGTTTCTATTCAGCAGGCAATATAGCCTTTATAGTACCACAAAAGCAATCTTAAGAATCAGAAAAACTGCAGTAGTTTTAAGAAATGTCCACCTGATTTTTATGGCTGTGGGAAGAGAAAAAGAATCAGGGAAATATGTGTGCAAGCTGAGCCTTGTTATTCATCTGCAATCCTGGATGCTGAGAATTAGCACTGTGACTGCATTTTGCCCTGTTGACAGGCTGACCCATCTTGTGCATCCATGGTGATGTGCAGTTTCTCACCATCCGTTTCCATGACGCAGGGAAAGTAATATGGGAGTCAACAACACCACTTAGTAGTGGGAAAAGTCACCTTCCGTGGATGTTTTGTTATTCATTTAGTGCTAGAACACTGGGCTTTATACTTTCTAAGGGGTATAAACTAGCTCTGGAAAGTAAAAGCAGATGTGGTACTAAGCTTTCCACATTGATTTCCTCAAACTGTGATAACACTCCGTGAAGATGTGGTAGGAGCATTTTCTAGGTTTCTGATCTTTCTCACTAAATGATAGTACTGTTATTGGGATTTCTGGCATAAATCAGGCAAGTTTAGCCATCAAATTTGTTAGAGGTTTAGTGAAAGCTGAACATAAATAGTCTGGGTTTAACTTCACATGGGATAAATGCCTGCATTTATCTTTTGTCTCAGCGATCTCCAGCACTAAAATCATCCTCCATAAGACACACATGGAGATGTCTGGGATTCTTTTCTTTTCCCTTCCCTCAGAAACAAGAGCAGGGTGGGGTTTTGAATGTGTTTTGAAAGTCAAGTTGATTTTACTACAACAGCTTTGACTTTTCAGCATACACTTCAATTCTCAGTTGAAAAATAGTTTAAATGCATTGAGGCCATTCACACTCCCGTGTTGTAGTTCAGTCCCAGCTGGCAAGCAAACTCCAGAAAGACACTCACTCACTCCTCCCCCTGTGGGTTGGGGGGAGAGAATCAGGAGAGTAAAAATGAGAACTTGTGGTTTGAGGTGAAAACAGTTTAACAGGTAAAGCAAATAACACTCACACACAAGCAAAGCAAAATGAGGAATTCATTCACTAATTCCCATCAGTAAGCAGGTATTCAATCATGAATAACAATGAAGGAAGGAAGTGAATGAAGTTCTCCTTGGGAAGACAAATGCCATAATTCCAGATGTTCCCCCTTCCTCCCTCTTCAGCCTTCCCCTTCAGCCCTGAAGAAAGACTTTGTGCCCCCCCAGCCTACTTGATGGTGGGGTTGGCTGACAAGCAGAAAAAGCCTTGACTCTGTTGTAAGCACAGCTCAGCAATCATGAAAACATACCTGAATTTTCAAGACTTTTCCCAGCACAAATACAAAGCACAGCCCCATACAAGCTGCTGTGAAGAAAATTAACTCTCCCCCAGCCTAAACCAGCACATCCAGACAGGAAGGGTTTTTTAATAGGTCTTCTTGCAAGTCTAAATATCCATGATAATTTCAGAAGGACAGGTCCTCTGGACAACTGTGGCACAATGCCAACTGACTTGTTCTTTATCTGTTCTTTTGCATTTGAATTTATTCAAAGTACTTTTATTTGGCTTTTTTTGTTGTTGTCTCCTAATGAGAGTACAAAACCATGGTATCATTCAGGAAAAGAGAACTTGTATATTTTGAAACAAGTCACAGAGGCATCACTTGAGATGTCCTAAAGCTCAGTATAACCAAAGTACTGAGCTAGGCTTCCAATATTCTAACACACAATGTAGCGGTATAAATTGCAGAGAAAGAATCACGATTGTTTAATTTGAAGTAATCCTTTTATCTCTGAGGCCTGTGCTTTGCTGTATCATTTGAGCATTTTGTGTGATCTGATAAACAGTGTTGTAATTGTTTTTGCAGATCACTAGTTTAAAAAGCTGTGCACACCTACACAGGATAGAAAACAGGCATTCTGTGATAAAAGACATTGAGCATCAAACACATAATACCAACTGGTAAGGCAAGAGGATTAGGGATGGGACAGCAATCCCCATATCTCTCAATGCATCTTACTCTGAATATTCATATAGGGAGATATTCTTGTGCCTCTGAATAAACAAACTAGGGTGTGCTGGTGTAATTCAGCTCAGTGCTTAGTATATATGAAATATATGAGGTGTTTTATGTTGAAAGTTAATTTTTGGCACTGGATATTTATCTAGTAAATCCTTCATTTACTTCTTTCTATAAACTTTAAATATTCACTTTAGCACACAGGGAGATCAACAAGGATCTTATATTCTGGTTTCTGGTTTATGCTGTATTTGTTAGTTTTCTTTATCTTGAAGCCATTGAGATATAAATTTGCCCCAGTGTTCTTGCAGGAAGACAGGTTATGTTTTGTAAACCCGTTATGACTGTGTCTTTAATTTTTTATTCCAGTTGCCAATGTTTCCTGGCAGAGGCACTGTCTTAAGCCTTCAAAGTTTAGAAGTTCTCTCAGTCCTGTAGTAACTCTACACCATTAGTTTGTTGGTTTGGGTCTTCACCTTCACTGTTATGCTCTGAATTTTCTCTTGGCTTTATCAGGGACAGAATCCCTTCCTTTCCTTCCTTGCCTCTTTTTTGTATTTGCTTGGTTTGTAGTTGCATGTTTGCTGAGTACACGGTCTTGCCTTCCCTTCATAAGAACTGTGCTTTCTGACTAACCTAGAAATCACTTACATGCTATTGTGCTCTGCCCCCATGCATGCTCTGTATCTACAATTTACCTGTTTAGGGTTGCGTGATAGGGTGTAGCTTATAGATATGCTTATGTTGCATAGGATTAGAATGTAACTTTTTCATAATTTGCACAAAGAATGCAAAAGCAGGAATCCCTTTAGTGTGATTTCTCAGTTGCCTCAAGGTCCTTCAGAACCCCTCTGTTTTAAATCCACTTGCTTTCCCCCTTTGTCTGACCCTGTACTTAGACAGGACTCCACCTGCCAGGAAAGCAGGCTCTTTGCTTTCTGTGTTGTGCTGATGCTCTTTAGGGGCTCAGTTTATTTAGTGTTATGGTGACTTCATCAACCACTTCAGCACTCCTCTGCACAAAGCGTTCGACAAGCTGTGTCCACCGAGGCAGCTTGCTTAGCCTCCTGCCCTGGGGTCAGCGCAGCAATGTTAGGAGATAATCGCTTCACCTGAGCCTGCTTCCCACAGAGACGTGGTACAGTCCCCTTTCCCACGGACACACACTCCTCCTTAAAGCAAATACATGTCAACATCGTACTGGTGCCAAAAGTTCAGAAATTATATATAGACTGCCTCTATCATTATATTTTTTTTTGGTCAAGGAAACCTCATTAGGATAGAGGTGAGCTAGTCCCCTGGGTGCCTTTCTGATGTTCTGGCATCTCAGTCACAACACACCTTATAATCCTTATTAATTGAGACTTCAGCATTCACTCAGTCAGGGCCCCCTATCATGAAGTTATGTTAGCTCTGTTTTCATCTACCCCATGTAAATCTCCTTTCTTGTTACATGTGGGAAAGCTGTACAGAAAGAAGCATTCATAGCTCCCACTTCTTAAGTTCCTTCATCTATGAAATCTGTGTTTCACACATGAATATTAAAGGAGAGGATTTATATGAGGTAGGTGTGAATTAACCTGTAATGCTTTTACAAATCTCTACATCTGTGTGATCATTCAGGCAAATGGGTGTATGAAAGAGAAGCCACTTAGGTGCAGTTTTGTTATTACTGTAAAGCCCTCTTGGAGAAGTTTGGAGTCTGGATTGTGTTTGTCTGCCAGTCAGGTGGGACTTGTAGTTAAAAGAGGGTAACGACTACATATTTTCTGTTGCCTATTCAGCATGTATGAAGAAGTTGTTTCTCAGGTAGAAGTGTGATATAGATATAGTGTCTTGCATACTCTATAAGAGTTCTGGTGTTTAATATGCATATTGTGATTAATTAATACGGTCCTCACAGACTTTGGTTATAATTGTGGAAACGGGCTCATCTGTAAGAATCAAAGTTTCAAAATGTACGATCCATGCCTATAAATCTGAGAACCCATTTTGGCAATGACAAATGTGTTTGAAGGGAAAACAGTATTTAAATCAGAGGGTCGCACAACATTTTCTTGAAATTATAATTCAATAAAGAAATTGATGCTAATTAATGTTTAAATCTCTCATCTTGTCAGCTCTGTGTGGTGCCTTGTTTGAAGTGAAATGTTTTTCGACACAGCCTCCCTAATGCAAAATTTGTTTTCCTTAGTTCTTTGATGTTGTTGTTAAAGGGAAAGACATAAAAAAGCACTTCTTTTTTATTTTTTTAGCAATAGTAGTAAAGGAGGGGAATTGAATTGATTTGATATTCATACTACTTTATATGCAAAGCCCCAGAGGATTATCAACAGCTCTGACCTATCTTCATCAAGAATGGAGGAAAAATGATTTATATTTTGTATTATAGTTACACCTAGAGGTTTATCAAATTTCATGTTATACATGTCAGTGAGCATCTGTCTTCCAAAAAGGCACAAATAGGCCAGGCAATGACTATAAGTAAAACTGGTGTTGTGATAAGTGCCCCTGTCTGTATTGCTTTGTGGAATTGGATGCAGCAGTGGCAGCAGCAGCTCGAGGTGAGTTGAAGGAGGAGAAAATGGTGACAGTAAAGGCTTCCTCCGAGAACATTGGTGCTGTACCAATTTGCACTGCTTCTGCACGATATACTCCTAATGCAGAGTAGTATATACACCTATGTGCTTGCTTTAAATGCTGTGATAGTGCAGTGCATTGTAATCTGCTGTTTGTCTTGCACCTGGCAGATGCATTAAACAAAATATTCCAGGTGCAAGTGAAACAAATAATAAAATATGCATTATGAAATAATAGTATGAGGGTGTGTTTCTTGGGGAATGTGTGTGTGCATATAGACATTTTATAAGTCATAAGTAAACCAAAATTATATAATATCATGCGAAACAAAGCAGTGTTAAAGTAGCTTTATTAAGGTCAGCATATTTAGCTTTTAGGAACTTGGAGATGTTGTGAAGGTTTTCTTCCTGGTCTCTGTTTAATCTTTTCTTCCCCTCTCCTGTTTATTCTTTGTGCACAGTCCCTATACCTGCTTTATTGCACATTATTCAGTTCAAATAGAACAATTTATATCCTTGTGAATATCCTAAGTTGTTTTACCATTACACATATGATATTAAAAATTGGTATCATTATCATTTATAGATTAATTTTTCTGGAGTTTTATCATGAAAAGGATAAAAAAAGTTTGAGTAGTAGGAAGTCTAGAACTGAGGCAGATTAACATCAAAAAAGGAATTTATTTGCCTGATCTGAGATGTCTGGGATCATGTTTCTCTGGGTACTGTTTGGTTCAAAATACAGCTCCTGCTTGGATCCACAGCTAAGAAGTTTGGATCTATATCCCTTCTACAAACAAGACCCAGACCCTTCAGCTAAGAACCTCAACAATGTAACATGAAACATTTAACCATCTAGGAAAGTTAACATTCTGATTTTGTCCAGTATTCTGTCTTCTCACTCAGTGAATATGTAAATGGAGAATTAAATTCACCATGGCAACATCCTTAAGACATGACTTTTTTTTCTGCAATATCTCTCCAGCTTTCATAGGGACATCTGAGCATGAAACAAATGTCACAACGATTTTGTGGGTATAAGTAATCTTTACAGATCCCCAAGGGGAGGTAAATGATATCCAACCACATTTCACATAGAGAGTCAAGTAAAATAGTATCTGGTCAATTTTAAAGATATATTAAGCAGCTAGCAGTCAGTGTGACACATTGTTTTATTATCTGCCTTATGTCATTGTCAGGAATGAAAACTGTAGGACTACCCACAAATGATGACTGAGTTAACAGAACACTCAACAGTAATGGAAAGTTATTTTTCTTTAAGTCAAACAGAAGATATTGAAGGACTGGTGGGGTGGGTGGCTCTTGGGTTTGGGCTGGAAGATGTTTTGTGTGTTTTGGTTTTGGGGGTGTTCTTGTGATATTTTGGATTTAGTTGGTTGGAGTTTTTTTCCTTCTTGAGACACAGTACAGAAGAGAGTAGCTTAGTCTTACAAACAGAATAGCCTGTACTTGAGCATATTGTCTTCCATTTTAAAAAGAAACCAAATTTTGGTACTGCATACTGAAAGGTTTAAAGCTTTTTCTCTGAAATGAAATATAACAAAAACAGTAAAAAAAGGAAAAGTTATATTAACTCTGGGTGTATCTTTTTTTTAATATAATACGTTTTTTTAAAGACACTCTGATCACTCTTGAGTAGTATAAGAAATCATAAGTTGGGATAAACTTGGTTACCAGATTTGAAAAAAAATAGAAATCTACACTAAAATAGATTCTTCTTCTCTATACATAGCACAGAATTAGCTAGAATGCATGATACATCTAGAGACTATTTCAAATGCTGTGTTTGTATTAAAAGGATGTTTCATTTCTAGTGTTCTTAAGTGATAATCAATTGCCTGAAGCTTAAATTTCTAGATGGATTGATTCATTCTGTCTGTATTATTAATGATGAATTGCAGTTGCAATGCTTGTTTATATTAATTATGCATCTTCAATCAATAAATATCTTCCAGCAAATATTTGAAAATGCTATCAAGTCTGTTGGTATTTTCCATGGATTAATTTGTATTGTATGATGCTGATCTTCTGCTCAGAAATTTTCTCTCAAAATAGCAATTATTATAATGTGAACTTTGTGTGGAATATCTTTTATTAAGAAACCTGATAATTATTGTTTTCCCTATGATATTATATATTTTTCCTTATGACCCCTGTCATTTGTCAACTTGAAAATTTGCAAATTTTCAATCCTCCCTCTCATCCTAAGGCAGCTCTAAATGTAGTATGATAGTGCTGGAGAGCAGTGAGTGTAGAGAAACCATCTCACAGAGCTGTCTGAAAATCAATGATACTCATTAAAAATAAATTCTAATCTGTATTGCTACTCCCAGGTATTTTCTCTCCTTGGATTGGTTTATGTTGCATTGGAATGTTTCTTCTTTCTTTGCTGGCTGTATGCTGTAAAAATGTTAAAGCGTTCAGGCTATTTTAATCATCTTTTTAAGTACTGCTAATACTGTCGGTTAGCTGATCCGCAGTGGAGCACTATTAGTCAAATGAGTCATTTCCCATGCTCTAGCAATAAGTGTCATATTTAGAGATATTAATAGCACCTTCAGTTTGGGTAGATGTTGCACTCTTATTTCAGTGATTTGGAAAGGTCTCAAGTCTTGCTTCCTTAGGAGGAAATTATTTGTGTCATCTCCAGGCAAACCTCTGCGTGGAGAAGTGTGCTTTGGCAGTGAGTGTGGGGGGCAGTGCAGAGTGTGCTCCCCTGTTGGTTGGTTTCCTCTTGTGTCACACATTTGTGTGTTTCAGTCTGGGACTGCCACTTAGGTCAAGGGCAAGCTTTGACAAGGCTGTGCCTTTCTGTGACTGGAGCTCCAGGCTGTCTGTTCAGGCCTAAAGGAACTAATTGTAGTGTTAGCATGGTATGTCAAAACATTTGTACAGTCAGTATTCATGGGTTCTTTAATATAGCTCTTGCTTTTAGAGTTTCCTCAAAGTAAGTCAGCACAGAACATCACTGATTGTACTTATAATTATTACCAGCTCTGCTTACGGAGCCATGTGAACACCCACTGTTTGCAGGAAATTGTAGGGTTGTTCAGCCCTTGCTTTGCCCAATTCAAAAACGTCATTGTTGTCAGAAAATACATCACCATTAGTGTGACTGCTTTGATGGCAGGGAAACTTCCTCTTGTCTCAGGGTGATATGTTACATAGAAAATGTTAGTAATGTCAACCTTAATAAAATAAAAGGTTTTCTGTATGGGTTGTTTGGGTTTTTTTCCTATATTCCGTATCAAAAGACCATTCTCTTTAAGTCAGGCACTCTTTGGTAGAATTTTGATAAAGAAACTTTTTGATTACTACAAGATCAGTTTAGCTTAGTAGTATGACAAATATGAGTGACTGTCCATCTCGGACCTTTTCCTGCCTCTGTCATGTTGCCACCAAGTGCTGCCGATCAATGAATTAGTGAGAAAATAATGGATCTGCCAGAGCAGTTTAAATATTTAGGAAATGTAGCCAGGCAGGAGGAATATTCTAACAGTGCTGGGGGCTGCAAGCAGAGAAATGCTTCTCCTCAGTTTTATCTTTTGCAATGTATAGTTAATGTTGAAGGTCTGGGTGTATTGGCTTGCTGTACCTGTCTGACATCTATATGTAAATCTGTTTTATATCCATAGTTAATATTTCATTTGCCTGCAAGCATAAAGACTTCAGAAACATGTTACTTTTCTCTTTGATAATGTTGGAATCTTAGGCACAGGGCTCTTAGTCTCTGATTAATCAGGAGAGTAAGGAATTCTGCAGGAGTGCTACCTGAATTTAGTTAGTTGTGTGTGGAGGATAAATCTGTATTCTAAACACAGTCCTCAAAGGCCCTAAGTTTAAAGGTATCCATGCTGTGCCTATATAATTCAGACCAGTATCCTGTGTGGAATATATATGTTACCCTCAAAGCTAAAACTCATGTATACTTGAAGCTAATATTGCCTATGGCTGTGCAGGTAAATAACGATTTACATCAGTATGCTTTGTATTACATCAGGATGTTTTGTCATGAAGAAATAAAATTGCAGTACTTTCCTGTTCGTGAGCAAAACTAGTAAATTCTATGACTTTTTAAAATCAGTTCATGTGTATTTATAGTCCCTAAAAAGTTTTGGGAGGTTCTTTTTCTCATATTCTCCATATAATTCTAGTACTGACAACATGACCTCTCGTTTACCTCTTTATTGAAAATGTGGCTAACAAAATATATTTGTAGATAGATAGATCTAGACATTACAAATATATATTATTACATTTTCAATTCATTTAAATGCAGAGGTAATTTTTGAAAATACTATGGATATGACTGACTACATCTGTAGAAATGATACTATGCTTGAGTACTTCTGAACTTTGGAGGAAACTAGGAGAAATGTGCATTCTGGAAATCAGAACTCTTGCTCATATAATTTAATCTTTTGCTACTGAATTATTTGAAGGAAAAAATAAAACTAAATGCATCTGAAGCAATTACTCAGAATTAAGAAATAATCACAAGATAATTGTGTAATGCTTTATCAATGTTTATTTTCTTCTTGAGATAGATTTTAATGTTTTGGGTTCTTTTCAACCAGTTTATATGGCAATTATTTAG
The DNA here is from genome assembly GCA_013399195.1 of Dicrurus megarhynchus. NCBI lineage: Eukaryota > Metazoa > Chordata > Aves > Passeriformes > Dicruridae > Dicrurus > Dicrurus megarhynchus. The sequence continues at coordinate 4,737,650 of VXAD01002572.1, forward strand.
AGTTCAACCTGCCAGATAAACAAGCAGAGAAGTTTAAAGGAAAATTGCCTTTTGGTATGTGTCCTGGTTTGAGACAAATNTAAGTGGGTTAAAAACACTAAGGATACATAAAGGCTGCATAAAAGTGTATATGGAGGGGGATATGAGAGCAGTATATGAAAAAGCAAAAATCATTATGGCATCAGGAAAATGTCTAAAATGAACGTATCCTCTAATTTCAGCAGCCCCTCCCCCACCAGGTTCAGACGAGAATTTCTCGGCGGAAAGGGAAAAAAACCAAAACTATTTATTTAACAAGCAGGGTGCACAGAGGCACCAAAAAAGAATGAATAATATTAAATAATAAAACTTCTCGCTGTGGAGAAAACCTCAGTCCTTTCTCTTGGTGTGGCTCTGCTCTCTCCAGAGCTGTGGTGCGGCATGGGCCCCTCCAGGCCACGGGGTAGGGCCTCCCGGTGATGTTCTGGTGTTGCTGAACAGTTCCAGAAGAGGAGGTAAAAGCCACAGTCCCAGGGAAAAAAACTTTCTTGCCTCAGCTAGCAGGCTAGCTAAAAAGCAAAGAAGTTTAACTCTTCATCTCTCTCCTGAGAAGAGGAGCCGAGAGCTGGCAAAAAGCAGGAAGGTGCTTTTCTTGGCTCTGCAGCAGCAGCGAGAACACAGGGGAGCATGTGTGTTCTTGAACACAAAACCGCTCTGAAGAATTCGCTCGGCTTCTCTCTCTCCCCTCTCCTGAGAAACAGCTTAAAGCCACTGGAAGGCACAGGATTCATGCCTGGGCATAGAGCAGGCGATAGGGGATACAGCATCATAAAGTCACCCCAAGACAGTATGTCAGGAGACATCAGGATAATTCTTCTTTTTAACCCTCTCAGACTAAAGAAGCTAAAAATGTGCAGAGAGTGGATGTACTGGTACCCCAGAGATTAAGAAAGGCTAAACCTCTTTCTTTTGTCATGGGAACACTCCTCTGTGGGTTGGAGGAAAGGAAGCTCAGGTGGAGAGAGCTCCTCTGGCAGAAGGCAGGCATTTGTAGGCTTCTGCAGTTTTATCCTTTAGGTCCAATGATACAAGGCTTTGATTTGGAAAAGTACATTTGAAGGTGCCTTTACTATGCGTTGGCTAGATTGAATGAGGAAGATCCAAAAGCCCTTAAACTTCAATTAAAATTCCTGGAAGACAGAACACAGTCTGGATCTCTTCTTAGGGTAGCTTGTGAATAATTTTGCGTTTTTGAGAAAGCATAGTCCTCAGGCCTAAAGACTTTGAATCTTGATTAGATTCAGGCCTCGTGGGTTGGTCTTGAAATAAATTTATGTATTCAGTGCAAGAAGTTAAAAGAAATAGCTGTCTCCTGAAAAATGAGAGTCAGCCTTTGCTGAAGAAGACCTTTAATTATATTTCTAGTATACATTTTTTCTTTTAAATTCATTCAGCATAATCTTTATTGCTGTCTCCAAAATAAAACTCAGCTTAGTTAATTGGCTGCTGGAAGTGAACAGGCTCTTGCGTAGCTGCCACGTGACTCTTTCAGTGATAAGATGGGGAGTGGGCTGTATCCTCTGGGCAGAGCTCTCAGGACATGCGTATTGCTGCTGGCAAGAGCTGTTGCACTTTGGTTTAGTACTTGATTTCCTTCTGTCTGTCTTCCAGACAAGCTCTGAGCATCTGTATATGCTTTCACGCACAGCTCTGTCAGTATATTTTGTTACTATGCAACCCCCCTTTATTTCTTTGCAATATCCAAGCATCAATGCCACAATGGTTTTTTGCAGTGAAGGTTAGATGGCAGTGATTTGTTTGAAGCCACCAAGTAAGTCTTCAGCTTTGGCCAGAAATGGATTTTTAAGCTAGATCATGGTGATAGACTAGCAGAGTAAGTAGTACAGAAGAGTCATTTTTGATATTAAAGTAATAACTTGGCAATTCTATTCTTGTTATTGAACTGCATGTCAAGTTGCAATAGAAATTATGATTAAAAAATAGTTTAAAAAAAATCTTTCATTAAGGAGAGTTAAAAGGCTAAGAAGTTCTGACCAAATTTAGTTGCATGATTTTAAATACTTTAGAATAAGTTCACAATATATTATTTAAGAAAAGATAGGTCCTTTGTGAAAAATGTTATTAGTGGAGTCCTTGAAGCAAGTGTTAGAAAGTGGCTTTTCCATTACTTCGGAGGCAGCATTAAAGTACCATGAAATTCAGAGCTTCTTATTTTATTACAGACATTTTTATATTAGTATTTAAGCATTTCCCTTATAGACCTTATATCTAGCATCCAGCATTTTAAGGGAACTGATATACTTGGAGATGGGTCACCAAGTGATCATTTAACAGCAAGTTATAAATCTATCAGATTTTCTAAGTGTTGTAAATACTTGTATATCACCTAACTTATATTAAAAACTAGGTTTTTATAAAAACTTATATTAAATACTAGGTTTTATTTAAAATTCTAGTATACATAAAACTTGCTTATATAAGAGGAAGTTGTAGATTTAGCACACCTGAAGCAAGTTATCATATCTTTTATTAATTTTTTTTTAGTTAGGTGGATCTTTTACAAGTTAAATTAAATTATTAGTTTGTGTCATATAAATTAATAAACTTCCAGAGATCATTCCAGTTATAGTCATGATTTTCCTGAAAATTTCTTTCCTGTTACAGTGTCATCTGCAGTCTATAGAAAAAAAAGATTTGCATTTTATTCCTCCCTGGAGACAGTTTACAAGAAAGAAGAATTAGTAGGTAAAACAGAGCAAGTCTGAAATACAGCACTTATGCTGACTGCCCACCCTGCCCACCAGTCTCCTCTTTTCAGCAAACTCACTGAAGCAATATTTTTTTAGGCCTACAGATTATTTAAGGTAGCTGTGGCTGATGACTCCAAGAACACAGCTGCTAACACCTGGGTTATAAATAGGGATACATACCTGTTTCCAAGCCAAAATATTCTACTCAAGGAGCACTTTCAGAAAAAGAACAGACTAGGACAACGGGAACAGTTTTAAAGAAGTATGCTTAAGTGGCACTGAGCCAGGGCAGGCAAGAGGGGTTACAAAATAAGAGCAAATGCTTTTCTTAGTATCCAGAACTATGGCTTACAGGAATCCAAAATGAGGGAGGAGCTGGGCAACTCAAGGTTAGATGGGCATTGCTACACGTTTGCTATGACACTTTTTTTTACTTAAATACTGATAGTAGAACGTGGTACAGGTCACTTCCTTTTGTGAGATATTTGTGTGCCTGCCTAGCACATGAGGCAGATGTATTGTTCTATTTGTCATCAGTTGAGTGCTCTTTGAATGTTCAGGTCAGCGTTAACATCACAAAATATATTATAGCCATAGTGTTTTGTTGTCTTCTTTCACCATGATAAAAGACAAGGCACGGGGAAGGCTGGTCAGTGCTTGGTTGGTAGATCTATCAGGAGCTTTAGACAATTCATAGAACTGGTTGGTGAAGGATAAGGGGGGTAAATGATTGCATTAAGAGAACATTGCATAAGGTTTTTTCTCTTGGAAAAGTTACAAATCTCAGGTTTGATCGTTTGGAGTTTTGACATTCTATTTCACCTTTCATAAGGTTCTTTCAGAAGTAACAACTACTGATGTTCAGACCAAATTTGATGTTAGGTAATTGTGTCTGTGTTGCAATGCTTCTAAAGCAGCGTAATCACATCCCCTCACAAAATATGGTCTGGTGTTATTGCATATTTTATAAAATAATTTTTCCTTCTTCCCTAAAGCATATGTCTTGAAGGAGAATAGGCAAATTGTTTCTGACAGAACAATTTTAGGCAAGCTAGCAGGGAAATAAGATTGGCTAATGCTTTCCATCATTAAAGTATGCTTCCTGTAGCTTATAGTTTTACCAGACTTAAATTTCTGGTTTGGGGTTTTCCATGCTTGATCTCTGTTTTAGGACAGGTGTAAACTCTTTGCATGGAACAAGGTTTACAGGTGTTACACACACCTATAATTATAAGACCAGATCATTGGAAATAAATTTGGGTTGAATTGGTGGATTTACTGTTAAAATTTTGTGGACTCTTGCATGGTTTAAACAAGGTTAAACATTTCAGTAAAATTAATGTGGCGGTCTTGTGTTTGGATAAGATAAGAACTGAAAGCTGAGAAGTCAAAAGTTACCAAATACTACATTATGTATAATGTTCTTTCCAGAAATGTAAGGTCAGTCCTCAGTATGGTCAATTCATAAGCTCAAAATGAATGTATTTGTTCAGTCACCAACAAGCTAGGGGAGCCACCCAGAGGAAAAGCAATGGCCTATATTTCATTATAGTCTTTCATTGGATCACATTATTGTGGTTAGGAAGGAAAATTGTCTAGATTTAAAAATTTTTCATTTGCTATGAGATCATATGAAATACCACTTGAAAATATAATTCCAATTGACTTAAATACCCTCTGATGGATGAAAAACTGAAAGGCAGTAATCCAAAACTACTGAATGATCAATGACAGTGCACTGGTTATAGGGAGCAGGATCTATTGAGGGCAGCTCCAGTTGTTGGTACTTCTGCCTATGCTGAGTGAATGGTTTCAGTAGTTATTTCTTGTGAAAAAAGTGCCACATGTTTATAAAACATGTCAGTTACACTAGACTGGGAGAGGAAATAAATAATGGAACACAAAGCAACTGTTAATACAGAGAGGCAACAACAGATTTTAATTTGTTATACAACATAGGTAAGAAAAACAGTTTCAGATTTAGTGTAAAAAAAAAATCTTGTCCTGGTGGGGGCATCTCTTTTTGTAGTAAAGATATAGTTTGGTGCTATCGGGTTCTAGTGCAACAGCAACAAAGCTGCACAGCTTGGTGTTAGAAAGTTATGTGCTGAAATAGAAAATCACAAGTTGAACCTACAATAATGACTCATTGGTTAAAGATTGGTCTCTGACTTGTAGAATAAAGAGGTCTAGAGTGCCTCAAGTTCACATCACTCACATTAAATCCCTTGATGGTGTTCCTGCTGTGTACACATTGGTCTCCCCTTGACTATATAAGGCACCTCTGCCACCCCTAGACATAGTTATGAGAGCATTTGGTGTGGACAGAAGGAGAGAAATTCAGTTTATAACCTTAAATAGAGAGAAGATTAGGCCACAGCCCACCAGAGTGGTGGTTTATAGCATAATGGCAAGGGCATGACAGAGAGCAGCTTCTCTGAGAGGGGAGCTGATCCTGGCAGAAGGTGACATTAAGTGTGCTGCCTCATTCATACTGCCCCTTGGAAGGAAAAGCTGAAGTAAGTCCCCACAACATCAACTCACTAGTGTCTTGAGTGAATACTTTCTTCAAAGAAAGAGGCACAGATAGTCAGTGGGACATCACCCATTAGAAATCTGTGTTGTTTGGTGACATATGTGCATGGTCACAGTTGTTTCTATGGGCTGGAATGACTTTGAGTCTGATTGTTCTCTGTAATGATACATAAGTAATGGGCTACAAAGAATTATTAATAAGTATGCTAAATTAAGATAGGAAACCATGATAGCTTGTGTTGGACTAGTTCCAAAAAATTTATAACCTAATGGATCATTGGTCTTTTATATACATATCTCCAATGTCTTCCACACCATTAAGATCAACAGTGTCTGCTATATGCCCTGAAAAAGCCATGAGTGACTATGTTGGTAAGAAATTCCATCACTCTGATGATTATTGTTCTTCCTAAGCTAATGTAGTTGATGATTGTTAACCTGAGAATTATTAGGTATGGGATCAATGATGTGTGCCATCTGTAACAATTAAATGATAACTTAAAGTAGCAGAAAGCATTGATGTCTAACACTGAGTATTAATAAGAAGGTTTCCATTAGAAATACTGTAATTGACAGAATCAAGGAACTAATGAGATTTCACCTCTAGTTCTATTAATTTCAAACATCTACGTTTTGTTTTGGGATCTAAAATAGAGATCTAAATCTAAATAGAAATTCCCAAGGAGTATCAGTGCATGTTGTCAAAATTTAGCAAAGTCAAGCTTAAAAATGTTTTTACAAAACCAAGGAAGCTTTTTGTTTGTATATTTTTTCCTTATCTGTTCGGTTTGGGAGTTTTTGTTGTTGTTTTTGGTTTTTTTCATCTCCACTGTACTTCCTTTTTTTTTTTTAGGAGCAGAGGTTTTCCTGAAATTAGAAGCTGTCGTGGGATAAGCAATAAATTCTTTGGACAAAAAAGTCCGTTAAGCTCTTTGGTGAAAATTGGTACTTGAAAATTACTAGTGTAGTCATAGAAGCATAGAATAGTTTGAGTTGGAAGGGACACTTAAAGGTTCATCCAGTTCAACCCCCTTGCAATGCACAAGGACATCTCCAACTACATCAGGTTGCTCAGAGCAACCTTGAATGTTCCTATGGATGGGGCATTTACCACTAGTCTGGGCAACCTGTCCCAGTATTTCACCACTCTCGTACGAACCTTCCTTATATCTAATCTAAGTCTACCCTCCTTCAGTTTAAAACATTAACCCTTGCCCTATTGCAAGAGACCCTGCTAAACATTTGTCCCCATCTTTCAAGGCACCCTTCATGTACTGAAAGACTGCAAGAAAGTCTTCCCAGAACCTTTTCTTCTCCAGGCTGAACAGTACCGATTCTCTCAGCCTTTCCTCATAAGAGAAGTGCTCCAGCCCTCTGATTGTCTTCATGGCCATTCTCTGGACTCACTCCAGCAGGTCCATGTCCTTCTTATGTTGGGGGCCCCAGAGCTGGATGCCACACTCCAGGTGGGGTTTCACAAAGGCAGAGCAGAGGGGCAGAATCACCTCCCTCACTCTGCTGGCCACGCTGCTTTTGATGCCCGTTTGGACTCTGAGCCATTGACCACTACCCTCTGCATGCAACTGTACAACCTACTCCTCATCCACAAGATAGTCCCCACATCAATCCATGTATCTCCAATTTAGAGATATTGGGGGGTGTCATGTCAAATGCCTTACCTCCAGATAAATTACGTGTGTAGCCCTTCCCTTGTCCACCAATATAGTCACTCCATCAAAGTGGATACTTGGTTTACATGCAGTTGCCAGTGAGTCCCTTGCTGTGGTGTGAAAAATACATTGTAAAAGTTTCCTGTGAATGTGTTCACATCAGTCACTTTGTATGAAAACAGAAATTCCATCTGAGCAATGAGCTGTGGAGAGAGGGCAAAAGAATGAGCAGTAGGATCTGTGCCAGTAGTATGCCTTATATCTTGAGGAGAATGACTTTGTAAGATTAATTTATTTTAAGCAAGAGGAATCACCTTGTTTTATGACTATGCAGTAATCTCAAGGTCTGTACATTATATTTTGTCATTATGAAAGGCTTCTGAAGTCATATAAAAAACATGACCTGTTAGAACAATCCAGTGCGCAAAGCCTATTTGCAAAAATTGTTTTATAAATCATGATTCATTGTGTGATTGTGATCAGTATGTAGTAGAAAAAAATAATCTTTTTCAGTGGTGTAGTCTTTTATGGCCTTCTTTTTATACAGTTAAATTGCTTTACTACTTTGTTCTTTATCTGAGTTTAAATAGTTCTTACATCTTTGCATATTTTCACAGGATCTATTTTACAGCACTGAAACCTTTAAAAGAAAAAGGAAGGGTTTCTTCTTTCTTTTGTGCTTTATATAGCCTTTCATTTGCACTCCTGCATTAATGTTTCAACCACAAGACTAGGCATTTTTTAGTGAGGTATCGTCCTGTTCATTTTTGACCCAAATTGTGGATGATGCTTATTGGTAGAAGAAGATTGCCTAAATCATCTGCACCACTGGTCTGGGCTATAAATTGTAACCCAGAGGGCAGCAAACCAGTGCTGCTAAGCATGAATGAGAGCTGAAGTAGAAATCCTTCCTCACTGCTCCTTTTCTGCTGCACTGTGCCTGAGCTGTCACAGAGGCGGGAATGATTTGGAACATCATAAAACTGTCACTATGCCCCTTTCCTTTGAGTTACTGCCTGATACAATTGCAACTCTGTGTTTCTCCCTTGGGTTTTGTATCAAAGGTAGAATTTAGTCTCTTTTTATAAGTAGAGTATAGGTGTTTTCTGTCTTTGTGGAAACTTCATTTTCACTGACTCTCAAATGATTTAGAAGTATAGTTCTGGTCTAAAATGTGATGACAACACAGATTTGTAACTTTCCTTTACATGACATGAGATCAATTTACACCCCAATTTTTTTCATTCTTCTGTGCTTGAAGTACTTGAAAATATTTTTCTCTGCCAGCAAGTGCAGATAGCTTACAGACCCTCTGTATTTAAATACCCCGTGTATTTAAGAGTGTTGCCAGTTACCAAACTTCAACAGTGTAAGGAACAACAGATGGAGAGCATAATAACTTTACTATCTCGGTAGAAAGCCAAAAAGCATCAAACTGTTTGACACACGTGCTCAAGAGCACATAGAATGAGACAGTTTTTTTCACTAGAGAAATTTTAGTCTAAGATCTCATTTGACCCAAAAAATGTGAAAGGTACACTTGGACATATACAGTTTTCAGTAAAAAATGCATTTGCTGTAAGCTGTTTATATTCAAATCAATACATTCGGGGATCTATACTCAGCATAATTAAAAAATAAGTAGTTATAACACTTCACTCTAAAAATCTCTGATATAGAGTACTCTATTATTGAACTGAGTAAGACTTATAAATCTTTCACTTGTGTGCAGAATCTTGAACTCTTCTGCCACAGACCATCAAGCTAAATGTCCTTCTTCTGCATACTATGATTAACAGTGTGCAGGCCTTTGAAACTCTGAGCTAAGCTTTTCTAAACATATCAGTGAATGATTTTTCTTTCTTTTTATTCCAATGACATGACCTCTGAATCAAATCATGCAAGGCTTGCCTTAGAATTAGTCTCTGATGCTTTGAGAGCATGCCAGCAAGGGATGCGTAAATTATGCGGAGAGCAAATCCCGACTGTGTGTTGTTTACTTGCACAACAAGCTCAACTTTAATTAAGCCAGGGCCTAAGATCCTTTGCCAAGTTGCTTTCAGTACAGATTTTTGCAGTTCATAGAGCAACATCCTCACCTATATGAAGCCTTTTTAACCCTTCCAAACCCTGCCTGTGGTAGAATGTGTGTGATAAAGGGCAGTTGTAATTAATCAGCTTACAGAAACACTCTTTGATAAAGATAATAATTTTAGCAGATTGCAGACTTGAATTTAAAGATGTGGATTTTTAGACTACTTTGGTGTAACAGGTATAATGATTGACATGACCTACCACAGTAGTGTTGGTATTAAATCTACGAGATTATCACCTGCTAACATCCAATGGGAAGGATTAGAAAGAGGTGACCTAAAGGGCACACCCAGGATTTGGAAGTGAGAGAAATTCTCAAAACTCAAGAATACTGAACCTCCCATGTGAACTGCGAAGGTGTTTCCCACTGACTGGAATCCATTCTAGGGTTGCACATTACCGTGTGAATTCTTTCCTCCTTGAGCAAATAAAATATTAATCCATTTTGCTTATATTCTACAGAGCTATATATTTCAATTCTATTACAGCTGCCAGCTAGCAACTGTCAGTGTTTCATTTTAGAGGGATTGTGGTTACAGTAATTTATATTCTAGCGTGTTAAACATTATTTCTAAAACTGATAGGGTTTGATTTCCAGTAGTAAAATTCAGTGGTGTACCTAATAGTAAGGTCCACCTAAAAGCCTCATTTTAACAAAGAAGAAATTGAAAAAAATTGATCACATTACAAAATTTAGTGGTAGCTGTAAATGGTTAAACTTGGCACATGCTGTTAGTGTTTTGGACTTAATTTATGAAAATCAAAGAGAATTTTAAAAGAAGAAATACAGGTAAAAGATAAGAGTGATTTTCCTTTTTTTTTATAGTTGTGTTTTTTAAAACCACTGTACTAGCTCTGATAAAAGACTTAGTGCAGAAGCCAAACTCAGAAGTGTGCATAAAACCTAGTCAATTGTTGGGGGGTGGGGCAGGGAGGACGGTGTTTTGTTTTATGCTTTTTGGTGTTTGGGGGAGTGTTATGGTTTGTTTGGTTTTCTTTTTCAGTATTAGATACCTCAGGAATGTTTAAAAGTTCTTTCTCATTGTCTCTAATAAGCTTCAATAGGTTCTCCTTCCTTACTCAGCTAATGTCAAGTTTCTGTTAGACCTCAGATGAGAATGGGGATTTGGATTTTTAAGTAAGACTAAAGGGAATTTTTTGCTGTTGGCAGTCTGTTTTAAAGATGCAACTGTGTGTCAAATATAACCACATTTGGTTCTGTCATTGGATTTCAAATCCTTTCATTTATTTATTAGTAATTTCAAAAATAGTTTAAGCCTCATTATACCTAAAACCTTTCGAATTAAGCTCTCTGAGGCTTGATGGTGATGGTTAAAATTACAAACTGCTGTGAGTCCTGGTCATTGAGCTGAAAGCCATTATCAGGTAGTGCTATTTGTAGCACACTGCTCATATTCAGATCTAATGCATGCCGTGATATATTTTTATGCGAGATTTCCCTTTAGTGCGATCTCTGGAATGAGATTGCACTAATATTAAATGTATGTAAATATTAATGCCTGGTTCAGATGATATCTTCAACATTATCTTACGTGCCAGCATTGTTTCCTCTCCAATTTCTGTAAGACACTCAATGAATTGCTTAAGTTATATGTTTGTGTTGGTATTTTAAAAACTCCATATGGTGCTGAGCAATAAGAAATACTCGACTGGTTCCTTTCAATTTTCAGCTCCTGGTTATGCAGAAATTCAGCAATTGTTAGTTCCCCACTAGTCACCCTCTGTTTTACTGAACTTTTCTCTAGGATTCTTGGTTGATGAATTTGCTATTGATAGTTATGTAAATATTAGGTATGGGTATATGGTGAAAATTCAATATTTAGTTTTCAGATACACAGGCACAATCTCCACAGAGACTTCATGCCTTTTTGTTTCTTTTTGAATGATTGCACACATCTCCATATCTTTTTTCCCCGTTCTTTATTTTCCTTTCAGTAGCTTCTTTTAGCGTTTCTTTCTCTAGTCATTATCTGATCTTGTCATGAAAACTTCAGTCTAATCATTGTGTTTTAACTCATTAGTCAAAAAAAATTGTCATGGTTTCCTTTTCCAGCTTCATAAATCTCTTGTTCTCCTCTCCCAAATTTCATGCAATATTCTTCTCTCTACTCAGTATAACTCACCTTAGGAAGGTGAAGCCTGAAGAAGAGAAAGCTAATCAGGGATATAACTGCAATTTTCAGTTAAACATGGGGGAGGAGCATTTAAGAAAAAGAAATTGGATTCCTCTTGGAGGTGTGCACACAGAAAGAACAAGTAGCAGCAAATATTTGGTTGGACATACTGGTGTAAAAATGTGCCCCAGTATGTCCAGGACTGTTCACTGAAGTTCAAGTTTTTGGATGAGCTGGGAGAGACAAAATGCTGGCATAGTTCTTAGTTCTTTTGCTGGGCTTGTATGATGGGGAACAGAGAGTTATCTAGTACTCAGGTAATGTTAGCCATTTCTTACCTCAGGCTCATATGAGGAATGGTTTTGAATATACCCTAAAGAGACTATCAGATATCTTTAGTGTGTTGGATTAAACCCGACTTAAATCTCATGTGCATTACCAGCAACAGGGCAGGGAGGAGGAGGAAGGAAAAATTAAAAAAGAGACCTTCATAGGATTATGCCTGTATCACCAAAAGTTATGCCCAAGAAGGAATGTCACACTAGTGCTACAGGAAAAAAACAGAAAATTAATTAAAGTGACATTATGTATCAGGAATTTGTATTTGTATTGTTTTTATTTGCTATAATTTTTCATTCATGCATCACCCTTAACCTTTAGGGTACAAGGTATTTCACATTAGCATAAATATTAAGCAGATGCCATTTCTGCTACATAAAGAACTTCCAGCTAATCATTTTTCCATGCATTTAAATAGGAATATTAGAATGAGGGTAATTACTTCAGTTTTCCATGAGTGATCCATCAAGACATTGAATTTCACTGTATTTTGTTGCACAGATTAGTAAGTATAGAATTAAATTACAAACCAGTGTTAGAATATTTGAAGTGTTTTGAAAAGTTTGATTTTTTTTTCCTAACCAAGTTAGGGTTATATTTTGCAAATACATAAAGTATATAATATTACAACCTCTTATGAAGAGGTTTTTTTGTCAGGAAAATGTACATCAGATTGGATGATAGGAGAAAATTTTAGGTTTAAGATATGGCCAGTTATATGAAGGAATAACCTAGAAGTGAATTAGAGTGTGTGAAAAAATTAGCTAGAGAAGTTGCTTTAGAAATAAAAAATTTCAGATTATTGTTGTTGTCATTACTTGATTTCACATCAAAATAGCACTCTTGGCATTGGGGAAAGGCAGTACAGCGTTGTTGAAACAAATGTTATTGTAACAAAATCATACAACTTCAACATAAATATCTCTGGGAGTTTCAGATTTGGCTATCATCAAATAAAAAGAGCTTTTATTTGCTTTTCCAGTTTTTGGCCATTACACCCAGAGAAATGTTATTGTCTAAGTCTTTACAAGAGGATTTCACATTAAAACATCATACTGAAATAAGTGCAAGAATGTACTGTTCATCCCCTTTCCAAGTGGAGAAGCAAAGCTTTTTTTGTGCCCCTCTCTGCTTGACTCTATGCTTGAAAGCCAATCATCAGCTAAGCAAGTGATGGGACTTGGAAAGAAATATGCTTTTTGAGTCAAACAGACTGCATTGCCAGAATAATGTATCAGAGGAACTGCTTATTGCATGAGAGCAGATCTGATATTAACAGGATGCTTTGTTGGTTGGAAAAATCCTAAGTAGGCATTGACTTCTCTTGCCAATATCAAGATTTATTGGCAAGAGACATATTGACTTCAGCAAATCCATGACATTATTATATCTCGAAGACTAATAAATCTTGTTACCGGCCAAAAACATAAGTCAATATAATTATGCTTGATGATGCATGTTTTCCCTAAAGATCTCAGTGTCATGTTATACTTCCAAGAAATATCAAAAGATCAAGAGAAAAAAAAAAGGAGAAAAGTCAGTATTAACAGCCACATTCACATGAACGTATGTCTCGTAGTCTCTGGGTATTCACAAATTGCCTGTTTCTGTGCCATTTCATATGCTTTTTGAAACAGGTTCCTTTCTCTTCAAAAGTTGGACTTCTTTTCAGCAATAGGATTTAATTTTTATTATTGAAAAATAACCAGATGACACATACATGTGTCCATAGGAATTTCTGAATTCACAGATAGTCTTGTTTCCAAATTATGTTGTAAAATACGTGGGCTTGTTGGGCTACACAGGACTGTGGTCTGTTGAAGAGACCATGTTTTATAATTCACAAAGGAAAACAGTGCTCCAGTGTACAATTTAGGTAAAAAATCAAAAACGTGCTCCTCAGTAACCTGATTTATTTTGAGCCAATTTATTGTTTTATGAAAATGAAAGTAGTTTTTATTTTAAAAAACCTTCTGCTGTTGATTATACCAAAGGTTTATTTTCATTGGGCTTTTGTCTTGGATTTTGTTCTGTACAGCAGAAGGAAGGCAGGAGAGGCCCAGGAAGGGTGCTCAGCTGTCCTGTGGGTGGGAGGGAGCCCCCCTCACCACCCCTCCTGGGGATGGCATGGTACCCAGCTGGGATCTGAAACATGGATGCTCCTTACTGGGAGGCGTGGACAACATAACTGCTCAGGATTCAAAATTTTTGCAGCTAATATTTCACCATGGGAACAGCATCACCCTGGGACTGTGTTTGTGGTTGTACATTAATTTCTGGTTCTCTGGGAACTGTCATGAAAATTTCTTTGCGTGGATTAGTTTTGACTTCTTTCTCAATTTATAACTGATTTTTAAAAGTCTTAAGAAGCTTCTGTCTGAAAATAGATAAACACTTCTCTACTTCTCAAACTATTACATATTTCAGTTATATCTTTTTAATTATCCTCTTGCTCAGCTCTTCTTCATTTTCTTTTTTGAAGCATGGTATTTTCTTAACCTGTTGACATAATCAGCATTAGCAGCTTTTGTTTCTGATTTACAAAGTAAGTGACAATCCTCTTATTGTGGAAGCTTTGGTTTAATTTGTTGACTTGCAAAAATATACTGCATCAAATGTGGAAGCTGTATTGCAGCAAACATGTACATTTCTGAAGAAAAATAGGATGGTTCACAAAGTGTAACCATACATTAAATTACATGCTTGTATTTTTAAAAAGAGGATATTAAAAAAAAAAAAACTATGTGAAGTGTGACTACAATCACACAGCAGTGATGGTAACAACTCTGCACAGGAGTTGAATTCAGTTTTGTAAAAAAACCCCCAGTTATTGAAAATGCATTTTAACAAAACTGAAGATACCGATGGGGTTGAGGAAGAAGATAAGTTTAAGACATTTATTAAAGAAGGAGGACAGTGTTAAGAATAGGTGCTCTGTCAGAACTGATGTAGTAGGGGTCTCAAAACAGTTTCCATATAATGTGAGGGGTTGAAAAGTATTGATGGCTCCATAAAATCAGGCATCAAAATCCCTTCCCATAATCTTCCTGTTTCTCCTAGTAATTAGCTGGAGAATTGCTTTGCTTCAGAGCAAGTAAGAACTGTCAAGTACTTCTCAAAAGCACAGATGAGATCAGGGAGATTTCGCATGTTACAGGATCATATCAGTCTGTATTTTAATATTTAACCACATGATGTGCTTGTACGTTATTCAAAAGTTGAGACAGTTGGTCTTACATAATTTGAAGCAATTTACAGAGAATGAGGTTTCAGCATAAGAACATGAAAATAAATTTAAAAATCTGCATACAAACGCTCACAGAATTACAACAGCTTTTTTAACCCTGTCTGTCCTGTGCTACTCAGAGGGTTTTAAGGTGGTACCCCCTCCTAGAACTGGGGTTTTCTGCTAATAGAGACGGTATTAGCACTGCGGGAAGAAAACAATTGCCACTTCATCTGTAGACTCAAACAGCATGGGTTTTTTCATATGAATTAATACATGTTCTCCAAACTAAATTTTGTTGGATTACCGTTTTATAAGTACCCCAAATATTGTACTTCATATTTTAAAGACAGTTTGAGAAATATAGTTTCCCCCTTAATTTGTTGTATTTGTCACAGCACAGAGCATAGCACAGGCAATTGTATCAAAGAGAAGAGGTAATTAAGTGTATAGTAAAGTCTAACTTGGTAATCTTCTGTTGTGATATTTCTTCTCCCTTTCCCTTCTGACTTGATGCACACTCGTCTTTTTTTGGCTGGTGATTCTCTCTGGCCTCTACATTCCTTTGGTAGAGTTCACACCCACAAGTCTGCACACTAATTTGGGGGGAATCTGCAGCAGTATTGCACGATCCTGTTGTGGTTTAGTGGACCATCACATTCTGGAAAATGTGAATGCATGGTCAGATTAACTCATGTCTTCTCAGATGGTCCTAGGAATGCAAAGGAATGTGTAGGAGATGAGGATGAAGCAAAATTTATGGAAAAGCTGTACCAGAAAAAGGGGAAAATCATTATACTGTACACAGATACAGTCAGTTAACCTCTTTTTGTGAAGGTAGTGGGGATTAAAAAATAACCCCAAAACTGTAGAACAAGGGAGTTCCATGAAAATTAAAGACAAATCTTTATCCAGCTGAGGGATATTTTCTGGAATCTGTGTGTCTCTCCGATGTAACCAAGGCAGAACTGTGATCTGCTGAGGTACACGTGACACATAAGAATTCCATTCTTTTACAAAGCATGTGGGTCAACTCCGTAGTAGGTCCTAGTACAATTCTAATGCAAAGGCTGTAAACTGCTGAAATCTGTAATTCAGCTGCATGTCTATAACAAAATAATTATTCATATTTCTAGTAGTTCTTCATAGCAAACTTCACCAAGTCCTTTTAATTTTCATTTCCAGTTTGTTTTAATAAAGACAGCATTGGATGGCTGAGACGGTATTGCTGTATTACGTTATCTTAATTTAACTGACGTGTATTGTCTTTTTCAAGGTGAAACACAAGATTTCTCAGTAGATTATGAAAAGGTGAAAGCAAAGATGGCACCTTCTGTTCTTTAAAGACTTTAGAGTAGCATGGCTAGAGCCAGTTTACACTGCAAATACCAAACCACTGCTATGAATTTCCTGATGAATTAGTGATTTGACTTTTTGCTTATGCTGTATGGATAGACTCAAAATACAGAATCCTGTACAGTATCCCTGGATTTGATCTACGGATCAAATCATTTTGTTTATAAACAATATAAGATGTATGTTGTACTGTGCACATAACTAGACTATAAAGCTTTGCTGTCTGCTCTGATAGGGGTTCAATTTGTAATCTTTCATTCAAGCTATTGCTCATTCTTTTTATATTCTCTGCTCTCGGTTGGCTGAGTCCCAACACAGTTTGTTCTTTAAGCAGACACTGGGAGCAATAGCCATTAACCTTTTTAAAGTGGCTTTTTAGCATGTCATGAGTTTAGATGTCTTGCTTCTTTTTGCCATTAACCTTTCTGATGGGACAGTGCGCCGTGTTTTGCTTACTTCAGCATGTCATGCACATTTTCACCCCTTGCCCATTTGCAGGCGCTGTATTTCATTACAAGAAAGATGGGGGAATGTGGTGGGGAAAGGACAAAGGCAGTGCCAGGCCTTTTCCCTACGCACACGAGCAGATAGTATGACCCTAGTTAAGAAAAACAGCCCATTAAAGACGTATCCTTGTTTAGGTGCAGAAGCAGTTCCTCTGACACTGTCTCTGGCATTTGCTACAAGGCCATAATTGTCAACCATAATAAGGCATTGCAACCAGAGCCCTCAAAACAAAAGCTGTTCATCTGAGGCCAGCATCAGTGAAAGGTTCAGTTATTTTTGCTTTACTGAGCATGAAATGGAATTGAAAGGCAATATTAAATGGGTTATTAAACTTAAGACATGGTGTCTTTTGATCTTCTCTTGCAATTGCCCTTACCACATGCATATATAATGTATTCTCAACAGGGTTAGTCTTTTGTATGGCCTCTGAGTTTCAAGAAATGTTAGTGTTGCAATTATTCTGTTGTTATTTAATGATAATCTAAAAATATGGTGCCTTTGGAAATCAGGTGCTTGTTTTCTGGTTATTTTCATCCTCTTTCCACACAGGCAAGTGTCTACCACAAATGATTAAGAATTAGAAAGAATAAACATGTTTCTAGCAGTTTCCCTCCCTCTCAAAAATCCTTAAAGTGAGGAAGATGTACTTTTGTTTCTCTTCAACCTTAACACTTGTGTCTCAAGGTTTTCGTTTATTTTACACATGTATGACTTCCCATATGTCCTACTGAAACAGTTCCAGGACAATTGACATGTGTTTCCTAAAAAAAACCCAACAAAACAACATGAATTTAAAAGGAATGCCATTGTCTAGTACCATCTTTATCAGAACCTCTTCTCCAGTAAACATTGAACAGTGGTTTTGACTGACTGTAGCTGGCTTGAGGGCAGGCCCAGGGGAGTTGCATGAAAGCACATTTCTAGTGCTGGATTCAGCGTTTGTTCAGCTTACCTAGAAACCAGAAAGGGCTGGAACATCAAACAACAGGAATTACCTAAAGAACATTTGCCAGTTAAACCCAACAGCTGGTAAAGGTGCCTGGTAACAGCATTTCCACTGTTTGCTCAAAAACTACAACCAAACTTGACTAGGAAGCTTCCTTGTAAAAATTTGTCATTTACCTGGCAACGAAAGTATTTTCTAGATATTAATTATCTCCCTAAATAATTGAAAGACTTATGCAGACTGGTCAGTTATTATCAGAAAGGACAGTAGCACAAAGCAGAAGATGGAGGAACTGACACTGCACCTTACTGGCAATTAAGCAGACGATAGAGCATGAATTAATTTTGCTAAATGAAGCTTAGCTGATATCCAATTTGTGTTTAACCATTTTCCTGGGAGTTCTTCTGCAATACTGAGAAGAAGGGAAAAAATATTTTCCTTGTGGAATGAAAGAAATATTATAAGGTAATTCCCAAAAGATATTGCTAGAAATGTAATCACTTCTACTAGGATTTGTCTGTCTTATTTTGACAGTTCATATTGAAAATGTCATCTTGACTTAGGAGTGGCTGAGAAATATGGTGTAAATGAGTATACCCGTATTAGAATTTCTGGTATGTATAGCTGCAGTGTATGAATATGTTTCTAAAACAATAGTAGAGAAATTCCACTTTTTCTTTAATGATTCTAAAATATTTTTATTATCTCTTTAGTACTTTACTTAGATCTGGAAGTTCTGTCAAACAATAAAATAAAAAGAAGTGTCAATACAGTCAAAGCACTCACAGATAACCTTAGAGCAAGAAAATATTGAATGGAATCAAAGATGCCACTGGGGGGGATTTGGTTTAATCTAATGAGTTGGTTTGGTTTATGTCTGCTGACAGACAGGTCAACTGCCACAGCTTCATTTTAACACTTTACAAAATCATCTTTCAAATTGCTAGAAGCACAAAAAAACATGTAAAGTCAATTTTCACTTGAAAATAAATTTCTGTATCAGAAGAAAAGGTTAGAATTAAATGCTTTATCAGATCAGGTTTGAGTTGCTCAGACCAATACAGGTGATGTAATGTTACTCTAAAAATGCTCTGAAATTAGGATTCTATCTTATGCAGAACTAAAACTACTTAGTTTCAGATATTTAAGGTCCTATCAATTGTTGGTGTGTTCTATGCCTAGGATTTTGGCTTATCCTAGTGGTCTTTCACAGGAAATATAGAATGTGACTTTTGATTGTGGGGGCACCTCAACCTGTATCTAAATCCTGGATGTACTATTCATAAATCATTTTTCAGTCATAGTGATGCCTTAGGGTGGCCGCCTAAAACACAGAGGCTAGAGAAGAATGAGGGAATAAAGGTTTTTTATTTATTTATTTAAGGCTCTTCAAAGGTACACCCCAGGCAGTCAAAAGATGTCCAAGATGGACACTGGGTCACGAGTTCTTCACACTTTTATAAGTTTGGTCCATTTGCATATCAGGGTTAATTCTCCAATTATAACTTCAGTTAATGATGTAATTACCCCAAGTTTGCTCCCCCTCTCAAGGCTTTAGTTTACACATTTTGGGGCCTGGGATAACAAGGTGTCCTTGAAAAGCAAACCTAGAGTGGCTTGTTATGTCTAACCAGCATGAGAGAACAGCAGCTAACAGGCCACACGAAATTTCAGAGTTACACAGTAGGCAGTACAGGATTTGAAAAATATAAAAGTTAAAACCTAAGGCATCAATAGTATTTTTCAGCTATGCATAGGGGGGAAGAAGTATTTGTGCCAATGATTTTGTGTATTTTCTTATTTTTATTTGCAGTAATGAAATCCCAGGTTCTATTTTTTTCACACCACGCATTTTCTTTCCCACCATTAAGTCTTTCATTGTTCTTCAGCAGAAGTGCCAGAGTCTGGGGAAATGCACAGAAATGCTTTTTGTTTCAAACACTGACACTAGTGATCCAACTTTGTTTTAAGGAAATGGGTAAATCCACCCTTTCTTCATGGCTCAATTGATTTCCTTTTGAAAGGGAAAACCTATGCTTCTTTTACCTTCAGACAATATGTCAGTATTTCTACTGTGTTATACAGACAATAGATTTAGAGGGATTTTTTCTTTTCCCCCATAAACCAACTAGACCCACACTGTCTGCTTGGTCTGCAGTTCATGTTTGAAGTAGGCTACAATTAATCCTTCAAGAACTGGTTTTAGCCTTGCAGTTTGTGCTTCTGCCTGCATAAGGTTGGTTGTTCTCACTACTTCTGCTCTCTTCTCTCACCATGATGCTGCAGTATAGATTCTCACTGGTGGCGAGGGCTCTGTGCAACCAGTGTTACTCGGTGTGTTGTGTTCCAGTGACTCTGTGCAGGACTCTCTGCAGGTTTTGAGTGTTCTCCATAGTGCTGCCTCTGTGTCTGAGCTGTGTGTCATTCACACTGAGCTTGCTGAGATCCACTGGAAGAGCAGTAGTACAGTGCACAGTGTTGGGAGTGCTTTGTGATTTCGTACAATATTTTCCAGTCTAATTAAGACATGAGATCTTAAGAGGTTTGCCCTAAAACTGACAGAAAGACAAAGTTTCCAGTTTGTGGGAAAACAGTTTGGGCCTAAAATTTGCATTAGGTCAAATGGGGCTTGAATGCTTCAAATGCACTCTTAAGCTTCACTGTAAAGCATTAATTTACTGTAGCAGGTGCAGGGAGTTCAAGTATCTCTCTCCCCACCCAGACCACGGAATCCTGTAAGGAAGCCAGGCTTGTTTTCTTTAAACAGTCTTATGTTCAAGAAACACAAAGCATTTAAAAAACCCAAAAACCTAAACCAGAATCCCACCCAAAAAAAAGATTTATAAAGATTTTTACAGTTTCATTTTTAAAAGATCAGTTGTGCTTCCCTGAAAAATCTTTAGGCCAGTTCTGCCTGATATTAATTGCAGCTCTCTGGCACTGGCAAGGGCAGGGTCACAAACAGGTGAACGTACTGTCTTCATCACATGGAGAAACTATGGTGACATCCAAGAACTGGACACATTTATTTTGTTTTTAGCTCCTATATCTTATATTTTATTTATCTGATTTTCCTTTTATAATTTGCAAAGCATATCTATTAATCACACCAATAAAAGATGAATAATATTTAATCTAAATGCACATGTTTTTAAGAGAACCTCAGTTTGATGTCTGAAAACCTCCACTGAGGACAGAAGTAAAAATTTATGTTGGTTTTCTGGTCTAGGATGGTATTCCAAATGTGGGAGAGTATAATAGAGAATATAAAACATGATATGGTTGTCAATCCATCATACCCCTCACTGTGTTCCCTTGGTAGAACAGTGACTTCTGTAACCTGTCAACAAATTTAAAGGCAGTTTAAGCTCAGCCGCTTTAAAAAGATTGGAAATGGTTTTCTTTTTTATTTTTTCCATTTTTAGGGTATTTCTAAATCCCACTGGTGTCTGCTCTTATATGCAACAGGGATTCTTTTTTACTCTGAGGCAAGGCCTGAGGCGCTAATCCATGTCTGCAGGTGACCTGCAGTAAAGGCTTGTCAGAATAATTACATCTTGCTGTGGATAGGGATAAGAATTCCTTCTCTTTAAGATTCTTCTCTGTAAACTACCTGCCCTGAGCTGACTACTCTTCACAGTGGAGGCAAGGAGTAAAATTAGCTATGCATGTCCTGCTGTCAGCCTGAGATCTCCATCATTGACTTCTGTAAACCTCCTTGGCAGGAAAACAATCTATTCTTCCCATGCTTTGCTTTATGAAAACAATGCTTGTCCATAAAGTAAGGAAGAATAAACAAAACAAAACCCCTCTGTCATATATTAGTTTATATCAAATTGTCCCAGAAACCAAACCCCACATGTTTATTAAGATGTGTCTCCTTGTTGCTGTGACCACCTGGTGTTGGCTTGAATTGCAAAGAACAGACAAGAAGTGATTGAGCGTGGATTTTTCCTCTTTATGTATTATACTTTAGTTTAGTCTCAGTCTGGCTCCTAAATAGAATAATCAATGCCATTATCTCTTCCTCCCTTATCTAAATCACATCAGGAGATCAATAGCTACAACAAAGGCGGGCAGTGCTTTCTTTCCACTGGGACTCATTACTTTGTTGCCCAAGATGGGGGTATAGATATTCTGGGGAAGGTTATCTGGTGTTCCCTGGTAGTTAACAACAGCTGTCAGTTATTAATGGTGCTCTGCAGCCTCACCTTTACAGTGCTGTGACTGATAGCAGGACATGTTTATAACAAAATGAATCTCTGCTGCCTTTTTTCCTCATCTTCCTGAATCTTGTTCGTTCTTTAGTTTCCTTTCTCCCATCCTGTCTGCTGTTGCAATATCGGGCAGTATGTTTGAGAATATCGAATGTTGGGGGCCTTCTCATTGAGATTCCTCACAAGTGCAGTTTTGCTTTTATACAGGCTAACATCTGCTGCAGTATTACAAAGACTAATTAAAATAAATTCAGATCCTAAATTAGTCTTTTCAGTAACATTTATTACACAAGACACTGGGTGATAAAGTGTATTATATGGTTAAGCTGAAGCAAAAGTCATATTTTGATTGGATTTCCTGGCCAGTCAGGAGCAACCTCTGCAAAGAAGCTTATATTTGCAATACAGTATTTTCCACTAGACTAATAAGGAAGTCTACCACAATGTTCTCATCCTTATTTATACATATCAACTAAATGTAAAAAATCATGTTTAAAAAAGGAAGAAAAATACACTTCTCCTGTTAGTTTGGACTACACTCCCTGCTTCTCTTATCAAAAATAGAGAATCAGTTTGCAAATCCTAGATGAACTGACATGACAGACAATTCACACATCAAGTCATCAAATCCTCAAAGGGGTAGTTATCCGCTAATTTAATGGCTTCACTCTCCGCAGTGGAACAGCCTCAGTTTAAGTGCAGATCCCACCCTACACGATAATTATGCTGTGGGGAAGCCGACCTGGAGCTTGGGTAACCCCAAATTTCTGTGTAGTGATGAGCAAAGAGAAGCAAGGCAATGGTACCTGAAGTACAGTTTGTATGTGTCAAGTGCTTACAGCAGTTAGAAATACATGGATAACCAGGACTGTATTTATTCCTTATTGTGTGTGCCAGAGAAGCAGAACAGGGTGCTAAAACAACAACATAGTCGCTTTTCCGACCTGCAAGGCTGTAAATGAATGAAAATGAGGGGAGAGCCGTTGTGAAACTGTGCCCTCCAGACATGCTAAGCTAAGGAGCCAAAACATAAAGCAGTCATGCTGCATCTTTTTTCTAATACTACATCAGAATTTGCTTGTTGAATCTTGCAGACCTGACCTTATGCCTAGTGAAAATAATGAAAGTTTAGTGGTTGGATTTGATGGGAATAGGAGTCACCTTTCTCTGCAGGAAAATGAGGGGGTTTCTGACAGATGGATGAGAAAAGAATGTGGATATTTCAGGCCTTCAGATCATCAATGAACATTACCATGATGTGAAATATGTAGCCATAAAAAAGCTTATCTTCATAAGGAACTGAATTACTTTTATTTCCAGTTGTGCTGCATATTAGGAGAGGTTGTTATGATGGGGTTTCTCTGACTCTGTGTTAATAATGCCTTTTAAATTTTTGTTGAATACTTTTATCTGCAGTCATGCTTATTTTTTGATGAAATAGACTGAGAAAGAGCAGAAAACATTTTTTTTTTTTTTTGGTTGTTTTTCAATGTGCCTAAGAAAATATATATCAGGAATTCAGAGTGTTGGGGGTATTGTTTTCCTTTGCCTGTACAGCATTTCAAGTGCAAGACATGTTGGCCTGGACCATTCCCATTTTAGTTGCTTTTTATGGTTATCTTTTTCTTTAAGTATTTGGACTTTTGCAATTATAAAATTTTGCCTTTGACAATTAATAACTTGGTATCTGTACTGCTACACAAAGACTTTGTATGCGTGAGTGGGAAATAAGTTAGTTGGCAAATATTTGCATTTTTTTCTGTATGAAAGAGAGGGAGGCCTTGCATATACTGTTTACTTTGATAGCTTTTAGTCAGGGCCTAAAATACAGCTCGAGGACATATTTTCCAGTAGCTCTCCATTGGTTACTTTGTTTTCCATACATGAAAGAGCAAAGCAGTGCAGGAGTTAATAAAAATACAGGTCTCTAAAAATGACATAATGTGTTGCAGACAACTCGGCAACGATATTTATGTTTTCTTTTACTCTGACAGTCCCCAGATTATAATATACAGATTGAGTATTTCCAAGGACACCACAGGGGAACGTGCAGAGAAATCAAAATGGACTTTGGTAGGACATAAACAAAAACTGTCCAAAAAATAACCTTGTAAATAACCAAGCTTCAGAATAAGAAAATCCTGGCAAAATACTTAAAAGGAACATAATGAATGAAAGAAATGAGCAACAGAACTGACTGAAGCTATCTTAAATTAGAAAAACACAAATTAAATGGATTTTTTTGTGTCTAAATTTCTTGAGAAATCTGTGTAAACTTTCTTTTTTCTTTGGTTTGTTGTTTTGGTTTGGGGTTTTTGGTGGTGTAATTAAAATGGTTTGTATCTAGTTTGTTGCCTAAAATCAGTCTAGCAGAAAACATGAACTGGTAGTTAAATTTTGGACTGGCCATCTTTGTTACATGGGTGACATTATGTCTTCATCTCACATGAAGATGAAAGGCTTATACCTGTTAGAGCACAGCATCCTTTTCTTCATCTGCCAATATTTCTGAGCTTTCCTCTGCTGATTTGGGGACCTTCTGTGCCATCCACTGTCTTTGCATTACTGTTGCTGTCAGTACTGTTCAAGACCAAGGAAAGATGAAAGCAAAGATCTTAAAATCCAAGTATGCTCCTTAACTGACACAAACACGTCCCTGCAGTGTAAAACTGGGAAGCTATATTAATACACACCTTTGCCACACTGGATAGTGAGTGGTTCTGGATTTTGGATTCAGTCTCACAGGAATAGTGCTGAAAGTTTGGTCATACAGTTCCCAGCACAGTGTTTGGCTGCAGTTCAGCGAGAAGCTGAGAAGGGAGGAGCAAGGCAGAGAGACAGGCACACCATGCAGAAGCACTGGTGCTGATGAGACGTTTCACTAAGATGATTAATGCCCATTTACAAAATTGGGCTATTTACAAAATTGAGCATGCAACTTAAAGACTGCCTGGGTTAAAAGGAACTGTCCCTGCCTGCTGACACCACCTTTATGCCACACTGTTCCACTGTGCTGCAATTATGACTGAGCCTTGTGCATTGGCCTGTCCCAGGTGGCATTAGTCCAGGTCCTGCTCGCTGCAACTGCTCCTGTCTCTCCTAGTGTGTTGTGCCAGGCTGTGGGAGCAAGGGGACGAGGGAGCTCTTAATGGAAGGCAAGAGCTTTCCATTTATAGCTGTTATTTCACTGTGATTCTGGGGTAAGAGCCATTATAAGGGTGTTTCAGAGCACAACAGGACAAAACTACCATAAGTAGGAGTAATGGGATAAGGTTGAGCAAAGGCAAATGGAGGCCGTTTCCTGACAGTGAGATCTATTAGACTGTGGAATAGGTAAGTCTCCCAAGGGAAGTGATAGAAGTCCAAGCACTTGAGTCATTTAAAACCATAGTAGACAAAGAGCTCAGGAGTATGTAATAGGGAATAATCTACCAGTGACCACAGAATAAAAGATTGATGTTGTATGTCCTTCCGTCTCTAGTTTTCTGAATACATACAGACTGACAGCAGCTTCCCAGCTTAGTTTCCTCCTAAACATATTTTGGAAAGCCCCATTTTTAGAGAAGGAGTAATAGTTGCAGGTGTCTCTTAGAGGAACTACTGCTTGTTTTATGCCCTTTCTGTAGATGTTTCCTCTTCAGGTGACAAGTTTCAGGCTTTTGCGGTTGAGTGAGCTCCAGCTCAGGGGACAGCTTCCTTTTCAGAAATGACCTTTTTCCTCCTTGTACCCTTGTGGTTCATCACACCCTGTACCCAGATATGTTTAGCACTGTAAATACTAGTTAATATTAGTTTTCAGGCTCTTCTTGTACCTCATTTAACCATTTCTATAATTAACCTAAAACATAGAAATAAGGTTTCATCTCTGTGCTAACCATCTCCTTCGCCTTACAACCATATCTTGGCACGATGGAGTGGGCCTTGCAGGAAGAGAAGTTCATGGTCCTGCAGTGAAAGTCAGGGGAGGGAAAGCACCTCATGCATGAGGGGCAGTAACAGTGGGAAGCACAAAGTAAGTACCTGTGAGAAGCACAGCAAAGTCCTGAATTATTAAAAGAGCAAGAGATGGGGAATGATGTGGTGCCACAGGAGAGCATCCAGGGTAGGAGCAAAGGAGTTTGTAAGTGTGCTTGAGCATGAACATGTGATGCAGAGGGATAGTGATGTGAGCAATGCAGTGCCCTAGAGCAATGGACCCAAGATGCCAAGTTTTTTATAACTTGGAGGTAAAATGAAACGTGCTGAACAGGAGTCACTGAGGAGGGCAGGGAAACTTGTGAAGTACTTCTGATTTTGGAAATTCCACTGCCTCCATTGGGCCATATTGATCTTATGATGCACTGAATTAAAAACTGCATCTAACCTGTAGCCTTTTCCTTCTTTCACTGTTGCATTCATGGTGTAAGCTTACATTAAACCACAGACTACAGAATTCACAAGCAGGTTGTGCAATGTATTTATGACTCACTCCTCCTCTCAGGCTTCTACCCCTTAGTGGATATTGACAGAAAATACTACTAGCATAAGAAATGGCTTGATCTAATCTGCAGTGTTGTTTGTGCTAGAAAATGGAGAAGAAAATTGAAATGGATTATGTTCAATAAGCCCTAAGGGTGGGCTAATATACTCAGAAATCTTTAGCACCCTGTAATGATTTGCTGTCTTCAAAAGGTTGGTTTCTTTTTAACTGTGAGTTGTATTTTTTTTATGTTGCAAAATTAATTTTTAACAAACCAGATCTGAATATTGCCTTGTTTACTCCATATTTTTTTTACCTTCTTTCCATGGTTTATTTTTTAAGACTTATATGTTTCATGTTTGCCATTTATATCTAAGCACACATGAGTTGCTATCTCAAGATTCTCTAGTTAAAAGCCTGATCTGAGAACTGAAACAAGCACATTAACCATCTCTGAACTATGTACATATCACATTGAATCTTTTTTTATCTTGCACTGTTTTACTTATACATAAATGATAAATTTTATTTATATAAATAAAGGTAATATTTATAAAATAAATATATAAATATTTATTTATATTTATATTAAAGGTTTTATTAATTTATTTATGAGGGGTTACTTATATATTTAATTTTATTAACTGTGCTGGTTGATTCTAAAATTTTGACCTCTAAGATAGTCATTTGATCAGCACATGCATCTCACTGATGTAAGTGGTCAAGATTTTGACGACAATGCACTGCAATGCAACTTGGTGTGCCAAAAGAAAAGACAAAAATTTTATTGGTCTTTTTCTAATTCAAAACTTCTATTTTGCTTGATGTGTAATCTCAAATTAAAAATAGCATCTTAGGACAATTTTATGTCTTTTCTGCTGTCTATATTAAGCAGATGTATTTGTTTCTCACTAGTTTGTTCTCTTTGCAGAGCAAATCCATAAATGTTCTGTCTCAGAATTTATTTGTCTAGAATAATAATAAAACTTAACTATCAGCATTGTACCTGAATAGCTCTTGCTTTATATGAATCTTGTATTTGTAGTGCTCTTTTATATTTGAAATTATAAGGAACTGCTAAAGGAGGAGCAAAATTCCAGTGACTCTACAGGTATATATCCACTAAATGAACACCTTTATTGTATCATTTATATGAAAGATAGGTATATTAAAAAGCCTATGGTAGGATGCAGAGTGTGTATGCATACTATATACAGTCCAATAGAAAGCTGTGCTGAAATGTGTAAATGGATTAACGCAGGGTATCTAACCATAGTCTGTCAATATCCATATTTCCGTGTTATTTCTTGCAAAGTGTTTTCCAAGAGGGAAAAATAAAAGCAAATGAATGGAAGACTGATTCCGCTGGTGGTGATGGCATCTGATCTAGAGAGATGGCCAGTAAACTCAAATTGTTATCAGTTCCTGCCTTCCAGGCAGCTATTTTTCAGTGCAGGATTTACCATAAAGATCAGAAAAACAGCTGGCAACTATCAAGTTGTTTTAGAAAAGACTTTTAAATGTCTTCTTCTATCTGGCTGTGATATAGTGCAACTAACTTTAAAATGTAGCTATTGAATGCACAAACTTATTCAAGACCCAGAACTCCATTTAGCTGGTAAAATCCTGCTATGGCTTTAATTGTTTCAAGGTTTCTGTTGGGGATATGAGTCTGTGAAGAGCTGAAAGTGGGGTGGGAGGAGGGGATGGACTGTGTTCTGGAAATTCTGTTTCCAAATTGTGACAAGAATGTTTTTCACTGGACACATCTGCACTGTCATCAGTGAGCAGGGAGCCACATGGTAATTATTACAGAAGCATAAAATACAGCAAACTGCAGAAAAATATACCTGAAAAAAAAAAACCAAACCAAAATTGGGGGTTGAAGGAAGTGTTGGACATTTAAAGCAGGGAAGTAACTGAAATCATGATTTTTTTCTGCACTCAGTTGGAGCAGCACTGCAGATGTAAAGTCCATGTCATGCTCACTCTACACAGTGTATGGAAATGGTGTTTCTGCACCAGAGTCCATACTGAGAGAATTGGATTGGGGTGATTTTGAAGACTGATTTTAAAAGCACATTCTGTCCAAAGCAGAAAGCTATGAGAAAAGGTAGTTGCCATCAGCTGGATTTTTATTTCTATTTCTTTTGTAAGGTGCCAACTTATTCTTCAGTTTTCCGTACTTACCCCTTTTATCTTCTTTATTTTTGTTTCCCTCCACAATTCCTGGAGCTCTCTCTGTATTGCCAAGTATCTAATTCGGCCTTCATATCTGTTTTAGCCATCTCTTTGTTATAGCTACATTTCAACAAGCTATCCCGCTAGAATATCCTGGCTGAAAACTCAGCCCAACAGCTGAGAAGAGTGAGCTTGGATGGATGGATAGATAAACAGTTATCCAGAATAGCTCTTAGAGCCGTCTATTTTAGCAAACTATTTAAGCTGTCAGCCTCCGTGTATTTATAGCTGACTTATCACACTGGTATCTGAACACATATCAATTTAGCATTAGAAATCCAGTCCAAGTCTCAGTCCAATTGTGGAGACTCACTGGCTGTTCCCTACTTGCTTTAGACGAGTAGAATAAAAGAGGTGATATCCAGCCATGCTTTGCTTTTTCCTTCCTGGTCTATTATCTGAAAGCTTGCTCTAGGACTTCCTAAATTATCAGAAAATACTCTTTTTGATGTTTCCTTAGAAAAGGTAGTTTGTAGTTGTTCACAGCTCTTATTTGAAGAAGTTTTACCTCTTTCTGAAAAGGAATTTTCATTTAAAAGTCTTGCAAAATTTCCAAACTAAAATGCCAATTTCCATTTTTCCCAAATTTTTTCTCCTTTCTTAGTTTTTTTACCCCTCCCCATTTCTTTTATTTGTGGAGTTGGTTTTTTTTTTGTTTTTCACATTACTGCTTGGGCAATATGTCACAGAGAAGGTGAATTTTTTTTTTTTCCAGTAAAGAAAATGGATAACACTTTTCACCTGACAGTCAGAAATGCTAAGCTTTGAAAGTGAAGCTGTTCTACAGAATACTGAGCTGAGAGTCATCTAGAGAGAGGAAAAAGGAAATCTTAAACAAAATTGAAAATTTTGCTTCTGATACCTTGGCATTGGTTTGTTGTTCGTGTTGTTTGTTTTTTTCCTTCATGTAACAGACTGTCTTTATTTTGACCACCAAGAGTGAGAGGAAGTTCTTGCTTCTGCTGTTCTGAGTCCCTGCCTTGTCCCGCTGTGGGGGAGTGATAGAGTGGACTGGGTGGGGGCTTAGCTGCCAAGCAGCCTCAGCCCACCACAGTTGGCAACTACCTAACTTTGGAAACTATGTAAAAGGTTGAGTCCCTCCTGTTGGAGATAAGAACTTGGTGTCAGCTCCTCCCTGCTATGCAGCTATATTTGCTACTTAACATACTTGATGTATTTGTAGGCTTATTGCAATAAAAATGTAATGGTGAGAAAAGGACGTGCATATAAATATAAATCTGTAGAGGTGTTAATGAAAAGTTGCTCTCAGAGGAAACAGCTGATCAATGTATAGGGAAGATGAAGGGGTGTGATCACGATCAGACAACAAGGTTAACAGTATCAATCAGGTCTCCTAAAATAGATGGAGAGTTGCAGTTTCACGTCTTCAGCTACAACCTGGCCTTGTTTTCTGACTTCAAATATAAAATAGCAATAAAGCATCCATCTACCTGACATCCTTTTATGTTTTCTTTCAATCATGGGCTGCACAATGTTTCTTTTCAGGCTTACCCTGGTTTGACATTCCTGTTATTGCCTATCACTTTAAGGAGTTGAAAGGCTGGGGATTGATTTCATTTTCTTTTAGCTCTCAAGGTTTTTTTATGTGGAATCTGTTTCTCACTTGGTTTGCATTTCATCTAAGATAATGCTGGCTATCAGTGCTTGAATAATAATTGAACTGAAGCAAGCTGTTCAGCCGAAGGTCTCAAGCTGGGAAAGCTGTGTTTGTCATGTGTGGGTATTTCAAAAGAATTTAACATTCCAGAATTAAGTTGCAAGCAAACACAAAGGTAGGGGAAAATCCGTGCAGCTCAGGCTGTACAGCTGCACCACTGCCTTCAGTAGTTCCTCACTGAGCATTAGCTAGCCCCTCATGTTGTTTAACAATTTCCATCAATGGTATGTAGAGGTAGAAAATGAGAGGTAGAAAATTACAAACTGGTGATTTTGAAACATGGATGAGCCTTGTGGAATTGTTTGTCCCGCCCCCTCAGATGCTTAGCTTCTGTTGAATGGGAGTTTCATAGGTACCCTGCTTGAAATTGAACTTTTATTTTGATACCATTAGTGCTGCTAAAATATAGATGTTGTTTGTAGCTTTTATAAATATGTCGCTACACCTTTAGTTGACAATAATGCTCTGTCATTACTGTTCCACCATCTCTGGTAATAAGTATTTGAAATTGTGGTTGAACTGGCAGAAAAAGCGAGCTTATTTTACAGTATCAGTCTGTAAGTGGATGGGTGATCACACAATTTGAATATTGCTTTTATGGAATGCCACTGTTTGACACATCCTACTAGAATTTGGCAGATCTTGGCTTGGGAGTTGGAGATGCACAGTTTTGGGGTGCAGTTTGGGTTCACCTGCAGAGATTGATGATAAGCACCAAGTACTCAGAAAGCAACAGGACTGAGCTGTGACTTGGGCTAGAGGAGCAGAAAATTTTTGACTTCATGAAACTTAACAGGTGTGTAAAAAACACTGGATGCTTTTTATTTTTTTCCATTACATTGCTCTTTGAGCCATTCTAATAGTCTTTATACTCACCTATACAAACTGTTTTTTCTTCAACTTGGGAAAAATTGTATTAATGGTCCAAATAGTATTCACATCTTGTAAGTCACAATCTGATGGCTTGAAAACATGGGTTAATTAAAAATTTGCAGACTTTTTTTTGTAAAAGCTTTAACTTTTTTCTGGCATATTTAATCCAGACATGGCAGTAAAAATTCACCAATACATAAGCACTTTTACATATTTTATTAGTTATTCACATGCACAGTTACTGTGCTGCCAGTTAGACAATGTGACTTCCATGTGCTCTGGAGACGACTTACAAGGAAGGATGTGTTAAATATTAAGGAAAGGTCTTTCTATGAGAAATTCTGCCATTTGCATAAATGATGCCACAAGACACAAAAATGGAAGTTAATCACAGAGGTTAAACTATAAAAGAAAAATTCATGCTTAGAGAGAGAGACATTTCTGTTGTAGCTATCTATGAATTTATGATACTGCTGATGGATATCTTTTAAACTTCAGAATTAATGAGCACCCTGAGGACAATGAATGGTAGTTGGTTAAAAAGGAATAGAAGAGTGAAGGGGCAGTATTGAATATAGGGGTTTTTGCTCTGCAGGGGTAAGCATGCTAAAATCCTTTTGCTGATAAATATCAAATAGCTCCTGTTTTGAAAAATGTTATGCTTCAGCCAAGTAAAAAATTACACCAACAAGTTACAGTGTAGCCCCTACAGCTTAGCTCCCTTATAATGTAAAAGAAGAGAGGTAAACAGCATCACTTAAAACAAAACCCCTAGCTTTTTCTTTACCTTTGAAACTTCCAGGAGAAATGCCAAGCTTTAAAATATTGGATTGTACCCAAACTGTTAGTGACTTCCATTTTTTTGGGAAGAGAGGAGTGGAACTGGGCTGTACTGGGACTGTACTTTGCTGTGTACATAAAGTTAGGAGTGTAAAACATCCCTACCTGGGTGGGTGACTGCAGAATCCTGTAAAAGGTAAGTTTGCAGCCTTCCTTAACTGTTGAAATGTTGCAATTCAGTGTGAAGTACTTGCTTAGTATTTATTTGCTTAGGTTTAAAGTGCTGCTCATCAGTTTTGAGCACTCCAAATCAGCAATGAGGTTTGCTGCTTCCAGCACTGCTCATGCTGATCCACACGATCTTGATGGGTTGATAGAGATTCTGACCAGCCTCAGACTAGCATTTATTTCAGTCTGAATACAAAGTAATTAGTTAAACCTATGATAATAATCTCCAGCTTTAGAAAATTCAGAATTCAAAGTTCAGCTTTTTAAAGGTTGCAAACATTTGCATGGGCATCTCCTGGTGATGGATGGTCCCTGTCATGGTGTAGGGGTTTGGATTCAGCTTCCCTCTCTTGTGGGTACACACTTCTGTGGGTGCAGATTTTTGGGTTGCACCTGGTCTCTTGCCCGCTGTACCAAACCAGTGGCTGTAAATGTGTCAGCAGCCCATCAGTAAGTGACTTTTTAGGTTGTAAGTCTGCTACCTGCCTTATGGAAGAAGGGAGCATTGTATTTTAGAGTTGTCTTGGTCACAGGACAAGGGTCTCCATATCATATGCCTTAACCTTTGCTCCATTTGTAGAATCTCAGGCAATTGCCTGCAATTTTTCAACTTACATAGCATTTAATTGTGAAAGCAATTTAATTTGTTGAAGTTTTTCCTTGCCTCTAGAAAAACTTTTAGCCTTTAAAACATCAGTTCAGCAATTTGTTGGAAAGTTCTGTATGAATGACAGACTCCTTTTAATCTCACTTGTCTGTTCATTTGTCTGTCTTGTCAGCCCTTGTCATGAGAACTCCTCTTCCATATGGATATTTTTTCCTTATCAGTGCTGAGCAATAAAGCTAATATAAAGCCCTGAGATTTCCCTGTTATGATGGGGTTAGACAAGTAATTTCAATGAGCCTCATACTTTTTGAGTCTCAGGCTGATCAGTCTTTTCTTTGCCAAAACAAACTTGTGACAGGTGAACAAACAGATGAATATGTGACTGCAGTAAGTAGGACAAAATCTTCCCTCCCCTTGCAGAGGGGAGTTGGAATGGTGAAGAGAAGGAACGTATGCAGTGTTCCTCTGGCTGGGTGATGTTATCAGGGCAAGCAGCAATGATGCATCTCCTAATCACAGCAGCTATCAGCTGAACATAGTCTCCCAAGACATCAGAGAGGTTAATATGTGGATAATTGCCACCTTTAGATGTTGAATTTGGTGTGACCGCTTCTGGAGTACTGTGTCTAGTCCTGAAGTCCCTGGTACAAGAAGGAAATCGGCAATTTGAGAAGGTCTCAGGTGAGACCGTTGTTGTGACTTTCTGAAGGATCTCAACTGGTTCAGTTGGTCAAGGAAATGGACAAGAAAGAACCAGACTATTTTAGGTTAATATTGCACAGAGAACAGAAATGTGATGTTAGAGGGCCTTGCGGTCCAGCTGACAAAGGTATCTAACAACCGGAAGCTAGAAAAAATTGAGAGAAATACAGTGATTAACACTGGTAAAATGTGCCACAATCAAGGACAGATTTTCTGAATCATGTCAGTGGTAAAACTTGACTCAGTATTTTCAAATTCAAACATGCATTAGTTCCAGGAATATCAGAGGTTCCTTCTAACCTCTCATATGAAAGTCTTTAAAAGAATCATCCATAGTACGCCTTCCATCTTTCTCTTTAATTCTCCCGTTTTACTGTGGGATACCGCTGTATTTCCAGACTCCCTAGCAGCTTCTCTTTCTGCTAGGCACAGAGTCTGTATTGGATATCTGGGCCAGTCAAATCCTGACTGGGTTTGATCTGAGTGCAGAAATAGCAATATAAAATGTGAGAGTCATTATTTGATTTTTTTCTGGGCTTTGAAACTGCTGTCTTAGAGGACAAAGGAGAATAGTGGCACATGAGGGCACTTTTTATCCTTTTTTTGGACCTGTCACAGATCCTACTTGACAAACAAGTCTGTGCTAGTGTTAGGTTTGAAGTGTTATCACTAGACTGCCCTACTAGTAACACAAAGCTACATAAAGCCTTCAGTTAAGCTACCTTAATTAAACGTGGAGTTTTTAAATAACCATTCCTGAAGCCCATTCCTTCACTTTACAGTTCACTTACACTCATTGCATGGATTTCTTGAAAACAATCCTTACTTCTCCAGGCAGTCTCTTGAGCCTTCTCCAGGCCTATGGATGGCAGCTATGCTGTGTGATTTTTCTTTTTTTCTTTTTTTTTTTTTTTTTTTAAAAAAAGGTGGTTGAGTGCCTGCAGTACTTCATGCTCAGAATTGAGAAAATGGCAATATGTTCCCAGCAATCATCAGAATATTTAATCCCCAGAGCTAGGAGGTGTGGTGTCTATATCTATATGTATGTCTCAGGAGGTTTTAATGTCTTGGGTTCCTTTCACAAAACAGGGATGTTTGCACTAGATATATTTTTTTTATGATGAGGAGAATACAAACAAGACAATAATAACTTCCATTTTCATTAGCTGCATCTCTGCCTGTCCTGACATATTCTGATGAATACCCCCTAGAATTTCAGCAGCAGCAACAGCAGCAAAAACTACCAACTTGAGGTTTCTTAGCAGGTTGAGAAACAGGGGGGGAGAAAAAAAAGGAATATTCTAAAAGTATATTGTCTGTGGCAGAATTTGGGTTTGCTTCTGATTAATGTAACCAAAAATACACTTGAGAAATGAGTAGGAAATTATTTATGTTCTCAGACATACAGTTTGTATATCCTCTCTCCCAGTTTTCAAAAATATGAAACTCCTGAGTATGAGAGCTGCTGTAATTTTAAAGCTTCATCTGCTCTGTGTGTAAATGGTACAAACCAGGTACTACTGGTGCCATTTGTTTCAAACACCCTCATTTTATGGAGAGTTGGCTGACAAGTGGCTTTAACTAATGGCAGCGGCCAGGAGGGCAGCTACACCTACAACTTTCTCAGCAGTGCTGAGTTGCTATTTGGTCTGAGCCCTCAAAATAAGTATGAGCAATTCCTGCAAAAATTGTAGTGGCTAGACAAGCCTTTGCCTTTTTTTATTTTTTTTCTTTAAAGTATTTCCAAATTTGATCCATACAATTCTATATCTGTCCCAGTGTTTCTGTCTCCAGCAGTGGAGGGTATTAGATCTTGGAGAAAAGTGCGAAAACTCCCACAGTGGACAATTATGGAATAAGCTTCTCTAAGGAAAAGTTCTTTCCTAACCGCAGGATGCCTTGAAGTATTTCTGTTCTGTTTAATGTAATTGGAGATCTTCATAGTAGTCCTATAAATGCCAAATCCCTTTATTAATCCTTCTGCAAGATTAGTTCTTTTAAAAGTCAGTTCTGCACAGTGGCTGTTCAAAAAAATAGAAATTCAACTTTAAAAAAAAACCTCTTTCTGTTTTCAAAGCAGGACAAGATCTGACTGATAATTTAAAAATGTATTTCTTTTCATGACTAGCCTGATATGTTCCAGTTGAAAGACAAGCATGATAATTAATGCTGGTTGTAGGAAACGGAATAAAATGTTGCTGCTACAGAGAATATTCTCGAGACTTTTTTAATGTTGCTATTTTTTATTGACCTGTTCCAGTTATTCCTATAATTCTTTGTACAAGACCCACTCCCTAATCCTTTGAAAAATACCTCAGATGCTCTCTTCAGAACATTATGCAGGTATTTTTTCTGCAGGTTCATGATCTAAGTTTTAAACATGTAATTCACTACTAATCTTTATAAGAAATAGGATAATAAATTCAGGCATTAAAGATAAATATTAGGTAAATTATGAGGCTAATGTGTTCCCAACTAAGTAATTTTCTGATAAGCATTGACATTTCAGAAGACATTTAATTATTGATGTGCAATAGATCAGGAATGATTAATCAAAAGGGTATTGTAAGTTCAAATGGATATAAATTGTAAGTTTTATAATGCTGACATTATTTAATTTAGTAGGACTTTAGGTTAGTAGTCATCTTGGATTAGACAATGTAGGGGCACACTGTGGGAATATTAATTTTTTTTCTGATTTCCCACAGATTCTGAATTGGCAGGAACTGGGCACAGTTTCCAAGTCTAAATCCTATTTCGAATTTCAATATAAATGCATGCCTGAAAGACTGTTTAACATGTATAATGTTGTCAAACACAAGCAATCTTTTAAAAGAAAATTACATTGGCTTCGGTTTTCCAGGGCTGCTGGGGAGGTGGTGTTTAAGCTTCTAATGATCTTACCAGCAAGACCTATGTTGTACCATAAGGTGGTGAAAAACACCATCAGCTATTTTCATCTAAGATGGCATATTTTAAGGTTACACTGCATAGTTTAGATGCTGTAGATTTGATTTTTCTAACACAAATTTTTCTCTGATAGTGCAGTGCTGATACTGCTTTCTCATGAATACGTAACAGCATAAGAAAAGAGCTGGACAGTATGTGTTCTATATTAAGAAATCTATTTTCTCATCATTATAAAACACGAATATGTTCCTAACAGAACTATCCATACTGTAAGTATGTTTAAATCAGCTGTTAAACACTGGTTGTATGCAAAAATACAATTCTTTTCTATTCAGTTTCTGAACACGCTGTCTGTTGTGCAGGCTACGTGCTATCTGACAGATCCATTCCTGTTAGGATTGGGTCTGTGGTGATGATTTCTCAGCCCTCGTGAAGGTGTGTAAAGATGTGGCCTTTCAACTCTGAAATGAGCTTGGGTTTCAAAGTCAAACTCATCTCTAAAATGCCTTTTCCAGCTCAATAATCAGCTTACTAAAAATCTTCTACGTTAGCACAGTCGCGAAGTAATTGTGCATCTAAAGCTTGAAAAAATAAAAAATCAACCAACCATAGCCAAACAAAAAAAAAAAAATACCCCACCAAAAAAGTCCCAACCTCCAAAAAAAAAAATTGAAACATTTTAGTGCCCTTCAAGCAAATTATTGTTTAAGTGAAAATTTGGATGCAGTTTTACTAGAGCATCTGTATTGGGAAATGTCAGCAGATAAGAATGTTTGAGCAGTTTGGAATTTTCTCTCAATCTGACTTGCTCAATTATTCCAAGCAGATAGGAAGCCCGCTATTAGGACCTTTGGTTATCAGTTCCCTTAAGTGTATTGGGGTAATACTGCTCTTCCCACAGCTTCCATGGCAACTGAGGAATATTTAGAGGTTCAGTTCAGTGGCATACATCCGTGATAGGAGGAAGAAGACAATGGCTGTCTGACAGTAACATCTCTGTTCTCAGTTAGCCTAGAGAGCAAGCTAATGGAAGAAGAAATACCCTGTTTCTCCTGCAGGTCCTGGGTTTGCCAGCATCTCACACATGGAAGTATCAGAGACTTCTTAGACATTTTTGCTTTCCCAACATACCATCCAGCCATTACGAGAAGTCATGCAGACACATATCTATGCTTTTATTTTTTTGCCTTTTTTTTTCCTTGGAATAGGTGACAATGACAGCTGTACAGCCAATATTTTGTTAAAAAAGGTCATGTCCTTAACATGGCAGACTTCAGCCTTTATGATAATGAAAATTCATGTCATTTTTTTTATTACTATGATATCTGCACGAAGACTGTGATAGCATCTTCAGTTTGGAAGAATTAAAGATCAAAGTATCTTAGAATTTGATGAAAGGTCTTCAATAGGTTTTGTCTATGAGCTTGTAATTTTCAGTAAATTTTTTGTAGTGGTGGGCTGAACACTGCAGTATGACAACTGTTCTATTTTCTCATATATCTCCATTAAAAGAAGGAATATATTTCAGGGGTGGAGATCAGTGAAATTTTTAAAAATTGCATCAAATTGCATTTTTAGAAGAGACAGAAGATTTCTGTATCAAAATAAAAATCATCCAACAGCCTACGTATTGAACCTGGCTAGAAGTTATCTAACCAGCTGTAAGACTGTGAATATGTAAGAAACCTTTCTGTTCTATAGGTGTTGGCATGGGATTTTTTAAAAAAATTGTTTGACTTCCACTATGCTTTCTTCAGGCTTTTGGTGCCTTTGAAAGCACCATGGTACAATAACATAATTTTGAGCTGGCAAGTTCTGTATGAGTGCATATATTTTAAAGATGTGCAAGGAAGATCCCCCTTGTAATCTTACTCGTATGTGTGCAGATGCCTTTACAGAGATTCCTAATTGTCTGCTCTGATTCCTTTATGACCAGCAGATCTGCTCCTGATGTCTGAAGCTGAGTTATTACTTTCATAGTGAACTTTTCCTGTAGGCATTAGTCGATTTTTCAGGGGGTGTGCTCTTTTCTCAACTGAGTGCTTGAGCTACTTTGGTGCAGGCCAGCATGGCTAAGATTTTGCTCAGGGTCTTAGCTTGAATTTGGATAAACAATGATTTTGTTAATTGCAAAACAATAATGTAATACAATGGAGCTTTAAATAAATTAGCAAAGAATAGAGAAATATTATTCCCTCATGTGCATCATGTGGTTCACTTGGTAATGGAAGGACCAAACACCAAGGACTCACTGAAGATGAAGGGTAAGATGGTGTGTGATGAGGACATTTTATGCTTAGTGTCACCCCAAACCCAGTTCTGATCTCTAGGGTTAAAGAATTCAACTGCCATGATTAACCAATGTCAAGGAAAGATTGGAAACATCAATCAATACTCAGTGGAATAAATCTTGACCATTGCATCTAAGTTTGTATACAGCAATTTTAAAAATGCATATTTTAATGCATGAAATGCTAAGATTGGTTTGTAACTTCAGAAGACTGCAGAAATTATCATAAGATAGTTACTGTATTTTATAGAGTACATATTTTCTTCTTTTCTGTTTTTTTATTTTAAGAACTTAGGAGCTTAAAAAAACCCCACATACTTTCCTTGGTAATTAAGTTGTTGTTCTGTGGGGAGTGAACCTTGTATCCTAGAGCAAAACCCACAAGCCACACACTGCATTTGGTCAGAGTTAACTTCAGATTTTTTTCTAAGCTTCTCTCTGCAGGGATCAGATGGCCACAGTATTCTGAAGTGGGCTGCATTTATCTAAAAAGGTTTTTGCTATTTTCGTGTAAAAAGGCTCATGAGCGCAGAACTCATGAATTTGGAATGGGGAAAAATACAGACAGGAGTCAGCATTTTGCACTTGAGAAATATTGGTGTATTCAAGGATGGCCTTATTTACCAGTAGTGATTTTCTACTTCCTTTCCTCTTGCACTCCATGAAATGTGGCTTAATACTGCTGATCTATTGCATGGTGTTTATGGTGCCTGGCTGCATGGGGAGGTGCAGGGGGCAGTCTGCCTAGCTGAAGGCAATCTAGAGTAAGGACTCATTCCAGTGCTGCTGAGTTAAAATTAATCTGTTTAGGGAGAGAATTTGTCTTACTACTGTTCTTTAAACAGATGAGAAAAGGCTACTTCTGTGAAGGGTTAGAGGCTCTTCAGTAGTCAGAGTTGTCAGCCAAGTGAGTGCTCTGTTTGCTTTCCCTCTGCAGGAGCCTGTGTGCAAAGTGGAAATTCAAGGTTGAAATGGGATCTCTGCAGTCATTTATGTGAAAGTTGTACGATGATGCCCCTAGATGAAAGAATACATAAAAATTCATAAGATATATGAGGAGCAAATTTCATTAATATTTATCAGCCTTCTTCTTTGTGGAATATACAGATGTTAGCTCATTGTTGCATTTAAATGCCGTATACTCAAAACAGGAAAGAAGTAATGGGCAGTAAATTCCAGCAACCTAATGCTTCTGAGTACATGGCCACGCAGCCAGAATGGTAGTATTCGCTCTTTTAAAACAGCACTTCCATCTACTCTTTTTCTCATGCGAGTTTGTGAAAATTAATCAATTTTATTATCATCCCAGCTTAAGTATGGCATTAAAGCACTTTGTTTTTTAAAGGTTGCCCTTCAGACTTTACCAATTGCTTACCATTGCAATGCCAGCAAGACTGGAAAATTAAACTATGGTGGCAAAACACTATTTGTATTAACATACCTGTGTTTTAATCTACTTCGCTCTTTCTGAGGGAGGACAAAAGTTCAACCTGTAGCTCATCATTCAGTGCTGCTCTAGAAGTGTAGCTGAAGGGGGGAGTGTTATTTGGAGTTACAAATGTGCTAACGCCTATCAAATTCTGCTGTTCTCATGCTAGGGGGTTATTACTTGGAACCAAGGCTCTTGGCAGACGTACTTTGTGCCATACCAGAAAAACAGGCAAAGCAGTGCAGTGTAATAAGCAGTTCTGTGTAACACATTGTTCCAATTAGCTTGTGCCAGGACCTATTAACAGCACTTTCTCCCATTTTTATCTCCCAGCCAAATACAACAGTGATTCCACTGGAAAACACAAGAGAACAATTACAATCAATCCATCAGTTTAACTAAATGGCAACACATAATCAGTTACTGAGGAGTCCTGCACTGTTTGTGGTGACTGACAGGGCTACCCTGGAGTAAAAGCAGAGTATGAGCAGTCCTACTGTGGCAATTCTGCTTGTGCCTCAAACTTAGCAGTTTCACCTGGCGAGGTTCTCACCTGAGCTTTCCTTGAACAAAACGGCATTCTGCTCTCCTGGGATGTGGGAAAGATACTACCACCTAATTCTGTACCAAAAGGGCCTATCTTGGTTGACAAATTCCTGCAATGCCACCAACTTCTTGTGATGTCCTGCTATCTGCAGTCATCATTTCCTGTTGTAGGCATTTGTTTTCATGACAGCCTCCAGGAGCCACGAGGTTTTGCTTTTTCCTTCTCTCTCCTTAGCTATTGCAAGTCCTGGCTGGGTCGGATGTTGGTTTCCAACAGTGCGTGCCTTCTCTTTGTAGTTTTTGGTTGAGCAAAATGCGATAGCTATTGAGAGAATTTCTCCTCAGCCCGTGTTTTACATCAGATATTTGTGCAGATCCAGGATATACTGAAGTGCCAGAAACAGCTGTGTGAATTCCTGCTAAGTGGGCCCTCCAGTTTCACACTGGATTACTGTGAGAGTCAACTGTCAGCTGTAAGATAGCAGCTAGACCCATACACATTCTCCAGGCTATCCAACAGACTTCAGAGAATTACAGCATTAATCTCAGTGTCAAAGATGGAAAAAAAATTAAATAAAACAATCAAAATTGATGCAGTTCTCTCCACAGTGGAGGCTGGCTCTAATGGCCTGTCAGAGGCACAGTCTGGTGTGGAACTGTGTGTGTCAGACCTGGGCAGTGCTCGCTGCACAAGAGGCTGTTGCACAAATGGTGCCAGAGGAGCAGTTTCAAAAAGCCCTAAGGGGAAAAAAAAAAAAATCAAAGAAAAACAAAGCTGAAGAAATGATGATAGGACTGTAAGAGTCCTGAAGGAATTGAGGACTTTGACCCTCAGAGGATTTTAACTAAATAGCTGCTTAGTTGATTGGATTTACTTGAGGACAGAGGGGTGGAGGAGCAGGGAGGAAAAAAGCTTAAATGAAGCTAGATGGAGAAAAGATTCTCTAATAGATCAGACTGAACAATGGTAAGAGCTTTATTACAGCCTTGTTAAAATTCCCCCAGCTGAACAGTTATTCAGTTATCATGTTAAGATCCCACTATAACATGTTCCTAAGGGGATTTTTTCAGTCTCAGAGGTTGTATCCATGCCATAGTAGAAACAAATCAGTATTTCTCCAGTTTATGTGCTGAGGGAAGACTGAACTCCTTCCTCGTGAGGCATCAGCAGAGCAGTGCAGAGCTCATCAGCCCAAAAAGAGCCAGGTATAAACCATTTAGATCAGACTTCTGCAACTATCTTTTCATCCAAGCCATACAGTGTCTTTAATTATTGCTCTTTCCTGTGTACACCGAATTTGATTCTTTTTTCTGCTATGAAAATGTCACTCTGGTTTTCCTTCATTGAAAGGCATCTGTATGTGAGTCATCCCAGCAACTCTGGATCTCATTTTTTAAAATCCACTACTAAAAATTACAGCTTTATATTATCCTGAATACATTCCACTGCTCCAAACATCAATCTCCCTCCTCACTTCTTCTAAACACTTCACTTTAGCTGCAGCTCAAGAGCATACTGATCTTACAGTAAGGCACTTCACCTCAAGTGATGGCTCTCCATCTTCAATGATCTTTCGCTTTCTCCAGCCAGGAAAATAAGTGGTGGAATCCCAGATGTATGTGATTGCCTGCCTGTGCACCAAGGTGTGGCTAAAGGAGTACTTACTGCCTTACTTGATACATTCCAGACAGGCAAATTTGTGAAGCTATTCCACTGGGTCTAAGAGCAGGGTGGTTAGGTGTTCCAATGCAAAGCTAAAACGTAGTGCAAAGGACGGTGTCAGATGAAAATGTGTCAGCAGATGGCAAGCTGCTGCTGCTACTAGTACTACTGGTTTATTTGTTTCCATAGCAAAAAGCACATAGTAAAAAATACCTTTGGTTAACTAACTAAGCACAGAATGCCATGTGGATTCTTTAGGGCAACCTCTTTAGTTTTACCTCTTTATGAGAGTCATAATGGTTGAGTTTGTCATGTGGTATCAGCAGGGAGGTTCGACTAGATGACCTCCAGTAGTGAATTATCAGTGATGTTTATACAAATTATTTCCTTCTATAATCTTAGCAGCAGCCCTCTGAAATTGTTCTTTTTAAAATATAGCACATTTATAAACTATTTATTCTTAAAATTACTAATATAAATTTTTCTGTGTTTGCTTTAGTGCTTTGTAGAATGCAGATGGACCATTATGTTGACAATTAGTTTACTAATTGTAAATATGGGGGTGAAGTCTATGAATTTAAATACTGATATAGGAATTAGCTTTGCTTCAACAAAGACAATTCATGATAGTTCTTTTGGAAATGCTGCAATCTGTTAAAGCTGAAATGACATTAAAATACACATATTAAATATTTATTAGATAAATTTTAGGACTGAAATATGCAAATGTTGGAGCCTGTAATTGCATTTTTTGTTTTTCCTGATGTGCCTATTGATTTTTTTTGATGACACCAAATTTTCCTCTTCTGATCTTTTAACACTTAAAGAAAAAAAGTAGCAGTACCAGGGTTAGTTGCATTATCATCAAATTCTCAGTGGGTTGTTCTGTTGAACTAGTGACTCACCTCACCTTCAGTATTTGCAAAGAACATTTGCTATATCTTAGATATTAAAGGAAGTAAATAGGTATATGAAACCAATTTCCAGTCAAATGTCATTTGAGACTTTGGAGTAAATATTGCATTACTTTATGCACTATCGTTTATCATTTGCACTGAATAAAAA
This sequence comes from Dicrurus megarhynchus, assembly GCA_013399195.1. Taxonomy (NCBI): domain Eukaryota; kingdom Metazoa; phylum Chordata; class Aves; order Passeriformes; family Dicruridae; genus Dicrurus; species Dicrurus megarhynchus. The sequence continues at coordinate 4,780,896 of VXAD01002572.1, forward strand.
TAAGACTTTGACCTTCAATGATTCAGTTGTTTTCTAGGACACAATGAAGGCTTACTAAATGTAATTTAATGGTCTAGGACATGGGCAAAAAGATGTGCAGATACAGACTGTAAGGAAAATGCTAATTATCTTTAATTTAATTACAGAAAAAGATCATGATGAGAATACATAAAAATGCTTGAAATGCAGCCAAAACATTTTCCAAAGAACATTAAAAATGATTGCTGTTTACTAATCACAGATGATGTAGAGACGAAGCTGCAGCAAGAAACACGTTTAAATTTCACCTATGTGGGTAGCAGTAGAGAATCTGGGCCAGATGTACAGAAAACTGGGACCTTAGTGTTATAGAAGAGTAATTTGTTTGAGGCTGAAGCACAGACTTCCCCATTACCTCCGAACTGTGCCAGGTGAACATGTCAACAACAGCTACAAATGACAAATGTCTCCACACAGACTTCCTCATCCCCGAGTACTGATGCACACAAAATTGCATGATCTTTGTGAGGAGTCCTGCAGCTTTCAGCAGTCTCCTTTTGTGTCTAATGTATAAAGTCTGAAGAGTGCAGGTAGGAAAGAAATGACGGTACATGACAGCAGCGTTACCTATGCAATAATTGTTTAAGGATTGCTGTCTCTTACATGCAGTTGGGATCTTCCTTCATCATGGCAAAGATGGAATGTTTCATAATCCTGCATTTTCAGGCAAGAAATACATGGTAGCCAGGGGTGAAACAGAAAAGTCTGTTTATTGAAAGAATTGTTTGTGCCAATTGATTTTCATCTCAGGACTCTTACTTTCAGTTCCCTTGAAAGTACTGCTAATTTCTGAAAAGTCTCATTCTTACATTGTTTTATCCCAACCTGAATGTTGCCTGTTCAGAGAAACTGAATCCCAGAATGCTAATTTTTGTCCCTATTAAATGTAATATTTGATATATTTGATAAGTCACTAAATTCAAACGAGGATTAGGATGTTCAGAATTATAGTTTCCTTTGAGAATTGTTTGAGTTTTTTCCAGTTTTGCTTAGACCACTTCTTTACCCCTGTTCCACTAAGGAAACAAAGTGCAGGTAATTGGACTGGCTGTTTGTCTGGTTGGCTTCCAGTTGTCCTTCCTAGTTTGAGGTAAATAGGAAGAAAAGACAGCATATAAAAATATCCACAGAGACACACTAATGAGAATGGATTGGACTTCTCACTCCTGTTTAATATCCAGGTGGTTTGTATGAACCAATTATTTTCTGTAGAATGCTACTATTTCTCAGACTGCTTGGTAATCTGAACTTAAACTTCCCAAATCTGAAAGTGAGTTAAGTACAAATCATAAAGTAAGACAAAGGAGAAATCTTCAGGTAATAAAAGGACAATCCTGAGACACAGGATCAGGATAATCTTCCTGACAGTCTGTAGTACAGTGCTTGAAAGTATCACCTCCCTCATCCCATCCATTTCCTTTTTTATCGCCTTGATAGATTAATTGATTACTCAAGTACCAGTTAGTCTTAAAGTGAGAAAAGGACAGAGGCCTGAGATACTGCAGGTGAGAAGGGCAGTACTGGAAAGGAAAGAAAGGGCCAGGGGGCAGAGTGTGGGCTGAATGAGAATGAGGAGCAGTGGAGGTGAGCCTTGGTCCTGCATCCTGTACGTGCTTTCTGCTGACAGCGAGAGCTGGCCAGTCACTAACCTACCCCTGACATCTGCTGAAAAACCCAATTGGAGAGTAATGACCCATGGACCACAGTTAGAAACCTCATGCAGGCTTGGCTGTGGATTTGGCAAGTGCTTGCGAGACATTTTCAGGGAGCTTTTGTTCTGACTTCTCAAGCAATGAGCACTGTGAGCTGGTGTGGGGCTGGCCCCCATGCCCAAGTGGGAACAAAGGGAACTAGGGGAGCGAAACAAGTACCTGTCAGAGCCCCTGGAAGGCTGTTTGGCCTGGCGTGTTTGGGGAGAAAGGATTCATTATAATTTAGGCAAATCAGAAAACACTGTGGTTCATAGACCTTTCAGGCTGTGCAACAGATGGTGTTGTTTTGGCTGGCACAGGAGGCAGGTGTTTAAGCAACTTCCAGAGATTATGGAGCTGCAACCAGCAGAGTTGAAAAGAGTACAGAGAATTAGAAGGCATAAGACATTTACATCGAGGAAAGGAGAAGAGGAGCTTTGAAACTAAACTTGGACTTCAAAGGCAGCCATCTGACTTGCTCGCTGTTTCTAGGTAAAGTCACTGGTGATTGGAAAAAGGGAAGCATTGCATGCATTTTTAAAAAAGGTAGAAAGGAAGACCCTGGGAACTACCAGGAACTAAGTCAGACTCACCTCCATGCCTGGGAAGATCATGGAACAAATCCTCCTAGAGGATACGCTAAGGCAAATGGAGAACAGGGACATGATTCAAGGTAGCCAACACAGCTTCACCAAGGGCACGTCCTGCCTAAACAACTTAGTGGCCTTGTATGATGGATTGACTGTTTCAGTGGACAAGGCAAAAGCCATGGATGTCATCTGTCTGGAATCTGTAAGGCCTTTGACACAGTTCCCCACAACATCCATCTTTCTGTATTGGAGCGATAGAGATTTGAGGAGTGGACTGTTTGGTGGATGAGGAATTGGTTGGATGGTCATATCCAAAGAGTAGTGGTCAACAGCTCGGAGTCCAGATGGACATCAGTGACGAGTGGTGTCCCTCAGGGATCTGTGTTCGGACCAGTGCTATTTAAGGTCTTTATCAATGACATAAACAGTAGGATCAAGTGCACCCTCAGCAAGTCTACAGTCACCACCAAGCTGTGTGATGCAGTTGGCACACCTGAAGGATGGGATGCCATCCAGAGGGACCTGGACGAGCTTGAGAAGTGGGCCCATGGGAATTTCATGCAGTTTAACAAGACAAAGTACAAGGTGCTGCACCTGAGTCAGGGCAACCCCCCATATCAACACAGGCTTGGGGGATGAACAGATCAAGAGCAGCCCTGCCAAGAAGGACTTGGGGGTGCTGTGGTGAATGAGAGGAGGGACATGAGCTGGCAATGTGCATTTGCAGGCTAGAAAGCCAACTGAATCTTGGGCTGCATGAAAAGTAGCATGGCCAGCAGGTTGAGGGAGGTGATTCTGCTCTTCTACTCCACTCTCATTAGACTCTCCTTGGAGTACTGTGTCTAGCTCAGGGGTCTTCTTCACAGGAAAGACCTGTTGGAGCAGGACCAGAGGAGGGCCATGAAGATGCTTAGAGGGCTGGAGCACCTCTCTTATGAAGACCTTCAGGCTGAGAGAGTTGGGGTTTATTGTGACCTTTTAGTACTCAACAAGGGGCTTATAAAAAAGATGGGGACAAACATTTTAGTACAGCTTGTTGGGATAGGGCAAGTGGTAATGGTTTTAAACCAAAAGGGGGTAGATTTAGAAAAGTTCAAAGAATGACATTTCTTACAGTAAGGGGGGTAAAACACTGAAACAGGTTGCCCAGGGAGGTGGTAGATGCCCCATTCTGGAAACACTCAAGGTCAGGTTGGACAGGACTCCGAATAACCTGATCTAGCTGAAGATATCACATGATCTTTAAAGGTCCCTTCCAACCCGGACTATTCTATGATTCTAGAAGGAAAGGAGAGATGATGGTATGACCTGCTTTGGGCTCCCTCAGGAATGGTGTGAATTGCTGCAAATACATAATCTTGTCAGGACTGAGACATTGTAGTTATGATCTTTTATTGTTGATGTTTTCCATCCTCATATATCACTGAAAGAAGAGATTTGCTGTCTGGGAGAAGTAAAAGTTGTGAAAAACAGATGTAGATGATCCCTGAGAATGGTGATATTTATCCACCAGAGCAGTCAGAGCAAAGAAAAAACGTTTGGCCAGGGAATGAGTCTTCAATCTGCAGAGTATCTTGTCTTCAGCGATTAATCCCAACCTGTCAGTTTCTGGGATGTGTTTCTGTAGTTGAATTTTGGGTTATAAACCCTTGCTGGGCACATCTCTTCCAAGCCATAACTCCTGCTCTGATGGCAGGCCTGGCCTGACCTCTCCAGTGTCTGCACTGCAGCTTCACCCGTCTGCTGTAGTGTCCAGGGTGGATCACAGACCTGCTGGGCTGCAAGCCCTGGGGGCAGGTGCCCACACAGGGCCAGGTACTGCCTGGGAAGCCTGCTCTGGGACACATCCTGTTTAGATCATGATCAGCATTTGCTGCTGTGGCCAAACAGTGCTGGCTAGCTAACAGTACTCATTTCCTGATTCATTTAATGCTCACTTGACTGCAACTACTTGTACTGCAACTATGAGGACGTACCTGATATTCAAGTGAAAGTCCCAAGGCTTGTGGTACAGGCTTAATAGAAGGGCAATATTGAATCTTATTAACTCTCGAGTCAGATTAATTTGCCCCTCGGCAAATACCTGCTGCCAGTCTATCCAGTTTATTTTGTGATTCAGGCATAATTTCCCACAAAGGGACACTTGAAATTAAAAAAAATAGGGCTCTCACACTGTGCGGGAGTAAAGAAGTGCTGGATGCACCTGCACAGTTTTCTTCCAGATCAAATACAGACATTGCTGCAACTTCATCAGGTCAAACAAGCCTTAAGAACGCAGAGAGCAGCACATGTGATGCACACACAGTCATTGGTGTGTGCCCAGCTTCAGAGCCCCTGACTGAGAGAATGACTTTTTGGGTATTGCTTTCGAGCTATAATTTCAAGGGTTATTTCCTCTTCTCTGTCTTATTTTAGTTAAATTTATTTTCATTTCATTGTGACATATTTCATCATTGTTACAGTGAAAGTAAATAGTAGCATGGTTGGTATAATAGTTGCTATGTACAGATGATTAAAGTAGAAAATATTATTCTACTCATTTCCTTTCACTAAGTTAATGAAGAGTTATTGAAAGTCTCAAATGCCACTTACTGTTTAAGATGCACTTTGTGATTGTGTCAGCTGCTCACTTGGCAGATAGTATAAGGAAATATGAGCAACGTGTCCCAGTTAGGGAACTGTAATAATACCTAGGTTATTGCATCATGGGGATTCATTTCCTCTAAGGATTTGTGTGAATAGATTTTGCAAAATATTTTAGAACTAGAACTCTTTTTACAAATTTGTCAATCACTTGATCTGCTCTTGAAAATATGTGTGGATTTTACCTGCTGTATATGGATGAGCAGACAAAATAATCTAGTCTTGTTTCTAATTTAGACTGCTGCAGTTAGTGCTGAATGTTGGTTATCATCTGCTAGGAAGATTGATGCTCAGATTGTCTAAATAGGCAACTAGGAGTCTCCCTTTACAAAGAGAGCTACAAAACTGCTCATTTTCCAGTGAATGAATGATACAAATACGTATTATTCTTGAAGTACGGTTCTATATTTAAAGTAATTTGGGGACTTACCTTACAATAGGACATTGTGTCTAAATTATTGTGTCTGCATATGGCAGTGTTGTGATATCACGCGTGTTAAAATAGGTGCACTACCAATTGCCTCTTAGACATGTCCGTGGAGGGTGAGCTGGTTTTGGACTATCGCTGGTCTGTGCATATTGGTTTTGGCTGAATGCTGCCTGGGATTCCCAAGCCCAAAACTTTCAGCATTTGAGATTGACGTACCAAATGACAAAATAAACTCAACACCCACCTCAGGAAAAAAAAAAAAAAATCTTGCATAGAAACACAATGCAAAGACTATTTAAATTGTTTTTTTTCTAGGGCAAAATGCTTAGAGATTTCTTTTAAATTGTCAGTCTGCATAAAAGCATAGGTATTTATACTTCATTTCTTGTTGTCTAGTCAAGCAGATTTTCCCCTCTTTCAATTTGCATTTACTATAAGAGAAGCTTTGAGGAACCCTTTGTAATTTAATTTGACATGTAGTTTGTATATGCTGTACAAATTTAGAATATGTGGCACTTGAAACACACTAAAGGTCTCAGCCTTACTGAGTTTTGCTAGGCAAAGAAGGATGGACAAAATAATCTCATCACGAGTCTTTGGAAAAGTCAAAATGTATTCTTCCTTCCAAGTAGTGCATTTGTCTTGCCTCTGGCCTAAGTCCTCAATAAAATGTGAGATTTTGCATGGCAGTTGGTGCGAAGTTAGCAAGGTGCCTTATTTCTCGGCGAGTATTATTGACAAGAGATTTGAATATAAAATTATACAGTTACTATCATTAGTTTAGAAAATTTGAATTGGTTTAATATTCAAGAATAGATTGGTTTCGTTTTCCTTTTTTGAAGTGTGTACATATCACAGCATAATTCAAATCTGAAGAGAGATCAGGAGGCATCTACTCCAATCTCCTGCTCAAAGTAGGGTGAACTTTGAGTTCAGATGAAGTTGCTCAGGATTTTTTTCCAGTTGGTCTTGAAGTCCTCCAAGGACGGAGACTGTTCAGCCTCTCTTGGAAATCTGTCCAAGCAGTGAAAAAAACCCTTTGTGTGACAAACAATCTGGACTTCTCAGTTTATGCCTTTTGTCTCCCATTCTCCCACTATGCACCACTGTGAAGAGCTGGCTTCAAATTCTCAATAACTTCCTTGTAGGTACCAGGAGCTGCTGTCAGGTCTCACCAAAGCTGTCTCTTCTCCAGATCAAACAAGTCTAGCTCCCTCAGTTTGTCCTCATGAGGCAAGTGTTCCAGGCCTGACCCTGTTGGTAGTTACGTTCTGAAAGTGGTTGTTTATCAGTGTCTCTTGTATATTGGAGGAAGTGCTGACTAGAGGGGGGCTGTGGTTATGGGACTCCTGTTCATACAGCCCTGGGTGCTGCTGCCTGTCTTTGCTGCCAGGACATTGCTGGCTTCTGGCCAGCTCACGCCTGCACACACCCAAGGCCAGTGCCCTCAGAGCTGCTCCCCAGCCATTACTGTTGCAGGAGTTATTCCTCCCCAGGTAGAAGGGGTTTTCTTTTGTCCTTGTTGAGTTTCATAAGGCTTCTGTCAGCTCTCTCCTTCAGCCTGCCTAGGTTTCCTGGAATGGCAGCTCTTCTCCAAAGCATGGCTCCCACTATTCTGGAGTGAGCTGCAAACCTCATGGCAGTGAGCTCTGCTACCTTCTATGGGTCACTGATAAAAATGTTAACAACAGGTCCCAGGACAGACACCTGCATCTAACCAACCTCCTGGCAGAGCACAGCCCATGGACCCAACTCTCTGAGCCCAACCAGCCAGTAAATTTTGTATAGGCTGTAACATCCTAACATGGATTCAGGAGTGTTGTGGGAGATGTGACCTTACTGGAGCCAAATGGGCCCACTTGTTTCCTTGTTTGGCCTTTTTCTTCAGAAGTACCTGTATTGTTTCCATGCTTTAAGTGCTGTTTGCTGACACTCTATGTCCCTGTTCTTCAGAAATTTTTGAAGCAGCTCTTTTGACTGACTGGATCAGAATGTCTTCTTCTAATGAGTGACTTTTCACTTTAGTTTTATTGATTGAAAATCAGAATGAGTGATAGTTATCATTTAATAAAAGAAGTAAACAGAGATTGTTATGAAAAGGAGTACTAAAATTTCATTGTTTGTTCAATAAATAATGACTGGCTGTGTCAGACTCTCTTTTAGGCTTTTTAAAAATGCCTATCTGTAATGGAAGTTATTTCTATTAATTATAAAGACAAATTATAACACTAACTAATGGAAAGCTTTACTTTCATAGCAGTATCTTTCAAAAAGGTCATTCTTCACCTTCAGGCACACTATGTTTAGGCTGATTTTTACATCTGTTCTTACAGATATCCTGTCCAGTTAAGTCCTGTTAGAATACAAAATTTCTAAGTAATTGCAGTCCCTAAATTACATAGTTTAGGGATTTGACTGTAATCTTTGGAGGTACGAAACTCCACTATGTCTGTATGCACACACACAAAAACTTGGGTCTTTTGAGACCGAACTGCTGAAGAACCTGAATTTCATTTCCCAATATGGCAGACACTGCAGGTCAGGCTTCTAAAGCTGCCTGGGTACCAAAGGATTTATGCAAGCACTGAGATCATTAAAAGCATCTGTTTATCTATCTCCTTCATACTTTACCTGTCTCAACTTCAGGCATCTTAAGCATGCAGCCAAATAGAGTATCCTAGATTTCCCCAGCCGTCCAGAGATCCACCACACAGTAAATTCTTCAAGGCAATCCAGATACCCACTAGACAGGTTGTGCACTGTACAGTTTTAGATTATATAGTGGTGCTGCAATTGAATGTTAAATTATATTTTTGCCCAAACAAAATGATTGTATCTACTTAATAACTTGATATTTAAGGCCTGAAAAATCCAATGCTTGTAAGCATTTATAAAATCATGTTTAAGAATTTTTTCAGCCCTGTTTTTTGTTGTCCATATTTATTGCAAAAGCCTGACCTCTGATTCTGAAAGACCTTGCAGACTCCTTTTTGCATGTAAAAGCAAAATGGAAAAAATTAAAAAGCATTCATAAAAAAATTCACTCATGTTAAAGCATATTTCTATGTATATTGGAGGGGATCTTCCTTTTGTAGTGTTCACGTGGCAATTTTCATGAGGATAGTTGTCCTCTGCTATGTATGCAAGAAAACAAAGCTTGGACACTTCAGAGCTGGAATTGAAAACAGAACATATGCACAAACTGCAGAACAGCTGCCTTGGCCAAAACCCACTCTGTTTTATCAGTTCAATTGCATTTTTCTTCATGCATTCAGATAATAAGAAAACAATGTATTCTAATTTCTTCATCCTGTTAAAAAAGAAATAGGTATGAATCAAAGACTAAGATTTTATAAATGTTAAAGGAAAAAAGTGTACTTAGACAGGTCAGAGGTACTAAATGAAAATACTCCAGAGAAATATTTCACATTATAAGGAAGTCTTTATGCATGCAGTAAAAGACTGCATAAACAGGCTCCTTTTTATTCTGTGTGGTAAGTGGTAATGAATTTCTTATAGAAAGGTGTCTACCAGAAGCTATGGGACAGGATAAATTGCAGAAAGATTCTTGTTTGGGATTTGAGCTCATCAAAATAACCAGATTGTGGGCTCTGAGTCTGCAGCCGTTTTTCAGGTAACAGCACCTAAGGCTGGAAGGTAAATAGGTCCCACCTGTGTCAGCAGGCCCTGCAGAGAGGCAGTGAGGACCCAGGTACTGCTGCTGTGAGCAGAGCTTGAAGCAGCAGCCCTGGCCAGGGGTGTAGAAGAGGAGGGGAGCGAGGTGGGAAGGCACTAATGGATACCCGGAGGCACACTGCAATCAGGATGAGCAGCCAGTTCTCAGGCTCCTCAGCTCTGTCACCCTTCAACTTGAAAAGCTCTGGGAAAGAGATAAGTCAGTCAGTTAAACACAATAATTATATTCCTTCAAAAGCGAGTGAAAGTGGTGGCACATGTTCAACACGAATCTCCTCCCCCCTTCTTGATTGTAACAGAAGATTTGGGCGGATTTCCTATTCGGAGGCAATCAGTGAATGCAGAGAGCGAGGGATGAAGGATGCCCTGGCTGACCTTCAGAAGAATTATTGTTTCTTTCACTCATAGTTTCTCCCCCAACCCCACCCCCATCTCCCTTGTACAAGGCTTGGGAGCTACAGAAGCTTTTTATTTAAAAACAGGTGCATAAGTGGAGCTCTCTGCTGCAGGGATGTAATTGATTCAGGACAACAGTGCCCCTAATCAGACAGCTGCTTTTGTTGTCTTGCCCTTCTGTATGAGGGAATAGGAAAATAGCTATCACTATGTGTCTTAGTCAGGAAATATTCAGCAAATATTTGTCAAGTGAAGTGTGCTTAGAATATTGCTTAAAATTACACATATATTTAACACTTTCCCCTCCTTTTCTGCTCCAAACTGCCAAGCTTTAAAGGATACAATTTAATTAGCAATGGCATTTTAATACAGTTACTTGCACTGGCTGTGCTCTATGCAAATAATTTACTTCATAGAAATTGTATTGGGATTGAAAACATTTTTTCTTTCCCAAGAAGTATTATAATTCCTAATTGGCTGAAGCTTTGCCGATTTAGAAATGTGTTCAAAGAAACCAAGGCACAAGTCAAGGGTAGAGGGGGATTAAAGTTACTGTCACTCTTATGCAAATGTCTGTCACCCCACACAAGGCTCACAAATTAATATTGAAGTGCTGGTTTGCTGCTGCAGTCATGCTTTTTGAATAATCAGTAATGAATTCAGCTACATACCACAACTGTTTCCTAAAGCCAGAGCATTATTCTTGTATAAAATGCCACATTTATATTGTTAGAGAAAATTTATACCCATTTCATCCTACATTCAGATCTTTAAAGTTACTAGATATGAATAGGGTGCCTTTGCCTGCCCTGAAGATGAGTTTTCTATGTGCAGCACCATGCTTGTCATTACAGATTAGTGCACCATTTAAGAGGGAAAGGGAATAGATAGAATAGATAAAATATTTTGCATATGCATAATCAACACAATTGCAAACAAAGGCAAAAGTCTTGGGAGGCAAAACACAGCTGTAATGCTAATGCTGAGTGAATAATTTTCTTGATGAATTTAGCCTCTGTGTCTGCTCACCAAATAGCCTCAAACATATTGTAATTTCTGGAAATTTGGTTATTCTTTAGAATTGATGCACTGTTTTGTTTGGGGGTTTTTGTTTGTTTTATTTTTAACTCTTTGGGTTGCATTCAGTTTGTGATTATAAAATATTTGCTATCCAGCCTGCAGGCTTTATTAGGTAGTACTGTCTATCATATAAACATACCTCATTTCTATCTACTGCTTGTAGTGGTGTAATTCCTTTAGGAATACCCTCTGCAAACAGTTGGCCCATAGCAAAGAGTTAGAACTTTATTTGTAGTGGTTCATGGCATGTCCTAGGAACAGTTTCTTTCTGTATGGAAGAGAAAATTTTAACATTTATGTAGCTGCAGTCTTTGAAGGAAGCAAAAGAAGGTGTTGGTATTCTTCCCCTGGGATATTTTGCTTACCACACTTTCACCTCCTTGGTCTGGTTGGACTTGCCATTTTTCTGTGGAAGAGAATGTTGATTTTTATCTGATGTTTATAATTTAATTTATAGCCAAGCTGATAATGACTACAAGCATTTTGACAAAGACAATTCTTACAGATTCTGTCTGAAAAGTGTTAGTCTTTCTGGTACAGTGTAAGCAACTTCTTAGCAAGGAGTAAGGGAATAAGCATTTTTTTCACAGCAGTTATTGTCCTTCCTAAAGTGATTAGATGATTGCTTGACATTTTGTGGTGGGAAGTATTTACTTTAGTGGTAATAAGTTTTATTTTACTTTATTCTAGTTGTTGGGAAGTGCTATGATGAATCCTATAAGGCAGTTCAGTATTGACACAGGCTGCCCAATGATTTGGGAATATTTTCTGTGATTGTGTTCCAATGGATAGCTGACAAAAGCCATTACACAAAGTATAAAGCTATGAACCCTTCAAAGCATTTTCATACCGAAATAAAACCTCATGTTTTCGAAAATGGTAAATCAAAAACATGTGTCCTTGTAACCTGAAAGAAAAAAACAAGACCATAAATGGACTTTTATTAATTCTTGCAGTTTAAAACAGTTTAGATGTACAAGCAGCAAACAACTGCTTGTTTCAGCAAACAGCTGCTGCTTCTTCCAGTAGTGTCTGTATTCCTGCATTTGCTTTTCCATAAATCCATTAGTCAGGCACCATTCTGCAACAGCCTCTGTACTGGATTTTATAAACCATTACAGTCAGTTATTCTAAAATCAGCGAGTTATTTATACCGGATAAAACCCAAACACGGTGTTTATCAGGGGCTCTCTACTAGTGGTAGGGTTGGAATCAAGCTCCCATAAATACAATATTGTTAATGTTTCTGATTGTGTAATAGTCACTCTCATAACACAGGGGAATGAATGATTTCCCAAAGCAAAACAGTGTGTGCAAAGAGCTCATTGTATGCCGTTTTCTTTCATGATGCATTTGATGACCAGGTCCAAAACCTTCTAACTCCATAGCTGTTAATCGGGAACATGATTTGTTTTGATGTGAGGAAGGAAGGTCAGACTCATTTAACAGCACTGCACATTCCCCACCTGTGTCTTTGATATGTTTAGTGCATATATCCTGATTACCAAATCATGTTCTTAAGACCTTATTTGAGAAAATAATATGGATGTAGCTTTTATATGTCTTTGATGGCCACTGTGTTTTCAGGAATCATTTTAGCAGTAGATCAACCAAACAGATTCCTATAGCACCTGTAATTTTTATTATCCGTGTTATGGCTTGCTGTCACCCTACCCACAGGCATTCATCTCCAGTGAGGTGGGCAGTATTGTCTTTGTCCAGCGGCTCTCTTGGGTCTAGGGGTTTGCTTGGAGTTAAAGCTGTTGCCTTAGAGGAACAGCTTTAACTAACTAACTAACTAACTTTATAATTTTTTTAATTAACAGTACACATAAGTAAAGCATATTGGCTATTGTTATTCTTCTACATCACAAAGCAACAATTTACAAACTGGAACTATGTTTTTTTCCCCCTCTGAAAGTAATTATTAGCTACAAAGCTGTAATAAATCAGAGCACTTAAGGATGCCTCAAGGGAGCTTTCATGTTTGTAAAACCTTGTCAGTCAGGGTTTGGTTTTGCAAAACTCCATATGAACCGAAGTATTTTTTTTTAATTTTATTTGAACTTTCAGAGCAATAAAGCTGAGAAGGTTTGGTTTAAAGTTTCTTTTCAGGGTTTTCTTCATTTTTGAAATATTGTTATCAGATATCTCAGATGTCAGATACAGTAAATCAGTTCTCTTCAATTCCCAGACGGGCAAACATTTAAACTGATATGGAGAAAAGAGAAATGTTTTATATCTTTCTTACATCTAATTAAGTGTCCCCAGACCATTAGTTGTTTATGTTACCCCGTATTTGAGGATGGTCTGCCCGGAGCAGAGAGATAGCTTGCAGAAAGAGATGCATTGTGCTGTCAGCAGAGTGGCAGAGCTCATGCCAGGCTCAGACAGCACTGGAGATGCAGACATTTCATGTGCTCACAGAAGTTACTGCAAACATGGGCACCTTGGGTCATTGCATTACAGAAGCAGCTTTATTTTACATACTACAGATCTACAGATGTATTTCACACATGTGAAAATGCCTTGAAGTACTTCTGCTAGAGGACACAAAATATCCTGTAAGGGTGACTAGGAAGAAATCTTTTGAAAGGAAAATTGTCAAAGAACACTGGCAAAGACTGTGCAGTTACAGTGATTTGGGCAAAGAAATGTTGCATCTCTATTCCTGAGTCCTTAGTTTTATCTCAGTAGAATGGATTTTTTTTTTCTTAATAGGAAAGTTTTTGTTTTGTTTTGTTTTACACTGAATTAGGTCAGAGTTTCCAAAGTTGATGTATACGTTCTATTAACAAACTGAACAGGACTTAACCTAATGGCAGTTTTTGGTAGGACAGACAAGGTTAAAAGCATTGATGGAGAGATGGAGAGAGCAGAGTCACAGTCTATCCAGAGAATATCTATTGGAATAGTTGGGGTTGTTTTAGCAAGGAGATTATAGTTACAAGCCATAAGTTGGCATTTGCTGCTTACTGTCTTTCTTCTTGTTCAAGAAGTGTTTGGACAATGCTCTCAGGCACATGGTGTGATTCCTGGGGCTGTCCTGTGCAGGACCAGGAGCTGGACTTCGATGAGCCTTGTGGATCTCTTTCAACTCAGGATATTCTATCATTACAGCCAGTAAATCCGCTAACCAGTTAGTACCTGGGATGAAAAAAAAACCAAATGGGCTGTGGAGGGGGGTGTACGACAAGTGCTAATGCGCTCATTAAGGTATATGAGGACTATCAGAGGTATAAAGATTAATTGGCATATCTGCAGAATAAAGAAAACAGCCCTTATAGCATGGTTCAGGTGGGCACAGCCTGGAGCTGTTGACTTCTCATGTTTTAAGTCTTTCTTGTCCATTGCCCCTCTGCTCCACTGCAGCAAGAAAAAAGTTCTCTTTCAGTGTGTGATATATATTGTAAGCAATTTTTTTGTTGATTCCTAATCTAGAACTGAAGCTGCTACTGTAATTCTTACTGTATTTGTACAGTAGCTGCAGGCCTGATTAAAAAAAAAGGAAAGAAAAAAGAGTGGGACTTAAATTGGTGCTGGCAGAGTGGTTAAATGTATTTGGAGAATGAAAGCATTGCTTTAGAACAGTCTAGACTTAGGTATAGTGACAGCAATACTCAGGACCAGCTATTTAAAAACACTAGACCCTCATTAAAACAGACACCTTTTTTACTATTATTGAAGAGGCATTGAAGTATGAGATGGAATGGCAGAAGAACAATGAAAAAAGGAAAATTAAAGAACTGCAAATAATTCTTCCTTTTCAAACGCTTTGTAATTAAATGCCTGGATAATTTCTACTACTCATTAACTGAGATCAGCTAATGAAGAGTCCACAAGACAGTTGGGCTGTAGCTCTGCTGTACAATTGGTCTCGTGAATAAAATTGTTACCCAATTGTAACACCGTGTTACTGAAGCTGACTGATAGTAAAACTCAGCTGACCTTGATGGGGAAAGAGAGCAGCCAGGATCTTGTTCCCCATGTTTAGCTAATGGAGAGACTTCTAACGTTATTGGAAAGAGAAAGATATTCTGCTTCAACTTTTCATGGAAACACCTCAAATAAATAGGATTATACATATATATGTAAGCTGTTCTGATCTAAAATAAATTCATCAGACTAACAAGGGCATGCTCAAACAACTAAGTCCATGATCTGATTAAAGAGGGTGAATGGTAACTCTGAAATAAAGACAAGTTATGTAAATTCAAATAATTCCCTTTTTAATTTCTCTACATGTATATTGGGAGAACTGTTGGGAAAAAACAGTTCTCAACTGCCAGTGGATTACTCATAAAAGTATCACAAATTACTAAAACAGTCCCACAGACTTTAATGGCACATTCCCAAATGAGAGGAATCTTCTCCACGTCTAGCATGTTAAAATCTACACACAAAGTCAGGCTTTGAGTGAAAAGGAGCAGATATAAAAATGACTGGATGAAAAGGCAAAACACTGAAGAACTAAACCAATATTTTACTTTGGGCTTTCAGTCTCTACTCAGCTGAGCAGTAAGAAGCACAAGCCCCTTTTTTGATTATCCACAAAACTTCAGTGCCTTGGTTTGGGCTTTTTTTTCCTTCAGGCTCTCTTGGAGATGTCACTCCTTCCTCTCTAATTAAAGTATTTGTGAGTCATGCACATACTAACTCCAGGCTCAGCAATCCTAATTTATAGGCTTTGTAGCTGCATGTGAAAATGCGGTGCAGCTCCCAGCTGGCAGGCTGTCCAGCTGCCTTCTGGGACACAGCCCCTTGGCCTACGCTCAGGCTGGACTCCTTCCAGCAGCTTTAGTCACCCCTTGCTAAACCTGCTAACAAGGATCTGGTGCCCATTTTTGTGTGAAGGGTGTAGTGACAGCAGCAACAGCTTGTTAGTTTTAAGCTTGTTTACTGCTTTTTGGCAACTCCCTCCCCAATTCAAAGGGGCATATGAGAGGTCATAGCTGCAACCTTTCTGCTTCCCTTCTCCACTGCAGGCACGTGCATTGTGTGTTCACCTTGCTTGAACAAGGTGAATCTTTTTATTCTTCCAGTTCAAAGTCAAAACAAGAGGAAGGATGTTCAAAAGCAGTAATTACTTTGCATTTTTCTATAATGTCATCATCTTAAAAGTTATATTCATCGATGAGCTTCTGTGAGAAAGTCAAGGACATCTGGTCGTGGAAAGGCAAATATTAGGTGAACATCTAGTTTGACCATTGTTCACCCTGAAAAATTACTTTCTGTCAAAATAAGTTGTTTACTTTGCATTGCCTTATATTCATAAATCTCAGCTTCATTTACTCTTGCCAAAATAGTTTTTATTTTGAAAAGAAAATGTCAGATAGTTGAGAATTTGAAGACTTTTGTCTGAATTTGTTGCCGTTATATGGAAGATGCATGAGTGTCATAATGATAGGGAGAAATGTAAAAACCTTAAAATAAACTTCTTTTGGAACTGGAATGATCCAATGAAATGAGTAGAATTACTATAGTATGAATCATGGTTTGGCCCGAAGTCTGAGTATTTCTGCAGGTTTTGGTAATTGCATGTAAGGCCCTTGTAATTTTGTCAGTGTACCCATTTCCTTCAGGCTAGCCCTAGCCGTGCTTTTTTCCATTATTTTCTAAATGTGCTTTTAGGGCTGAATGGTGTCAGGCTTTTTCTTCACCTGTAAAGAAACACAAAAAACAGGGAAAAGAGTCCCATAATGCTTCCTTCAAGTGGATTGCTGACAAACCCTACCTAGTTTACAGAGAAAGCAAATATTCTCTTATGTTTTCATAGCACAGAAGCTATCATCTCAAACCAGGAATAGTGCCAGCAAACTCTGGCACTATAGAATAAGCAGTTTACTTGCTCAAACTCCCAGGCCATATGGGAATCGGCACTCTTCTCCCCCACAAATACCTCTGTTACTTGAAAGAAGTAGTCCCAGTGTTGCACATGATCAAGGGTTCATACTTTGAATTCCAGTTGAAAGGCTTATTTTATGTAAAGCCTGATACCTTTCCTTCACTCAGTCTCTACTAGGTATTTCAAGTTGGTTAATAACAAGGTGCAACTATACAAGTAAGAGAATTTTTTCACATGTTTTTGCAGGATTAGATTGGATGTTGTCTGACGAAAGTAAACAAATTTTATCTTTGATACATTTGGTGTACCTGATTTTAGACTTCAAGATTTTGGGTAGGCCCAGCACTGCTTGAAAGCTGCTGAGTGGGGGAGGTGTCAAATCCTCTGTCATAACTTAAATGCTAGTGTCAGTGCAACATGCAGCATAAAGTTTCTTCAAATCTACCTTGGTCTGCTTCTAAGATCATGACCGAAGATGCTGAACAGGTTCAGGCACAAGGGTATGTGTTTGGTCGCTTGCCTTTAAAGCAACAGGAACAAGTGGAAATGTCAGGGGATCACCTGAGACCTGTTAGGGTCTTGTGACACAGCCTGGCACATGCTGTTGCAGTTGAGTCTGCTTTGGACCACTGCCAGGCTGGAAGAGAAGTCGGGGGTGCTGTTAAGAAGCTGCATACCTCCTCCTCAGTGGTACTGTGTGGCTGGTTTTTGGGGGGGGTTGGGGATTTTTTTATCAGTTTCCTTAGTTTCTCTATTGGCTTCCTGTAATTCTCTGAAGAGAATGGGAAAGCTTTAATAGGTAATAAATTAAGTCTATTACAAAAACAATAGTGAAAAAATTACATTCATTTCTCCAAATATGTGGTGTTGGGAGGGTTATGTAGTACTTGGGGGAGGATATTTTAATTTTTTTTTAATATTTATATTTTTCAATACTTATTGCATAAGTGGGAGCATGGGAAACTCAGGTGTGATCCAAAGTTATAGGGACTGTAAAGTCCAGGGTTGCAGGTTATTCCTGCTATGGGTGAAGGCACTGTAAACACTCACACACTTCACATAGGGGCAGAGACATCCAAAGCAATTTTCTCCCGGAAAAGAGTCAGAATTGGCTGTCTTCGTGCTTATCTACAGGGAAAATTTGCCAGTGTAATTAAACTGCTCTAGTTACACAGGTATAACTCCTTGCTCAGTCACTCTTGTCTGAGGAGTGCCCAGGCAGGGAGTTTACACCAGAGTAACCACAGCAGTGCGCTGCCCTACGAGTACAGCAAGGCCATTTGCCAGCTGGTGCGTGCCAGGTGGCTGCCATCTGAGATGCTCAGGACAGCACTGCTCATGGTGAAAAAAGTTGCTGGGTTGTGCCAGGGCCTTAGGCAGGACACACATTCCCATCAATGCCCTGAAAATAAACATTTTAAATCACAAGTCAAATGCCTTCCCTAAGTGTAGAAGCTCCAGCTGCCATTGAAAACCTCCAATCACATCTTTCTTTTGCAGTTCAGTTTGAGAAAAAGATGAACATAACTGCTAATATTCAACAGGCTTCTGAAGTTTAATCCTCAACTCAGTTTCTCACCATCCATCTTTGCTACCACCCTTCTTTTTCTCCACCTTGCCCTTGGCCACAGAATGACTCCTGACTGAAAAAAAGGTTAGGAAAGACATGAGGTGACTAGCTGGAAGTATGGGCAACCTGGATCCAAGTCCTTGCTTTGCTGCAGAATTTCTGTTTGGTCTTGGGTGAGACACTTGCTCTGCAGTTTGACTTCTGTCCGGCAAGGGTGAGGAGCAGCATGTCCACAACTCTGTGGAGAGTTGTAGATTGTGCTAACTACGTCAGAGAAAGTGAGTTATACAGGTTGTGCAAGATGAGAGATAGTGTCAGTATCTCAACTGTGTTGCATTTCACAGGAGACAGGGACTGAAAGGTTGTTCATTCACCAGCCAGGCTGCTTTTCTGGAGTGAATTCAGCTTGTCTGCCCTCCCCTTCTCCTACTGAGCAGTAGTCCAGAGCCTTAACTGCATGTTTCTGTTTGCCCTAATGCACTCCAAAGTACCTTTCTGAACAGGGATAATGTCCCTTGGAACCACTTGTGACCTCTGATTATTACAGCCTGAAGAAATAACTGATTTTAAAGAAGGAAGGGTCATGAAACTTTTCAGGTCATTTGTCTTGCAACGAGATTTGGCTGAAGAAAGACAAAACTCACTCAGAGAGACAGACTGAAAAAGAGAAAAGGAAAAGTGGGGAGTGGGGAGGACACACTAGGTTGCTCTTCATTTCTTCTTCATCCATGTGTAGCATTCCTTCTTCGCCTTGTCTGGACTGTAGTTACATTTTTGGTTAGTGGGGTTTTGCAGGGTGTTCCTGAATTGCTGAATAATTGTGTTTATCAGCTTGCGTAATTTCCTCTTATTTATCTTACAGCAATCTCTGTCTGAGGAGAAAAAAGCGTATCATATGTGGGAACTTTATTACACAGCTGATAAAGGCAGCTGTTTGAATCCTACTATCCAGTCTTTCCTTCACTTCAAATGGGACAATTCAGATTGTGAGTTTAGCTCAAGGATATATACAATGAGGGTAATCAAACATCTTTATATAGCCTCAAATTTGTGTCATAAAGAACTGCAAAAAAGGCATCCAAACACAACACTTGAAGTTAGATAGCATTTTATGTCTACAGTGTAATCTGGCAGTCATTTTCCTGGCCTACAACAGGCTTGGAAGTGCTCTGCTGTGGTTTGTACACCCTAGAAAGAAAGAGATCCTCATGAACATGCGTACATGCTGATGTCAAATGTACCTTCTGTGTTTCAGAATTTCTGTTTGCTTGTGTCACTGTAGGCATACAATATCCCCAGCACAAAAGGAAGGGATAGGCTTTATCTATAATCATCTGTGTTCCCTCCAGCAGCCATACCGCTTTTTCAGCATTAGATGTCTGGTAATGAGAGAGACAAGCCATAGCTTTTTAACAGTACATAGATTGTGCTGGGTCTTCAGTCTGATCCTTGGACAGAGTAATGGATGGGGTGATGGAGAACACTTAGCAGGGGGGAACTGCTGGGTCCGGTCCTTTTCCTTATCTAGACTTTGGTCAGGTTTCTCTCCCTCCACAGGTTAGTGAGTAGTTCAGTGGCGGAGGGGGGTACCCACCTCTTTTTTCTCTTAAAAGCTGCCTCTGGTTAAGTGTCCCTTTTATTTTTCTTTTCTTCTTACTCTGCTGAGATTTTTTTTCTCCAGAAGTAGTTTGTTTCTCTTCTTTCTTTCAAAATGCAAAACAAAGCAGCACTCTGTGCTTCCAGCCCAGTGACAGGTCTTTGTTGCTTTTTGTGAGGAGGCAGCCCAGGGGGGCACAATCCGACCCAAATCCAATAGGCATTATTGTCCAGAGAAGGGGAACAAAGCTGGTGAAAGGGTCTGGAGCACAAGTCCTATGAGGAGAGGCTGAGGGAGATGGGGGCATTTGGTCTGGAGAAGAGGAGGGTCTGGGGTGATCTTCTCACTCTCTACAACTCCCTGAAGGGAGGATGTAGCCAGGTTGGTCACTTCTGCCAGGCAACCAGCAACAGGATGAGAGGGATACAGTCTTAAGCTGTGCCAAGGGGCATGTAGGTTGGGCATGGGGAAGAATTTCTTCATAGAAAGGGTGATGAGACACTGGAATGGACTGTCCAGGGAGGTGGTGGAGTCACTGTCCCTGGAGGTGTTTAGTACAGACTGGACGTGGCACTGAGTGCCATGGTTTAGTTGACATGGTGGTGTTCAGTCATAGGTTGCACTCAATGACCTCAGAGGTCTTTTCCAACCTAATTGATTGTGCGGTTGACATGTGCATAAAACTAGAGCTGCTTTTGCAATCGAAGCTACTTAAGGGAAAGCCCACAGTATAGTCGGCACTTCTAGGATTTCATGAGTGGAGCTTGCATGCTTGGTCTCTGTGTTGACTTAAACAGCGATAGTGGGGATGTTTTGTTCAAAACTTGCTTTGCTTAAAAAAAAAANGCCACCGCCGGGCACGGCGCCGCGGCCTGCGCACCGCCTCAGGCGCTCGGCGGCACAGGAACTGAAATAAAGCAGTTTTAAAAGGAAGCAAAACCCCAGTCTGACTGCCCGGACCCCGCTCAGGCTTCCCGCGGGCACTGTGCGTGTTTCCTTGGGTGGTGGGGGGTGCTCACCGGGCTGCCCACCCTGCAGTGGGATCTTCTGGGAGCTCCCGCATCATCAGGTGAAGGATTGGCTTTGCTATTTGCTTTTGTACTTCCAAATGAAGTAGACGTTTGCTGAAGGAATAGTCTAAGCCCGCTGGGAGAAGTCCATGCCAAATAGTCTCTTGCCTGCCAAACTCCAACACAGTGCAAGAAAAAAGAAGAAAATCGTAGAACTTAAACAGGCTGAAGAAGAAAGGAAACCATGTTTTGCTTACATGCAATGTACAAGATCACAACGCAAACACAACATAAAGAGCCGATATTTTGTCCTGATGTAATAATCATAATTCTACTTGCAATTTGTTTTTTCAAGAAATGAAATACCGCTGATCAGGATGATGATGCGGCTTAAACAATTTAGCCATTCAAACTGTTCTTTCAAATTATCTGGCATCTAGTAATTGAAATGAAGTTATGCCATTGGCTTTTCTCAAAGCCTAGATTTGAAACTACAAATTTATTATCCATGTACAGTTGTTTTGTATAAAAACATCCCTACTGTAAGGTTGCTAGCATTTGCGCTGTATTTTGATATTAACCACTGCAAGATCGCTGGGCTCTTTGTTGCACAGGAAAGTTGTTTCATTGTCTGCTTCCCGCTGTGCCACACTACCTGTCTGAAATCAGTGGAACCCAGCACACTGGAAGAAAGAGGACACCTTGAGCTGTTTATGATATTCTGCACAGATCTGGACAAAAAATAGATGAGGCATCCAAGTCCATTGTGGTTTATGATAGAGAATTGTGGATATAAACAAAATGCTAAGGGGTTCTATTGGTGCTAAGAGATTTTGATTTCCCCATTGCTAATGCCAAATATGAAAAAAAAACCCCGCAATTTTATTTACCTTATTACATTTTATAGCTTCTAAGTATTAGAGTTTATGTCTCTTCTCTGTGTTCCTTAAGTACTTAGAACAACCTGATTTTCTTTGTGAAAACAGAACTTCTCATAAATAGTGTGATTCTAGGAGCTGAAACTTAAAAAATAAAGCTCTGCTTATATGTTGATGAGAAAGTGCAAACTTATAAAAGTTATAGTAATTAAATTATAGTATTATTTATGGGGGGTTTGTGTCATTTTTAGTTTTAGGATGTTATAAATAGATAAACAGGAATGAGGCTTACCAAAAATACTGCTAAATCTTGTTCTGTAAAAGCCAGATGCTGTGGGAAGGGTGGGGGTACAGCCATTTCTTTTGCCAAGAGCCAGGTTGGAACTATATTGACACCTAGCCTTGGACCCTTTTTCCCCCCATCAACTATTAAACCCTTACTTAGCTTTGAAATAGTACTGTCAAGGAGTTTGATAAATATCTTGATGATTATTTATATACTTTATATAATTCTGGCTTATTTTTGACAAGTAATCAGTCTTTGCTGCAACCTAGCTTAGACTATAAATGTTTTTCTCATGCTGCCAGGTTGCTGTGTTAAGTTGAACACAAGGACTGTCTGCCAGCCCTTGTGATGGAGAGAAAGTGATGTTGCATGAGAAAATGGTGTTTAAAAATCTCTGTTTGCAAGTCTGAGCAAGAGGAAGAACATTGTTTACCGTTGTTTACTGAGGACTTTACACAAGAACAAATCAATTTCTTTTCTATTTCCAGTCAAGATTCATTGACTGAAATCTACTTTACTTTTTAGGATTTACGGTTGTAAATCCACTAATTAGCAGCAGCCTCCTAATAATGGGTAAGAAAGTTGTATAGGAAGCCAGCAGCATGAACAACATAATTTACAGAGCCACTGGAAAGTTCAGAATGAAATTACTTTTTTCTCTCTCATTCTGTCTTTTTTGTTAAATTAACTGGTGGCTTTTTTTAAAAATCAGTATCGACCTTTACTGCATTTTTTCCAAAAAACACAAAATGTTTGTGTGCGGGTAGGCCTGACTGAGCAGAATGTCAGTGGTTTTATGTTCTAGCACGGGCAAATCATAGAGTAATGTGCTGTATAGGAAATTCATATAAGCACAAATGCACTTTTCCCAGAGATTGCTGGCATCGCTCCTGCAGAAATAGCAGAGCTATAGAATGATTTTCTCTTCCCCCTCTGAAAGGGCAGAGCCCTGTGTACATTGTCTGCAACATACACCACACTGTATATTGTCAACAACCTAAGTACACAAAACTCAGGTCAGATGTAAATAAGGCAGCTAGCAGATATCAAGTGTTTTCAAAAGAAGTTCTTTTGTTCTGACTTGGTTTGTTTTGGTCTTTACCTAAGCTTAAANTTAAAAAAAAAAAAAAAAAAAAAAAAAAAAAGGCAAAACAAACACACACGGTATTTCTGCAGCCATATAAATAACTGTCTCCGGACGAGGGCTAAGTTTTGTGGCGAGTTTTACGCGAGCACGGGCGCCGCGGCCGCGCCTGGGTGCGCTCCGTGCGCTGCCCGCGCCCCTTCGGACAGGGCCCGAGCCAGCGGCGGCTCCGCGAGCGCGCGCTGCCACCTAGCGGCCACCGCCGGGCACGGCGCCGCGGCCTGCGCACCGCCTCAGGCGCTCGGCGGCACAGGAACTGAAATAAAGCAGTTTTAAAAGGAAGCAAAACCCCAGTCTGACTGCCCGGACCCCGCTCAGGCTTCCCGCGGGCACTGTGCGTGTTTCCTTGGGTGGTGGGGGGTGCTCACCGGGCTGCCCACCCTGCAGTGGGATCTTCTGGGAGCTCCCGCATCATCAGGTGAAGGATTGGCTTTGCTATTTGCTTTTGTACTTCCAAATGAAGTAGACGTTTGCTGAAGGAATAGTCTAAGCCCGCTGGGAGAAGTCCATGCCAAATAGTCTCTTGCCTGCCAAACTCCAACACAGTGCAAGAAAAAAGAAGAAAATCGTAGAACTTAAACAGGCTGAAGAAGAAAGGAAACCATGTTTTGCTTACATGCAATGTACAAGATCACAACGCAAACACAACATAAAGAGCCGATATTTTGTCCTGATGTAATAATCATAATTCTACTTGCAATTTGTTTTTTCAAGAAATGAAATACCGCTGATCAGGATGATGATGCGGCTTAAACAATTTAGCCATTCAAACTGTTCTTTCAAATTATCTGGCATCTAGTAATTGAAATGAAGTTATGCCATTGGCTTTTCTCAAAGCCTAGATTTGAAACTACAAATTTATTATCCATGTACAGTTGTTTTGTATAAAAACATCCCTACTGTAAGGTTGCTAGCATTTGCGCTGTATTTTGATATTAACCACTGCAAGATCGCTGGGCTCTTTGTTGCACAGGAAAGTTGTTTCATTGTCTGCTTCCCGCTGTGCCACACTACCTGTCTGAAATCAGTGGAACCCAGCACACTGGAAGAAAGAGGACACCTTGAGCTGTTTATGATATTCTGCACAGATCTGGACAAAAAATAGATGAGGCATCCAAGTCCATTGTGGTTTATGATAGAGAATTGTGGATATAAACAAAATGCTAAGGGGTTCTATTGGTGCTAAGAGATTTTGATTTCCCCATTGCTAATGCCAAATATGAAAAAAAAACCCCGCAATTTTATTTACCTTATTACATTTTATAGCTTCTAAGTATTAGAGTTTATGTCTCTTCTCTGTGTTCCTTAAGTACTTAGAACAACCTGATTTTCTTTGTGAAAACAGAACTTCTCATAAATAGTGTGATTCTAGGAGCTGAAACTTAAAAAATAAAGCTCTGCTTATATGTTGATGAGAAAGTGCAAACTTATAAAAGTTATAGTAATTAAATTATAGTATTATTTATGGGGGGTTTGTGTCATTTTTAGTTTTAGGATGTTATAAATAGATAAACAGGAATGAGGCTTACCAAAAATACTGCTAAATCTTGTTCTGTAAAAGCCAGATGCTGTGGGAAGGGTGGGGGTACAGCCATTTCTTTTGCCAAGAGCCAGGTTGGAACTATATTGACACCTAGCCTTGGACCCTTTTTCCCCCCATCAACTATTAAACCCTTACTTAGCTTTGAAATAGTACTGTCAAGGAGTTTGATAAATATCTTGATGATTATTTATATACTTTATATAATTCTGGCTTATTTTTGACAAGTAATCAGTCTTTGCTGCAACCTAGCTTAGACTATAAATGTTTTTCTCATGCTGCCAGGTTGCTGTGTTAAGTTGAACACAAGGACTGTCTGCCAGCCCTTGTGATGGAGAGAAAGTGATGTTGCATGAGAAAATGGTGTTTAAAAATCTCTGTTTGCAAGTCTGAGCAAGAGGAAGAACATTGTTTACCGTTGTTTACTGAGGACTTTACACAAGAACAAATCAATTTCTTTTCTATTTCCAGTCAAGATTCATTGACTGAAATCTACTTTACTTTTTAGGATTTACGGTTGTAAATCCACTAATTAGCAGCAGCCTCCTAATAATGGGTAAGAAAGTTGTATAGGAAGCCAGCAGCATGAACAACATAATTTACAGAGCCACTGGAAAGTTCAGAATGAAATTACTTTTTTCTCTCTCATTCTGTCTTTTTTGTTAAATTAACTGGTGGCTTTTTTTAAAAATCAGTATCGACCTTTACTGCATTTTTTCCAAAAAACACAAAATGTTTGTGTGCGGGTAGGCCTGACTGAGCAGAATGTCAGTGGTTTTATGTTCTATCTTCTAGCACGGGCAAATCATAGAGTAATGTGCTGTATAGGAAATTCATATAAGCACAAATGCACTTTTCCCAGAGATTGCTGGCATCGCTCCTGCAGAAATAGCAGAGCTATAGAATGATTTTCTCTTCCCCCTCTGAAAGGGCAGAGCCCTGTGTACATTGTCTGCAACATACACCACACTGTATATTGTCAACAACCTAAGTACACAAAACTCAGGTCAGATGTAAATAAGGCAGCTAGCAGATATCAAGTGTTTTCAAAAGAAGTTCTTTTGTTCTGACTTGGTTTGTTTTGGTCTTTACCTAAGCTTAAAATAACTGTTGTCAGTCTGTCCAAGATGGTGAAGTCTGCTAAGGAAGAAATATTGAGCCACTTCCTTGGAAAACAGCTAAAAATGCATTTTTTAAAAACAGTAACTATTTCATTGTGTGCTCCTTTGTCCAAGACAAACCCTTGCTTTGCTTGTATTGATGCCCAAGTGTCACGGTCTGTGCATGGGACATATGTGCACAGATGCATTTCTTGAGTTAGTCTGGCTACAGATGGAGAGCAATGTCATCTGCTAACTTTAACTCACAGCCCCAAAACCGTAGATCTGATCCAAGGAAATGCCTTTGTGCTCCTCTGCTTGCAGTATTTCTTAAGTATTTCTTACATCTCACGCAGCAGTTGACCTTGAGGTCCCAGCTTCGTTTCAGCAGTGAAAGGTTACCTGCTATTCTAAATTCTTATTCATACCAGAGTTTTCTGCTACAGAATCTATAAAGAAGAAAAGAGCAATGGGACTCTTCCTGTCAGCATCCTGATTTCAAAAAGTATCATTGTTTCCTGCAAGGGAAGAGAGAAAAAAACCCCATAAACAGCTAGAAAACTAAAACCAGCACTTCCCTGCTCTTCCATTTTGGCAGAAGTATCTGTGAACTTGGCAACGTTTTAGTACTTGTCAATGCTGAAGACTTGTGTAGGGTTCCTGCAGGGTGAACATGCTGACCTCTGCTTTGAATTCCCAAATCTGCCATGAACTTTACCATCCTCATTAGTGTCCCAACCCCTCTGAAGACTCCATGCTCTTACAGTGTTGTAAATTAATAAAAACAGGAACTGAAGAAAATTGAGTAAAGGGGTGATAAATTTTTTTCTAGGCAAATTTTCTCCTGATCCTTACAAGCCTCTCTAGCATAACAAGCAAGAACAAATGGTAAAATTTAAGGTTCCCTTAGCACAGCTGTGCCCAGATTTACTATATAGTTTGCATTTGGAGTCACCATCAGACCATCAAAACGGTTGGAGACCTTTTTATCTCATTTTGTCTTTATCAATAACCAGAGCCCTCCCTATTGTATTACTATATGCTCTTCTGTAATAAATAGGAAAAATAATTCCTCTCACCCCTCAGACTTTTAGTTAGAACTGTTGCCATTTCATGAAATAATTCTCAACTGTAAAATTGAATCCAGTATTAGAGAGTTTACTTAGAGTTTAGAACTGTATATTTTATCATCAAAACTAGGTACTTTGTGACCCAAGTTGTACTTTTGGGTGTCAAAGGAGATCATGTGCACAGATTACAGGAGGGGACCTATGGCAGGGTTGTGTTTGAACATTTGCCTTTGTCACAAAGATTCAAAAATAATTATTTTCAAGGATCTTCTACTGTGGTATGTAGTGAGAACACAATAATTTTTAATATCCAATGTTTAGAACCACTGTTGTTTCTTATGCCCATACTATACTTTTAGCTCCTCTCTTATATTTTCGTTTGATAAGTGTGATTCAAATTCCATTGACGTTAATGAAGAACGCTCATTGACTTCAATAATCTTTGAATTGTGTCTAGTATCAACTACATTAACATAATGAAGTGAGAGGCAATTGTTATGGATGCATTATTTAGCACTGATTGGGGAGGTACTGTCAGCTCCCAGTGTCAGATGGTGTTAGATGTTATAAGGGCTCAATTTTTAAATTAATATTGTAGGTTATAAACCTTTCAGTTTATTGTAGGTTATAAATCTCAGTTGTGCTTTCACTTCGTATTGTGGAATAGTCTGTATTTGTGTTCTGGTTCCCCTAAAGTGTACATTAGAAGAGTTCAGCCACTTTATGTAATTTCCAAATCTGTAATCTCTTCTTATGTGAGGTGGCATTGCTTACAAGCTGGAGCAAAGTGAGGGCCGCAACGTGCCTCACATTCCTCTCTGTGTCCCACAGCGAGATGCACCCTGCATTGCTGCTGGTAAGGCTTTGACCTGACAGCACTGATTTGGGCGTAAAGCATTAAGACAGAGAATATCAAAGTACTGATGGCACAATCTGCAATAACTTCATCAAGCCCGGTTCAGAGGGTGTGATCAGCAGTCACAAAACAGGCAGTTGCAATTTGGAAGCAGTACACTGGCAGGTTACACACATATGGCAGTGCTCTGGCCCAGCTGTTTATCATGACAGTGTCAGATATTGCCTTGTCACGAGAGGATCTGCCTGTGCCCAGGTTGTGTGGGTGTGCCGGTTTGGACAAATTTGGAGGAAATATCCTCTGTGAAAAAGGCAGGTTACAACTGCCCCTCCCCCACCAGGTTCGGGGGGAAAAAAAGAAATTTTCCTTGAAGGAAAGTGAAAGAGATAAAAACTATTTATTTAACAAACACACAGGAAAAGGATAGTAATGCTAAATAATGAAATCTCTTGCTATGGAGAAAAACCTGGGAAGATGTCAGAGTCCTTCTGTCGGTGTGGTCTCTTTCCTCCTTCTCAGAGCTGGGTCGGTGTTGGCCCACCTCTGGGCCTCGGAGAAAAATTCTCCTGATGTGTTCTGATGTTGAAACAGTCCAGAAGAGAAAAAAGGGAAAAACCAAAGTCCCAGGAAACAAAGTTCAGCTCTCTGTCTCCCTTCGGAGAAAAGAAGCCAAAAGCTGGCTGAAAAGCAAGCAAGGAGCTTCCTCCGCTCTCGCCGCTGCAAAAGCCAAGGAGTCTGTATCTGTGTCCTTGAACAATTGTTTTGAAAAGTTCGCTCGTTTTTTTCTCTCCCCCCTCTCAGGCTCAGTTTAAAGGCACAGAAAGACACAAAGTTAATTTCTGGTCATAGAGCAGTGATAGGGGATCACACATCATAAAGTCACCCCAAGGTTTAAGTTTTCTTAAATCAGTATTTACTATTCAAGTCATACTTGATTGCATTTTGAGTGAAAGTTCAGAGCCACAGTGGTGTGAAAATAGGAGACAGGATACTTTCTACTGTGATAATCTCAGTTTTGTTAATACCTATGGGGCAGTTAAAAGTAGTTGGTGATCAGAGTTTTTCTTCAAAGAGCTGCAGGGGACATAGCACTCTTCTGCAAGTTAGCTGCAAGTCAGCTGTTTGCCTTAAAGGAGCACATAATTTGGAGTTAGTAGAGTTCCACATTATTAACTGTCATGTTAACCAATGCATAGACTTGTTTCAACAGCTAGAATTTCACTTCAGATTCTGACTTTCAGACTGATGGGCTTCTGTGCTGGTGCAACGCTTCTTCAGTCAGTGAAAATCCATCTGCAACCTTATTTCATGTTGCAAAACCCGGACCTCCCTAAGTAAATCAGATGGGAAATCTTCCTCTGCTTGTCAGATAGGAGTGAAGATTCTGGAGAATAACGTGACTAAAATTTTGGGACAGAGAAATGTGTGCGTGTTGTATTGAGAATGGTAGTATTACAGTGGACTGTCTCAATCACCCACAGGATAAGGGAATTCTGAAGTGTGACAGCAGTGGGTAAAGAAGGCCTCTTGCTGGGGTGACCTGCTGCACTTCCACAGCTCAGAGAGGAGTATGTGACTGCAGGAACAAGCTTGCTTCAGAAATAGAGCATGAAAAACAGAATATACTTGTGCTTACTACAGGAACCAAACCTCAGAGCTAGATGATGAACATGTGAAAATGTTTGAACCACCTTTTCTGGGGGGGATCAATATAAAAGAACTTCAGGAAGGGTACATAAAGGTGATTTACTTTGCACCTTTCTCTGGCTTACTGCAGAAAAATGTAATTGAACTTCAACTGGTCTCTGAATTATTTGGCCTTCTGTTAAGGCAGCAGAGGAAGATCTTTGATAGATGTTTATTATGATCCTGATGAAAGATTTTATGCTGTGTAGCATGAGAATCAAGAGATTAAAAAAAAAAAAGGAAGAAGAAAAGAACAGACTTTTAAAGATGGCTTCTACCATGCACCATTTCACCTCTGTGGTTTTCCTTGCTATATCTATCCTGAGTGCCGACTTGGAGGATCCTGCAGTGCACAAGCTGCCATCACTCACCCTTTGCTCTCCTTTTCCACCCTCCCCTCCAAATATTACATCAAAACTAAGAACTCAGTCACTTAGTTTTTACATCGCAGTTTTTCACCACAATATTTCTAACTGTGGAAATTGTTTTCTAGTTTTTTAAATAACTAATCTAAGATGAGGTAATTTTCCATGTAAATTAAATTTCGTAACACAGTCTCAAATGCTTCTCAAAATAAAATGACTAAGTAAAATACATGGTGATGTAATGGATGTACAAAAATTCCTTAGCGCTTACAGTGGAAACATATTTCCAACCCCCTGTGTTCAATAAACACGGTTCAAGACAGCAGATAAGGTATTGGAGACATTCTGTTTGTAACTGGAAAGCCCAGAGGGTTAAGGATCCTTTGCAAAAGGACAAAGATGTCTGTGTTCCATAAAATGCCAGAAGAATTATATTAATTTGCTGAGTTGCAGGGTTCAGAGAATAAAGCAAGAAAAATGTACATACCAATAAGGAACAGTTCTTGCAAATCAAAGAGCTTGAAAAGCACTTACAATAGACTTATTGCTGAATGACATCCTTTGAAGTTATTTATTTCTGGATAGATACAGGATGATCAGTATCCTGTTTTATTTAATTTTGTTTGTACAAATAGTACACGGAAACTATTAACTGGGAAAAAGTGCTGATTAAAGGTGCATCTAAATTTATTCCCCATTGTTTGAGGATGACACAGGTCAGGATATCTGAGATCAGGTAATTGGATTGTAAATTTGATCAGTGTGTTAAACAGCCCAAGTATATCCCAGGCCAAAGTGTGCAGTCAGAGTCCAGTATGGATGTTTCAGTAGCCTGGGTGAATCTATCTCCTTTTCATTTTGGCCCACTGATCTAATTAAATGCTGCCTGCAAGTGCATAACTAGTTCAGGTTATAGTACCATAGATACTATGTTGTTTTATACATACATACATACATACATACATACATCATTAGGTGTTATGTAGAATTTCCTAGGCTGTAAGAAAGTGGAAGGTTTTTCTTACGTTTTTAATTATTTAAACAGGCCGGTAGCATTACTGGTCTCTCACCCAGTAAAAACCACTGACTAGGAGTTTCATGCCCGAGCTGTCGAGGGCTCACCCCAGCCATGAGGATGAAGTGCCACAGGCTGACCCAGCTACCTCCCACCACCTCAGCCCCAGCAGAGGGTGCTGGGGCTCCCCGAAGAGCCACTCCCTGGTTTAGTTCATGTCCTTACCTAGTTTTGCCTGTCTGCTTCTTGAAGTTGTGAAAAGAACCTGCAAGCACAGCAAGGGCATCAGAGGAAGATGTTAAAGATAGAAGCTTGGAAGAAAACATGAGCTTTTAAATGTTAATACTTGTAGCTGTGGAGAACATTCATCTTGATGCAGTTTCCAGGGCAGTAAGGGCTGCAGCACGTGCAGTGCTCCCAGCTCATTAGGAAACGTCAAGTGGTGTAGAGGAAATGCTACCTCAGACCTCAGTGTGTCAGAAAAAGTAAAAGCTGGCAAAGGAAAAAAGGTTATCCAATGAATCCGGTGAGGGCTTGATGGTCATGTAAAGGTCTGCATCAGCATTTATTTGATGATGTCTGGAACGTTAAAGATTTTGAACCTTCACAAGGTTTACCTGTCAAGGCAGCTGACATAAGCTTTAAAAATTGATTAAATAAATGACACATCTTGCACTGGAGGCTCCCAACTATCAAGTGGTCATTAGGTTATTATGGATTTCTCCCCTCTTCATCTTAAAGCAGAGGTTTGTTTCCAAACTTCTCTGCCTCTCAGGGCTCAGACAGCTCTGCACCTCTGTGGAAAGGAAGACACAGCTTTTAGATTTTCCCCAGATCTTGTTATCCCCATTTCTTAGAAAACTACCCTGCAAATTCTTCTGTGCTTTTCTTGGTGCTTGAGGGAGGAGTGTGTTAATTGTTAAAAGTTGCAATTATAAACCTATTTAAATATGTTGTTGTAACTTCTTCCTATCACAGTAGTTTTGTGCATTAATCTGGTAATGCATTGTGGCTGACTCCATGTTTTTAATGTGTGGCTTATGATGAACTTTATCATATTTATATATGCAGCAAGCAGGAATCTGCAGTTACATTCCATACACAGAATGTAACTTATACACCTTAGGGACTTAAGCTTCAGAGACTTTTAAATACAAGCCTCTGGCTTGAAGCTGTCTTTCTCTTGGCTGCACATAGCACCTAGTAAAAGTTTATATCTGGCTCGTCATTTTTGAGGTGTGGCAGACTTAGAGATGGTAATACGAGTAGAAGTTTTACAAATGATTGTGTTAGAGACGTGTATGAATCCCTGAGTTCCTTTATTATATGTTGCGGGAGCATTCAGTTAGCTGAGGCATACTTCACTTTTGAATCATAAGGAAAATGCCACTACCCAGCTTGCTTGCAAACTTGCTCGTTTGCTTAGAAGCCTCATTGCATCAGCAAAAACAACAGTGCATGTTTAGAGCGCTCTGTGGAGCACAATGTTTCCTTTTCTGCGTTCAGTAATTTAAATTATTGGAGTGATACTTTTGACAAGGAAGAAATCATTTCATTGTTATGGATCATTTTTCAAGTGAAACTGAGTTTTGGAATAAAGTGATGGTGAGTAAACTGTATGAGTGGGGAAAGAGGGATTATTGTTCTGAGTTTTATTCAGCAGTTTCTGAAAAGTAAGATGGAAGTGATTTTGCTACTCTGTCTGCAGGGTTATATGTCTTTTATTAAGCAGAAAACACAATGTAGCTATTACAGACAGTAACAGGCACGTTTGCTGTCGTGTTCCGTGGGGAAGTGGAATGTGATTTCTCTTTTAATATCAAGATACAAATCTGATTCACAGTTAGTTCATATGGCTTTCAGAAGAATCCAAAAGGGAAAAATGTCAGCTCATTAAACAGATGCATTTTGTCTAAGCAGCTGCTTTTAAGATAAGTATAAGCTAGATTTTCAAAATCATTTGTGGTATTGCTATCTTGATATTTAAAGAGGTGGGGTTTTTACTTAAAAAAAAAAGCTGAAAAAACCTCAAAACCTAATTTTATTTCAGATGGGGGAAAAAGTTTTTAAAGGTGATTAATTATGACTATTCTCTTTTTGAGAGCTGTATTCTGCATGTTCTGTAAGTAGCCTTTTTTTTTCTTTTTTTTTTTTTTGCTATCAAAATGCAAATAATATTTCAGTCATTGAATTATTGGTTTCATCCAAAGAAAGACTATGGGTTTTTTGAGTCCGAATTTTGTCCATAACAGCAGAAAGGCCAGACAGAATAATGCTGCTTAAGTAAAGGGAGGTACTTATATGCATAGCTGCAGGTTAGGACAAGTAAACTTTATTGTGCCTTCTCTTGTTGCTGATGGTAATCAGGACATTCATATTAGCCTGACAAAAAGGAAAAATCAACTGGAGGCTTTCTAAAGTAACTTAAAGAACACTTTCTTTTCTGAGGGAGAAAGGGAGCCTGATCCATCTGGTAAAGCTTATAATCAGTGCGTCTGGCTTATTGTCTCAGGCACTGCCACAGGCAGCCTTAGATCAGTTTGAGGAAGCCACAGTACAACCCATTTTACTACACTTGCTTACAAAATTAATTGTACTGTGTTGGTGTAGTACAGTATTCCCACAAAATCTTTCAGTTTCCATATTCTTAAAATGTCAATTTCTTCTTACTCTTCTTCTTACTCTTGAATTTCTTCTTACTCTACTGGTGTATTTAGTCAGACACAGTTTCAGCTGTCTTTAGGTCTTTCTTCCATGGGCAGCACTGCAGTTGGGAGAGCATGATTAATATAAAGCTTGTTCAAATTTGTGAGGGCTTATTTGTAGTTCCTTGTTTTAAAAAAGGCAACTAAAATATGACTAAAAGGCGACAACCGTTTGGCTGTCCCACTGCTGAAAATACGGGAGTACACGAACAACCTGCATATTAGGGATGTATGAGTTAAGCTAATCTTTTTCTATGTAATTTGGTTAAAGTCTGCAAGCTGTGAAGTTCTTCATTTTGCTGTCTTGTATATGTGATTTGCGCAAACATCATTCGCTCACAGCAGCAGGTTTGCAAATGGAAATGATTGTCCTGTTGAACCTTTAGGCCACAATCATGTAATCTGGTTGTAAACCAAGAATTTTGTGGGTAAAGACAGCCTCTGAAGTTGTCTGAACATATATATTGAGCAGGTTCCCATGCATGGAAGTTACCTTTGCAACTTAGTTCTATCAACTTCAGTCCAGTGACTGCTTTGGAAATGTGTCTTCTGCATGATTTATTTGCTAAGTGGTTTAAATAGATCTTTAAATATAAAACTAGGAAAATCTCAGTTTGTTCTTTTTTTGCAAAAAAGTTGGGGGTTTTTACTACCTTTCTCCCAGAACAGTAGCACTTCCATCATCATCTGACTGTACTCTATTCTCAGATGAGCTTGCTCTGCTAAGAGCAGAGCCCTGCACTGTAGACAACTTTAGAAACACTACATGAAAAAGGTGCAATGAAATCTTCTGCCTGTGGGATTTCCCATTTCTTGAAATCAAAAGTGGGGCTATGTTTGTGTGAACATTGTTATTTTAAAGAAGTATTTTAAAAGAAAGGTGCCTGGAAATGTTGGTTGTAATTTCAAAAGAGAACAGCAAATACATTGCGTTCCTGTGGAGGAAGCCAGCTAATTGTCATGAAGAAGATATGCTGGTGTTCCCACTGGTAGAGAGGTTTGCAGTAACACTGCTGTGGTGAGCTGAGATCTGGAGTGGATTCCCAAGCTGCTCTTCAAAGTATCTCAGCACTGGAACCTGGTGAACTGGTTCCCCATGTGTCTTGACTATGGGGTTATCTAGCCAGGTTGGTGAGAGTGAGTCAGGATATCTGGTCCTCATTGGATCATTGGTCTGAGCCACATCCCCTGTCAAAGATAAAAAGAAAACACTTTGAGGCATGCTGAACATTTCAAAGGCAGTAGTGGACCCATTCTCCTGATCCACAGGCATTTTGTTTCCACTTTTGAGTTTTAGTAACAAAATAAGTAATAACAGAATGTGGTTTATGATGTCACGATAGAAATTGTAGCAGTGGTAGAAAAGTGTTTAACCATATAGTAATTTTCATTGAAAACTGGGAATGGTAGGGACATCATTAGAGCAAAATGGCTGTTTGGTGCAAGGCCACCAAATCCTGTGGAAAGATTGGGGTTTTTTCCTTTGTTTCATATTAGATGCTGATTAGCTGTCTCTGTTTATATCCATGGGCTAGGTTTGGACTGTGATTCTCATCAAGGGATGAATGATATAGAAGGTCTCTTGACTTCCTTCACGGCTGCTGGTGTCCTGAGGTCAGGAGTCACTCTTGTGGGCTCAGAAGTGCCCTGCCATCCTTATCATTGGCTGGATCATTTCATTTGGGATGCAGCTAGTCGCCAACAAAATCTCTTGCTGATGGGGATTTTCTTCATGTGAATTCAGAACTGCTCTGTTGTGTCAGTTGGTGTCAATGTAGCATTTGAAACAGGTTGAGAGGGGCACAGAACAGAAGGACTATTAATTGCCAGGTCATGGTTTCTGTTATGGGGTCTGTCTAACCATATGAGTAGGATGTGCCCGTGTTTGCTATTGGCAAGTGCAGTGTCACGCTGCTAAGACTTTTGGGGTGTAACTCAGAAACTTGGCTCTGCAGAACTGTAAGTTAACTCTGTGTGTTGCCAGCTTCACCACACAATGGGAAGAGTGATCACACTTTCCTTTAATTAAAGTGCTTAAAGCAAAAAGATAAGCTAAACAGTTCTTTTGCAATAACATAAATAAAACCACTAGTAGATTTCAAACGTGAGTGCTGAAGAAATCATGGTTTAAAATGAAAGCAACCCTTAGCTCGGGCACAGCAAGGGAGTGGACTGCATCTTCTCCTTGTTCCAAGTTCTGGACACACTGATTGTATCAGCTTCCTTTACCAAGCAGAGGTCCCATCATTTTTGAGAGGCTTATTCTTGTCTGGATGTAATCCACCAACATCTGAAATTCTTTATGCGCCACTGACCAGGTGGAAAGTTCAAATTCACATGCATGAAGAAACTGCTGATCCATTTGCATGATAAGCCACAATCACACTGGTTTTATGTAGTTAGTTAGTAGATAGCAATATATTCTGCCATAGTAATTGCATATAGACTGTCTTTTTTCTCCCTTCCTCCTAATCTTCTCTCCATTTTATTACCTCAGTTTATATTTTGTGTCTCTTTCACCCCATCTATCAATCTGAAAGTGCTGTATCTACTGCACACCTATGTTTGTTTTCTGTTTAGACATCCAAATTCTAAAAATCTAAACCAAATGTTAACAGGTAATCTGGTCATCTGGAAGCCAATAATTTTTTTAGCATCAGGTTGAAGACTATATTCTTCCCCAGAGAAAAGACATATATATTGATGTGTTTATGCTTTGCAGTAATAATATTTGTCCATGTGAGAAAGTGTGAAGTTTTTTTCTCCTGCTACACCATATGGCTTATGACTATTTACAATCCAAACAGTAACAGCTGCTGCTGTGTAAGAGAATCCATTCCTCTAAGCTGGAGATGAGCTGAGTAGGGAATGACAAAGTGTGTGTCCACAGATGTATTCCAAATATCCTCATTTACCACTCAACATCGTGTCTATCTTTCTCCTCTTGGAAACCATTGTAGCTTTTTTCTTATATTCATAGCTGATGTGGAGAGCTTTGACAGCTTTGTTTAGGAGTTTGGGAACAGATAGGGAAGCTGTGTTCAATGATGACTATCCAAATGGGAGAATGGAAGGACGTTCTGGTTGGGTGCTCAGCAAAATGAAAAGATGAATCATGTTCTTAACACCTTTCAAAGAAAATCCAATTGACTCTCTAAATAGTTGACTCTCCTAATCAATAAATTAGAAGTTTCTAGTTGGAAGAATAAACCAGGTAGTCTCTAGAACTTTAAAATATGTGTCACTTCATGCCCTTCATTGATGGCATGCTTAAAACTTGGAATTCCATATTACAAAGATGTAT
Organism: Dicrurus megarhynchus; assembly: GCA_013399195.1. Taxonomy (NCBI): domain Eukaryota; kingdom Metazoa; phylum Chordata; class Aves; order Passeriformes; family Dicruridae; genus Dicrurus; species Dicrurus megarhynchus. The sequence goes on from VXAD01002572.1 coordinate 4,817,432, forward strand.
TTTGCATTCCTCAGATAGTATCAGTCATTTTGGATTCCTATCAATTACCTGTTTGAACATCTTTTTTTTTCCTGCATTTTTCTGCTGGCCATTTTGGTAATTCCTGGATTTTTGTATCAGGCATTGTAAGAAAAGACCTTCCATTGTCAGTCCTTTCTGTCAACAACAGGAGGACAGTTTCCAGATATTACACAAGTGATCTACATGCCTGGCCTTTACCTATAGTGCTCACTGAAAATGGCATTTAAACTACATCCATGCCTGTCAGCAGGTTCTCCCATATTTAAGCCAAGTTGTTCATGTAAGTGCTCTTTACCGATAGGTTAGACAATTGGCACATTATATTTCTTCTGACTTACCTCACAAAAGTATATTCCAGGGAGGATGAAATGTTCAGCAGGGTATTCCCTGGACATGTTCTTCCTGTCACACGATAATCTAGCAATGCTCATTAGCAAAGAAGAATTGCAGGTTTCTTGCAGTGGTTGCTTTATCTGCCATGAAGGTTTGCTGGAAAATAAAACCCACTGGATTTTGTCCAACTTCAGAGTGCGTTGAAATGTGGCTATGAATAGAAGTGAACACACCTTCTAGCAGCATTTTCTGTTACACTGAACCCTTCTAATTGAAAAGCAGTAAAATTAAATCAGATTAATTCCCTCACAGCATATAATGATATATAACATTTGCATTTTGGGTTTTTTAATGTATCCATAGTAGTCCTGTGCCACTGGGAATTTTTCATGTCAAGGCTACAGCTACCGTAGAAACAAAAGGACTGAGAGGAACTTTCTGAGCTTTCCTGGTAGTTAGGCTGGCAGCCCCAAACCTCACTGCTTCAGCAGCCCTTTAATTTAGATGCCCTTGTGGTCATCTCACAGAGATGTGTTTTTAACTTAAATAGTTTTCTTCCCTCTGCTTGCTGTGAGCGAGTCTCCATCTCAGACTCCACTTACTAAGGTCAACAGCCTCTGCTCCTCTCCTCACGTACAACAGATGCTCTGCTGCCGTGATTACACTACCTGCTTACAATTTCTCTGTCGTGGCTGTGCAGTGACCAGAAGGGTTTTGAAGTGGAGACCCCATAGGAATGAATACACCCTTGTGACCACTGAGAATGACCTGTACGACACATCCCATGTGCCATTTCAGCATATAAGTAAAGTGGAACTCCAGGTAGATACAGATCAAATTCCTTTATTGCCCAAGTAATGCTGCTTATATTTAAGGAGAAATCTTTATAAATCTAAGGACTGTAGTATGGCTCTATGTAGTTGTGATTCCATAATTCATGTGCTGAGTCAGGTCATTCCCATGTGAAGAAAGGAGTTACTTGAGAACATGCTCCTTGGTGTGAATTTCATCTTGCTCATCACAGATAAAATGAAATTACCAGAAATATTTGTATCAAAAGCCATAAGTGCAGGCTTAATCTATATCAGTGTTACAGCAAAGTTCTAACATATTCCTACCAGAAAAAAAATGTTGATAGGTGGTGGTTTCCCCCCCATTTCTGCTTCACTAGAAGAGAAAAATTACTTCAGCTTCCTTGGTTCAATGCAGCTGTGCCCAGATTAAACTTGGAACTGCATGGAGAGAAATCAATATAAAACAACTGACAACAAAAATGGCAGATGGGAAGAATTTCTCTATATAAACTACAGCTATGTTTTGTCATGGCCTTTGCTTGCCAAAGCTGTTCTGTGAGCAGTAACAATGGGTTGCATAAACAAATTTAAGGGATTGATGGAATTTGATTTCCTGCTTTGTTCTTGCTAGCTGTCTGCTGTGTTAAGCAGAGAATCCATTTCAATACTCACTATGCAGAATTCTAGAAACAGCTGTGAGTATTTACTTCTAGGGTGCTGCCTAGGGATAGCTGAGTTTCTTGGCAACTTTGTGTTAGAGCAATCAGTGTCAAGACATCACCTGGAGAATAAAATTATTTTGCTGACCTCTGACATGATTTGATGCCTTCAATACCAGATACTGAAGCCTCTGCTCTTGTTCTAATCCTGCTCTTAGTGAATACAACACTGAAGCGAGAATTTGCTGTTGAAAGCTGTCTCTGCTTCCTAGCAGGGAACCCATGAGTGGAAACTGAATTTACACTCATTCCTTTCTGCTGCCCCATGGCTTTGGAAACACTGTAGAAATAAATTGCAGAGGGTCTGTGCTTTACTACCAGCTTTGTAAGACAGAGAAATGAGCCTCTCCTGCACAGAGTCAGCCTTGCACACTAAAATTGCTTCGCTTTGGGACTTCATAGGTGTTGTCTGCATTTTGGCTTCAGACCAGAAAGCTAGAATCTCAGACAGCGATCTCTCAAATCCATACACTTGCTTAGCATAGCAAGTTAGAGCAAGAAGCTGTGTTTGGACAGCATTCCAGTGAGACACCATGGAAAGTATGGAACCGGTTAATGTCAGAAACCTGTACCTTGATGTGAATCCTAATGCTACGGAAGCACACCTCTCAGAAACCTCCTTCTGGAAGTTAGACTCATTGATTTGCCCAAAGACCTCTGCCAGGAGCCAAGTGAGAGATCTGAATGCAGTTACGCAATAACCTTGTGAAAGCACACCCAGTAGCATCAGGCAAGCACCTCCAACAGTAACTGTTTGTATGGTTTTTCTTGCCATGCCAGAAAAGGTTGAGCAAGGGATGAGGTAAAAGGGCACGTGGGGAGGTCTTCTCTCTGCATCCTACTCAAAAGCTAAGAAAGTCCTGCTCCTTCCATCTCCTGTGTGTAAGGGATCTTCTTTCCTGTGCGTCCACAGGCTGATGATGTGAGGGCTCATTTTGTTGGGAAATACAAGGTAGGGATAGCAGAATCTTACAAGAGAAGAATTAAAGTGCGAATCTTGTGACTTCCTCCTTTCCCCTGCAGAAGTGTCCCATCTTAGCTCTGCCAAAGAGCAGGGATGCCAACAGCAGGGAAAGCTCAGCAGCACTGAGACTCTGAGATCCTCGGGGAGCCTCAGGCCCCACTGTACCATAGGAGAAGCATTTTGGGCCATTTCCCCCAGCGTGGCTGTCACTCCATATCTCGATAGCACAAAACAGTCAATCAGTGGCCCACGTGACAGTCTGACAGGCTGAGAGCTGTGCACGGGCAGACAGGTTAGAAAGACTTCAAGTATCTGCATTATCTACTTTTAATGCAGGCCATTTTAGATTTAAAATGCACTTGAACGATCATCCTAGATTAATTTGTGCAGCATGAATTGCACTTTATAGTGCCATTGATCTCATTATTTCTTCAATTTCATTCTTTTTACTGTGAATTTTATCTGAAAAAAAAAAAAATTACTGTTCCTCACTTTGTTCTGTCACTGGATAAACTTACTTTCTCCCATACCTTTACTAAACCAGTGGTGCAGATCCTCTGTTAAAAACCTGCAGCTGTTACAAGAATTTTGAATGTACATCTTCAAAACCCATCTTTTGCCTCTTGATTTAATAGTCTTCTAAGCCATTACTTCAAAAACGGATGTTGCCTATTTTTTATTTCTCAGGTTCAGTAGTTAGTGATAAATGAATCTCAAGAGAGAAAATAGCTGAAGATGATGAATAGAAGAAAAATGTTCATTATTAGCTCAGGCAGAAAATTAATCCCTTTTCAGAAATTCAGGAAGTTGATAATAGTGGATTTTTTTTTATATATAGATGATTACCCTCATGACAAATCTATCACTTTGCCTTCTCAAACAAGTATGATATGTTTTGTCTTTTTTTTTCCTTTTGACAAGGGAATTCATGACATAATGTCACCCTGTTGGAAAATGTGTATGTTTCTGGTAATTACTGAAAATTATGATGTTCTTAATTTCCATATTATGCAGGGTGGTTGTGATTAAAAACTTAGACATTGACATGCAAGAAAGTGCTGGTATAAGTCAGTTTATTTCTCCTCGCTGTAGCAGACATTTCTCTGTGAGGAGACACACTACCACTCATGTGCTTTTTTTAACTGTTTAACAGCTATCCCTGTACAAAGCAGAGCTGTGATGAGATGCTGAATTTCTCTGCCATCTTCAGTGGATGTACCCCATCCCTCATGTAAATGTGTTCAGGAACTCTGAGATACTTTTTTACTATTGCCACACAAAGCCAAAAAAAAAGAAGGAACTGTCTTCTTCCCATTTCCCGGTCTATATGTTTTATTTTCAGAGATACAGAGGTGAAACTTCATCTAAGCAACTCCTCCCACAGTGATGTACTGCAGTGGAAACTCAGGCAGAGAACGAGGGGTCAAGGTGTCCTTCTTATCTGCAAATCAAAACAGGATCTCTGCCTTCTTAGATATACCCTGCCTTTGGACTTCATTTAGTATTTCTCTCCAAATTGCTCTGTGAAAAAGTCAAAGCCAAGGGTGACAGAACCACTCTGTTACCATGTGTACTGGTCACTCCTTGCACTTAAAGAGTGAAGTCACAGCTTGTGTTAAATCTTGCCTGGCCCTTTATAACTCCTCAGCCACATTTAACGTCACATCTGGCCACCCTTAGGCGAGGTTGGCATCTTTATTCAAAAAGTGTGATGGAATGCTTACCTAAAATGTTTGCCAAACTAAAAAAAAAGTGAAGCAAAGCCAAGATTTGAGGTTCTATTGGGAAATGGAAAGAGAGGCTGGCAGCAGGGGTGCTTCTGAAAACTGCTGGGAGAGAAGTATTCAGTAAAGGAGGAGGAATCAGAAGCAGGGATGATCCTCTCACCAGTATGTCAGAACAAGGCAAGGTTTGCATTAATGTGTTGCTGCAACACAGACAAATCCTGAGAGCTTTCTGAACTTAGAAAAGGGTTTTTTTCTGATTACCCATGGTAGAGAAATAATCCTTTAATGCAGTTAGAATTTATAGTATTGCAACACATTTTTCCAAGTAGGAGGAAAAGCCTAACTCCTGAGAAGTATTATAAACTCACAAACTAAAAGTAATTAAATAAAAAATTAATCACAATATTTCTTTGTGTTTTCTGCCCCTTTTCCTTCCATTTTGCACCTTGTTTTGCCAGTTTTTTTCCATCTAAAATTGTTAATCCTTAAAAAATTATTGCCATGGAAAATACAAACTTCTGCAATGAGGGGTGTTCTTGGTAAATTGAAATATTTTATAAAGATAGGATGTGTTTATTGAAAAAATTTGCAGTTGACTCAACTTTACTCTTGAAAATAGTCCCTTTAAATCCATGCAGAATGCAGGTAAAGGCCCCTTGGTAGTCTCTTTCCCTGGACTATGGTTAAGGAGTTTGGGCTCAGAACAAAAGATGAAAACCTGTTATATAGATTAGACTACAGTATAATCTAGGTTGAGCAATGGCACATTCTAGCATGTGGCCCAAAGTGTTCCAAAATTCCCTGTCCAGGGGGAAAGGAAAAGCAAAGAAACCTTGTGTTAAGTGCCTAGATTGAATTCTAGGAAGCCACTGTGTTATAACTGAATGATTGATAAAGGAATAACACACTATAAAATGATGTGAAAAAGATGAATACTGTTCAAAAAGATTACTATGCTAATAAAGGGCAGGTTTTACTCTGAACTAATTATAAAATCCACCTCCTGCAAATGACTGAATAGGCTCAAGTTGCTTCTTCCTAGAATTTCTTTGCTGTTGGTTATCTTTTAGCAGGAAAGCTCATTATGTGCAGTGTAGTAGTATAATGAAAAGCAAGAGAAGAAATTGTCATCAGTTCAAGAGGATTTTGGTGTTTTTAATCTGACAGGCTTTCTGACAGTTTCATTTACCTTTCAAACATGCAGAAAATGTATTTAGATCTTGGAAGCAATGTACAAAAATTTCAAGGAGATGTTTTTAGCCTGAGCAAGCACCAGTCAAGAGAAGTGGAGCCCTGCACATACACTCTGGAAGCTGATGTGTGATGATCCCTGCCTCTGCTCCAGGGTGCATACTGGATCACTTTGGCTTATTAAAAATGCTTTTCCAGGTACAACTGACAAAAAAGGGCCTTTCTGATATGATTCCTGTGAAACTGTTTAACACAATGAGCTGTCAGGGTGGAGTTGGTGGAAACACAGGACAGCTGAGCCAGAGAAAGTCAAAGACCGTCTCTTTAGTCCTTATCTAGGAAGGTAGCAGGATGCAGCTGGTACTGCATAAACAGGACAGATGTGTGGCAGCTCTCTCAAAAGGTTTCTCTTTCTCCTGCAAGGCCCTAATTTTCAAAGTCACCGTGCTTTCACACAGCTTTTGTCTGATCTCACCTCTCTCATCTAGCATCAGAGGCCTTTTGGTCCTACCAAAGGCTGTCTAAAACTTGTGCTGCCTGAAAGAAGCCGTTCTTTATCTTTCTGAAGCATCTGTTCACCATCTAATTTCAAAGCATAGCTGAAAATTCTTTTTGTTTGTTTGCTCTTTTCCCCCATGCCAATTCTTTTAAATTTCTTAATCACTTTGTTGTTGTTGTCTAATTTGTAAATTTTTAGATGTGGTCCTTTTTTTTCTTTTGAGAGCAAGACTGCCTCAGGTGCTGCCTTATGCATGACAACATATATCAGAAATTTATTACTTAATAATACTTAACACCACCCCCCCACACACACACACAACATCCTCATTCTGTTTAAATCAGTGTAATGATGTGGACCTCTTTTGTTTCACCCAACGAAAAAGCACAAGAAAGAAACCAGTTCTTTGAGAAGATGAAATAGTTAATCATGATGGACTTTCACACACATTAGTTGTGATCAATTTTTTTAAAGTTTTTTTTCCCATAATGCTACAACTCCCATATCTGACAGTGGGATGCTTGTCATGACTTTGTAATTCATGGCATGCAGAGAATGTATGTGCTCCTTAGAGCATGGAAGAATAACTTTGGTTTTCCTTTCCCATTCCTTACCTCCCCCTCCACCCCACTTCTTTCTTCATCCATATTTATACCATCAGTGACAAAATAAGGAGAGTTACCTCCTACCATTTACTTCAAGGCTTAAGAAATTGGGGTACATAACCAGTTGGGTTACACTTTCCAGTTTATGTGGATTTTTTTAGTCTTTCAGTTTATAGACTGAAGTCAAGAAATGCCTTCCTCTTACAACCAGCCACAATCCAAGGCTCTTAGAGAAGAAAGAGGAAGGGCAACAAAGCTGGTGAAGGGACTGGAGCTCAAATCTTATGATGAGCACTGAGGGAGCTGGGGGTGTGTAGTCTGGAGAAAAGGAAGCTCAGGGAGGACTTTATCACTCTCTACAACTGCCTGAAGGGAAGGTGTAGCCAGGTGAGGATTGGTCTCTTCTCTCAGGTGACAAGTGACAGGACAAGAGGGAATAGCCTCAAGTTGCACCTCAAGGAGGTTTAGATTGGGTATTAGGAAAATAATATTCATGGAAAGGGTTGTAAAGCATTGGAACAGACTGCCCAGGGAAGTGGTTGAGCTACCATCCCTGGAAGTGTTCAAAGAATGTATGGACATGGTTAAATGATGGACACGGTGCTAGACTGATGGTTGGACTCAATGATCTTAAAGGTCTTTCCATCCTTAAAGATTGTATGATTTGATAACTCTCAGAACTTTTTCTTTCCCTTCCTTCTCCCCCCACCTCTTTCTCTTGAAATCACTAGTCCAGACAGTCTCATCTCAGCCAAACACATCTTTAAATGGCATGCATACATATCTGACCTTTTAAAATTCATTTTTCAAGTAAAAGGATTTCCAAGTAAAATTCAAGTCCTTAGTATGGTGGGAAAAGCCTTGAGAAGAGATATCCAAACACACCATGCTGAGCTTATGTCAGATGCTGCTTCCCCTGAGCACCTTCTGAGCCACGTTACTTGAGACTGCTTTCACCAGTGCAGCTTTGCTAAACATTTTACCATGTGGTTGGCCTGCAAGTTGTATGCCACTAAGTATGTTTGAAATCTGAGACTTAGACAAAACAAACAATATTTTCACCAGAAAACTGATAGTTGCATCTTATTCCTCCTTAAACAGTATTTTTGTACCGAATATTTTTTTCCCCCTACCAAGTATTTGGGGATAAAATCTTCTTTTAAAAAATCGTAATAATTATGAAAATAGCATTTAGATTTTCCAAAATGTTTGAACTATGGAAAATTCGTTCTCCAAGAACAAGAAATACAGATGATGTGAGTGTAGCAGTAACAGTAATTGAAGTTGTAAAGGTATGAAGACCAAGAAGCTCCACTAGAAGAATTCATGCAATGTGATAGTTGCTATTCTTCCCTCTGTAATAGATGCCTGTGGCTGAACACAAGGATTTGGATGTATACACTCAGTTACTGTAAAACAATCCTGAGAACTCAATTGAAAAGTTTGGAAAAAATACGTGAATGTTGAGTTACATCTGTAGCAAATAAGAATTCTGCATCTATCATCAGTGCAATAGTTTAAACGGGAGGAAATCTCATCTAAAAGCAGGTACAACAAGTATGATTTGCCTGAGTTTCTCCTTTGAACTTAGAGAAAAATGTTCTCCACCTAGGTAAGCAAGAGCCAGCTGCCTTCTTGCTTATACACATGCATGTCTGGTCCTGTGGAGTGGGCAGAAACTGAGCTGATGCACCGAGCAAGTGTAATTTAAATAACAGGTTTAATTACACTCCTTCAACTGGAGTGTCAAGTTTGTGACAAACGTGCAGTAATTTCCACTGCACCATGTAGAGTCAGCAAATGTTGATCCACAGGTACTGCTTATTTTGTCCTTTTGAAGTTTTGATTTAAAATAACTGAGATCAAACCAGTTCTAAGAACTAGATATGCCTGCACTGGATTCTTAAAGTTTATTCATTTTACCAATTCATTGTTTTTCATGGTACATATTCTCAGTGGCAACAGAAGTTGCAAAGCAACTGCTATGAAAAGATAATATGGTTTTAAAAGGCAATACTGTTGAGTGCTGGAAAAAAACCCAAGAAGTTAGTAGCTTTTGTGCAGACTTAAAATTGGTGTATGGTGACAGTTGATTTCCTGGATATCGGTGGTTGTCAGTAATCGCATCCTATCCAGGGGACATGTCATCAAACCATTCTAAAGGCTAAAAGCTATACGTTTTCATTAATCAGTCAGAGCTGTATTCCCACAGCATTTGACAAATCTGCCCTTCAATCTTCCTTTTTGTTTAGATTATGAAGGAAGCCTCTTATATTAAAATTATTTTGCCTCTGGTTAACAGAGAATAATGTTGTTAATGCAAAAAAAAAAAAAAGAAAATGGTGCACAAGCAGTTTATTTTTAGAAGTCATTTTCTAAACATTTCATTTGTTTTATGTCTATTACCAACACTAAAATTGAATGGCGAATTTGGAATTATATTTTAGAAATAAACCTTTTTTCCTCATTAAAATATACTTTATGCATTTTTAGGCTCTCAGGAGAATTAAAGCAAATAGCTGATTCTCAGGAGGACTTTCATTTGCTTAAAAGTGAGGATTTTTCATTTTTATCTTTTTACTCAACATGGTAGTTTAAAAGAAGTTATTCAAGCAAAATGGGTTGTTGAATTCCTGTTCCTTTGTTTTTCTTTTGCTTTTCCAAAAGACTTTCAAAAAAAACCCCAAAAGAACCAAAAAAACCAAAACACTTCCAAATATTTAAATGTTTATTTGGTAGTTAAATCAGTGTTAGAAATAAATTACTCCAGAACATATTTTGAAATTCAAAATCTGTCAATTTTACTTTGTCCTTTCTAATTCAGGCATACTTTTTCTCTTGCTTTGATTTTTATTCCCTTCCCCTAAATCTCTGGAGCATTTCAAAGAAATACATTGATGACTGCAGGATTTTTGCCTTGTTTCTATACTCCAATATTTGAATTCAAGAAATAGGTTGTATCTAATCTGTTCAGTTTTGATGTCCCTAATGCCAAAACCCAAGGGAGATAACACTGAATACCACCTTGGTCTCTTCAAGATGAGAAGCCAGTTTTGTGTTGTCTTATAACAGCCCCTATGTTTTCCATATTGCTCAATTAATAGAAAGGGGCTCATCCCTTGTGCTTTTAAATTAATCAGTTTTCAAAAAAATAACATTTAATTTAAAAAAAGATTACTTTGTGTTAATTCCTCACTCTTTTCCTTTGGCAAATTTTAGACAACCTTGCCAATTTCAATCATACTTGAAAAATAATACTTGAAAAATTTTTGTTTTAGTTTTCCAGCCATGTTTGTGAAGACCTATGGAATAACTGAATAGAAAACATATGTTCCATTTACATATGAGCAGATTTTTGCTTTTCTATTTGCAACATAAGGATAAGCAATTCCATTAATCAAGTCTTGAATACAGGGCCTGATAGCAAGATAGTGAGAGTTTCATGGGCCCTACTGATTGTGAGCCATTGCAGTTAATCACGGTGAAAAGGGCTCTGCATATTCTGCAGGCCCTCAGCCTGGTTCCCTTATTTTTATACCTTTCCATCTGAAAATTCCCATCCTCAGATAGTGTCTTAGCATCCATAACTGACAAGGTTGTGCACTACCTTTCAGTGCATTGGTTCCAACCATCACCTACCCCACCCCCCAGAAGGGACCCTCCCAAGAAGATTTGTGTAATTTCTGCCCCAGAGCATACTGTGTGAATGTGAGGCTTGAGCTTTTCTCCACACATAAAATGTCATGAACTTGTTCCAAGACTTGACTTGACAATTGCTACTCCGTAGTGTGATATGACATCTTGACTCCACGCTCCTCTTGGGATTACTTCAGAAAGAGAAGTTGCAGTTCATGCCACTCTACCACAGGGAGAGTGGAATTACGTATGATCCCTACAGACTTTCTGCTTCTCTTAGAGCATTAATCAAAAAGCAGCCTTGGAACCAGAAGACTTAGGGGATGATGCTGTGGAAGTGTTCATGACTTTCTGTTGCAAAGTGGAAGAAAGATCTTCAAGAGTCACAGCAGGACTATCTCTGCTGGTTTTGCACGCTGATATTCTTTTCTCCTCAAGGAATGGTAACAGCAATAACTCCATTATATACTAGTGGCCTCTTTCTGTCACTTATATCAATCTTTTAGGCGCTATTGTTCATACAAAAGCAATCCAAAGAAAGGCTGGCTGATTAAAAAAGACCTGGTTGTCTGGTGTTACAAATACTGGCCTATGGCTTTGCCCTGAGTGACCTGAGAGGTACCATAGGTTGAATTTTTATTATCAGTACTTCCCCAATAAAACTATATTTCCTTAAACCTCACATATTAAATTGATTATGCACCATGTCATTTTAAAAGTATGCAGTTGTTGTTGATTTATATGGTCAGACTGGCTGCCAGCTCAGCAATTTCCATCCTAAAATAACACATCCAAAAAAACCCCAAGTCCCACAGTCGGCTGCTTTATGTTGTAATGAGTCAGCTGCAGATCTGTGCAACCACTAATTTCAGCCCATTTGTCCAAAGGGACAAGCAAAACCATGCAATTTTCTAGCAATTATAATCAGGGAAGAACTCTACATGGAGGTGATCAGCAGAAATATCAAGAAAAGAATTTAGACCAGGAAACATTTTCTGCTGTTTTCTACATGCACTCTCTCTATATCCATATACATGTTTCCAGTAAACAATTAGATGACAATCACAGACCTATCTGGCCAGTTTTAGGAAAAGAAAAAGAACATAAAAAGCTGAAACAAAATAAAACATAAAAGAAAATCCAAACCTGATGAAGTCAATGAAGTTGTTGAAGGTTTGCAGCTAAGTGTGTAGTTAAGTGAATAGATGCTGGCAAGGCAGTGCAAGTTTGAGTAGTGTCTCTTAACACTGTAGCAAAATGAATGAAAAATTTTCTACACATGGTTATTTCAGATGTAAACCAGAGAGGCCTTTGTGTCATGTGTGATTCTCTGCCACTGAACAGCATGCAGACTAATGGAGAGCAGTCGAAGGCATGGCAAATGTACAGTATTTCCAAAAGCAAGAAGAGATGGAGAGGCAGCCCACAAAGCTAAATAAGGCTGCTACACTGTTCCTGTGTATAATATGATGCTTGGTATTAATTAGGAAGAAGTAAGAGAATAAATTAGTCTATGTTTACTTCTAGTAGTTCAAGATACAGAGCTTGCTGATCTCTTCCAGATATTATTGTAGAGCTACCATGTGTTGACCACTTCAAACCCACTCCACTGTAGTGCTACAGTCTTTTCTTTGTGACTGGAACATGAAGAGCTGTAAATTCAGAGAAAGAAATGGCATCCTCAGAGTTTTCTAGTGGTAGCAGGAAACTAAAAAGAATCCAACTTATGTAGCATAGCATCTATACTAATGGGATAATGGAAACCACTTCCATTATCTTCTCTGTTGATACTGTGAAGGGCACCAGGCACTGAGGTATCTTTTTTTGTTGTCAAAGAGCCAACGGCCATCTGATGATCACGGCGGACACCGGCTTTTATCATTCCAATTACTTATGGCCATAATCATGTGTGACTGTGTCATTTTAAGGTGATCTATAGAGCCTTATACTTGACTTGTGTATTGTTTCTGTTAATGATGCATAGTTAAGCCTAGAGCAGTAACGTAATGAGATGAATCAAACAGAGTTCATTTGTAGGGCCTGTGAAAAAACATCTTTAACAGACCTTGCATTTAATGAGAATATGGTATTGATTAAATTAGATCCACAATGGCATAAACAATAACACTGAGTTTTCAAAGTGTGCTGATTGAGCTACTACTTCAGATTTAGGCTCTGGGGTTAGAAATGGGGTGAATGCATATCCATAAATAGTCTTTGCTTGGCATCAGTACTAATTAGTGTAATTATATGCCAATGTCATTTGCTTAATTTATGAGTTGGCAGCATGGCTGAAAGTAGGGGTTTTTCTTGCCTTTTCTGTTTAGAATTTGGTTATTAGGATGAGGTCGTTAGTTTACAATTAAGTCACTTTATTTCCTCTAGCTTTAATATTAATGGAACACTTCATCACTGTAGCCCATATCTTGCCTTTCTGGTAAATAGAGGGAGGAACTCCTATGGGGTTTAGCTTCCCACTCCATCATTAAAGCTGCAGGAGGAATTTCTTATATGTGTTATGTGAGACAATGAGGCAATTTCTTATTAAGTCATTTTTATACACACATTCCCATCTTCATGCCTCCAGTGGGCTTTTTGAATCTTACTCCGGCACAATCCACCAGTTCAGACATGGAAGAAGGTTTTGCTTTGCAGGGAGGAAAAGAGTAAAACTGGCTATAGTGACAGAGTTTTGTCAACCCAAACCAGCCCTAAACATTCAGTTCTAGGATATGTGTCTGGCAGCAGTTGACATCGAGTCCCTCTGATGAAAGGTTTTTATCCTTGATGTGGAAAGGGGATAAGTGATGAGACCTGTTCTTTGGATCACCCTAGATTATGAGTGTGCCACATGAGTAACACATGGTGATAATGTTATCACCATGTGATGCTTAAAAATAAACAAGCAAAGAGATCATAAAAAGCTTGGAGAGATTAATCTTTTTCTCTCACTCCATGCCGTTCCCTCTAGTGGTGGATCAGAGGAGGAGCTGCTGCCTTCCGGCAGAATCTGCTGCAGAGCACAGCAAGCTCCTTGCTGTGGAACCGGGCAGCAAATGTTTGAGTCACCTTTCAGGACGCAAGTTTATAAGCAATTGTTCCTGTCATTTTAAATACTGTATTTTCCAGACAAATAGTCATATCTTTTCATAGGTTTTCTTTTTCTCCCCCTGAAATTAAATAACCTACAGCTCCATGCCACTGTTGTAAAGTACACACTTCCCTTTTACAGTTCTTTGCCAGCAGTATCCAGTCAGAATATGAGGCATGCTACTATAGTAGAAAACTGTATTTTAATCCCAGTTCCCTAGTTGTGTCCTTTATATTTCTAAGTCATTCTAGATATGTTTTAAAAGAATCCCAAATCTAATGCCCTCAAGAGTGTGTGCTATGGCTTCTTACCAGCGTAGCTGTATTTCATGTACAGTTTATATGTCCCTGCATATAAACTCTGTGCCTGAGCCTTCTGAGCCAAGTATCTTGAGTTCATTGAAAGAGCTCTTCTGTGCGGTTCCTGATAGAAGCCCTGGGTAGCTGCAGTGCTGACCATGTGAGGATGTGTCACAGTGGGACCCTTGCCAAGGCTGGCCTCCTTCCACCCTCTCTCTTTGCCCCTCAGCCTCTGGAGGAAGGTGCACCCTGGAGAGCTCTGCCCCTTGACAGCAGGATTAGCTGTTTTCACAATTTGCTGGGTTGGGTGGGAGTGCAGAAAGGCTGAAGCTGAGCAGCTGGCAGGGCTCTGAAAGCAGTTAAAGGGAGAGCTGGGGATATTGCCTGAGAGTGGAAATCCTGTGCTGGCATTCCTTCATCCATCCTACATTCCAGCCTTCTGCATTCATCTCAGATGTCTTCCAGAAACCTTCCCAGGAGAAACAGCTGCCTCATGCTTAAAAGAGGAAATATTCAAAAGCTCCTGAGGTATTAAATCTTGGAGGATTGATGCAATTTCTCCTCTTTGACAACACAAACAGTGTTTAACTCATCTCTTGCTACAGTCAGGGGCTGAAAGACTGCCATAAAATTTTATGTTTATTTGAATAAAAGATGGTACCTGCTGCAGGTTCTCAATGGTCTTAAAAGTGGACAGCTCTTTGTTATTAAATCATATGTGACGACCCTTATCCTGGCCTTTGCACATTTAAGAGGAACGGCTGTTAAAACCCCAGGTTCAGCGCATTTGCCCAGAAACTCAGTCAGAGGCCGCAAGCTGCTGTGCAGAGGTTGTTTATTCTAATGTTATCTATAGCTGCGGTGTCCTGAAAAGCCACAGGTCCACCTAGCAGCTGAAATACCCTGGTTCTGCCCCCTGGATGGGCGTCCCATAATTTATATACCCTGTTACAAACCCAACCAGAGGACGGTACGTGTCATTATTTATAACTTTATACCACTTAATCCTAACCTGTTCTAGACATGCAATTTCCTGTCTTATCTCTATTCTACCAATGAATCTGTGCTCCTGTCACCAAGAATATGGTGGACAGTGGAGAAGAAGAAGAAGGTGACCACACCCTTTAGACTCCATCTTAACCCCCCTGTACATATTTTACCCCCATGTACATATCATCTAACATTCTATATACTATATTTCACCCGGTGCAAATTAACTATTAATGCTTATATTAAACTCTCGTGGCTTGTAATTCATCTCTCAGAGTTGGCAAAGTTCTCCAAGGACAAAGATCAAAGGCAGTGCCCTCCGGGGCACTCAGCCCGACTCCTGGACCCCCAGTTCTGGGTGTCCGATCCCCTAAATTAGATAGAGGTATGTCGTGGGTTCCGACAATCATATAGCTTAACAAGATTTGAAAAGCCATATTGAGAAAAGGATTGCAGTGATGTGATATTGACATGTGTGTTCAAATTTTTAAGGTCTCTAAATACTTTAAGCTTGTTTATCTAAAGGTAGCACTTCAGTGGGTTTTTTGAAGTATCCCCTATTAGTTAGGAGACTTATGGATAATTTAACAAATATCATTTTTTTTGACCCTTTGAGACCCTAAATACCTTAGAAATAAGAAACACGTGAAAAAAAAATAGTGCGTTTTTCTGTCCTACGATGGCTAAAGTTTTACTCTACTGCCATTGAAAGGTAGGGACAAATATTGGTCTGATATGGGGCTGACTCCTAGTGATTACTCACAGACAGAAGTAGCAGCCTGACAGGAGTCTGGCAGAGAGGCTGAAGCCTGAACATCTACACACATGGATACGTTCATACGTTTGTGTTGTTGTAAATAGGCAACTTCTGAGTTGAACTTGCAGCAGATTAATGTTCATTGTAAGTAAAATGTTGGGTAGATACTCTGAGTCATAGACATATGGTCCCATTCTCGTAAGAGTGTGGGTCAGCTCGTGTTAACACTTGTGATGCTGTAAACCCAGAGTAGCTTCCTAGAGGCAGTGGCTTTAGCATAAAATTTGCCAGGGTGTAAAGGGGAACAGGTACCCAAAGAAGGGTGGTTAAGACATGGAAATTAATTGCCGTGGTATACTCTGTAATTTTGCCAGAGGAGGTAGAGATGACATTGATATTCTTTAGAAAGATAAACAGCAATTGTTCTTAAAGATAGAAGCCAAACTTCCATAACTAAATGCAAATTAAGTACTTTTCCTTCTATATATTTCTTCCAGCTTGCTTGCTTCACATGTTTGACAGCATTTTGAGGATAGCTGTGTTTGCTGCAACCCCTAGCATATTATTTAATCAGTTTTCAGTGTTGTGCTCAGGTCGCTGCTGTTAAGTGTTTGCTTGAGTACCAGCTGTATGCCTGGCACTGCCTGAGAACATGAGGATGACAGCTTGGAAAACTGCTAAGGCAGCCTAAAAATCAGTGTGTTTTTAAAGTGGCATGTCAGAAATGGATCTGCCATGTTCATGTAAAGCAGAGCTTTTGGGGAAATTTGGACAGAAGAGGTGATATGGGACAGAAGACAAGGAAACTTCAAAAACGTAGTAGGCAGGAGGTCTGGGAGGAAAGGAGAAGGTGTGGAGGGGAGTAAGAAGTTAAGATAAATTAAAGGCAAGTTTATATATATTTATTTATTTATTAATATTTATATTTATATATAAACTAGATTAATTAAAAGGACCCAGAATTATACTGAGCTTGAAGGATGCTGGTGTGTTTTGATTCTAAAGGAAAGCTAATGGTGAAGCAAAAAATGGTAGGGTGGGAGGAGGAAAGAAAAGAGGTGATTAAATTTTCAGGCAAGAAACACATGTTTAGTTGGTAGCACTTTGATTTGTATGTTTTTGTGCACACAGGAAGTTAGAAAGGAAGAATTGAGGCTGCAGTAATTAAAATGGGAATATATGTTAGAGATTAAGTAAAGGATTGCACTCTAAGGATGGAGATGAAAAGGTGAGTTTTGAAGATGCTGAAGAGATTAGTGTCAAGACTTGGAGATGGTTTGGACCTAGCTAAGGGGGAAGAAATCAAACACAACCCCCAAATGTGGGCTGGAATAATAAAAAGAGAAGTGGTATTGTCAACAGAACTACAAAAGTTTTGTGACGAGAGGTGAATTTGTTTTGGCCATAACCCATCAAAAATGACAGAGAATTACAGGCTTTCTTGGATAGCGTATTTATACTTAAACAATGATTTTTTTTCACAGAATTAACAGCATAAGCTCCCAGCAACTGAAACAGTTGCCAGCTAATTTAAAACAACTTTACATAGATTTGTAAAAGGACTCATATTTCATAGTTGTGTTGAAATGGTTGGTAGTTTGGTGATTTTATAGGTTTTCCAGATACCAGTGGGGTAGGAGAAAAGGGAAAATGTAATTGAAAGAGCCTGGAAGTTGGTAAGAAAATTTAAGGCAAAATGTTAGGACCTCGACTAGGTAAGCTGTATGTGCAAAGTGCTCGAGCAGGGACATTAGACCAGATGGCCCCACTATTGTCTCTTCAACCTTACCTATTCTCTGCTTCTGTGATTCTGAAGTCGGTACTGCATTTGTTTGTGCATTCCAGACGGATTCTGGCCTTCCTTGTTTCATTTCTACTTACAGTGACAAGCTTTCTATATTCATTCCAAGTGGCCTGACCCTGCTTCTGTCTCCTGTGTATTTCCTGCTTATGCTTAAATAATAACAGTTCTTTATTCATCCAAATATGATGGCTAGTTTTACTCTTGATGCCTTCCTGGACCACAATTCAGAAAAAAAAGCTGTTTCTCAGCCATTATTGATATAGCTGCGTAGAGCTGTTTATTCCAAAAATTTTTACAGTGAAACAAAAATTACCAGTTTTAGTCTATACAGCTGAAAGTCATGGTTCTTTCTTTCAGGATTGACAGCAAGGTTTGTTTGCTGCCAGCTGTCAGGTGTAGGGAATCCATGAGAAATCACCTCCTAATGAACCATTGTGGACTACCCAAGTGGAAGAGTCTGACAGCTCTTTGACAGACATGCATCAATAAAGGGGCAGCATCCTGACTCAGCTGATAGACAGTGTTGAAACGATGAGTTGCCAATATTATCATGGCATTCACAAAACTAAAAAAATAGTGAATTATGCATTTCTTCCCTTCTTCCTTTGCTGTCCTCTGCTCCCAGAGTGGGATGGCGCTGCTGATGCCAACCGTGCTATTCCTTCTGGAGAGGTAAGAGCAGCCCCCGCTCCTGAGGAAGGTGTGAGGGCAGCCACACTTTCCTCCCATTCCTTCTGTCAGGGCCCATGCAGAGTAAAGTTCTGCAGGGACACACCTGGGATTCCAGCAAAGGCCTGTAATTTTAGAAGCAGAGAAGTTAGTATGGCAAAGAGATTCCTGTGCCAGTGGGATACTCACAGTAACCTGTCTACTGTGTAACAGTACAGATTGAAATTCTTGAGGAGTGTGTTCCCTTTTAATCAATGTACAGTTGAACATACTACCTCTTGGTGCAAAAGAGAGTCTTTAGTGTGGTTGAGTTTCAAATGTTAAAATGTATTTATAAACCTAATGCTTCCTCCAGCTGGGAGCTGGAGCAATTCCTGTAGTTACTCAAGGACAGTAGAGGCTGGTCTGCGATAAGAGAAAATTATTCATGCAAAATGTCTGGAATACAGATTGCATCCTTTATTTCTAAACTATTAGAGGAAGGACATGCACATGAGAGGTGGAAGGAAATAAAAAAAAGTTTTAGGAAAGTCAGTCCACCTTCTGCCCCTCCCCTAAGCAAATACTTCCTTGCACAACATCAAGGCCACTTCAGTAATTTATCAGCTGTCCTGACTATCTGGGGAGGTCCTGGTAAACTGGAGGTCAGCAAATGTGATGCTGTCTACAAGAAAGGTCAGAAGAAGAATCTGGACAACTACAGGCCTATCAGTCTGACCTGGGTGCCAGGGAAGGTCATGGAGCAAATCATCCTGAGTGCCATCATGTGGCACATACAGGACAACCAGGGGATCAGGCTCAGCCAGTCTGCGTGTTTGAAAGGCAGGTCCTGCTTGGCCAACTCTGTCTCCTTCCGTGATAAGGTGGCCCACTTCATGGATGAGGGAAGGGCTGTGACTGTTGTCTACCTGGACAAACCTGTGATTCTGTGATCAGGAGTTTTTCTTTCCTTGGCATTACTATATGCTATCATCAACTTACAGGATTCATTATTGAAGAAAACTGAGCTGGAAACTCCCCATTCTTAAACAAAGCATTGCTTGCTAATCAGGGCATTATATTTCATTTAAGGAAATCACAGTGTAATTTCCTGCTAAGCAATCTATTATATTGGGGTGGGAAGGAAGCTTTAACTGCTACCACTACTGCTGTTTTGAAGTGCTGGTCTGCATTTTCTATAGGTGAAGTTTGGGGGTGCCTGTGTCATATGTATGTGATGATTAGGGAGAAGGTGCTTTAGAATGTTCTGATGAATTTCCTCATGAACCAGACTGTGCTGTTCCACCCCTTCTGGAACACTGTTCAGGATTTGTGGCAGTCAGAAGAGCAGAGAGCAAATAAAAGTGGCAGCTGTGGAGAAGCGCCAGCAACAAAGGTCTGCCCTTAATCCTTCAGCTCCAGGTTGAAAGTTATTCAAGACCATGACAGCTGAACATTTATTTCCTTTGTAGCAATTATTCCCAACATAAGTTTCTTCTAGGACATAATTGGGTCACTTGCAGTGGGTTTTGCTCTCTGTCTGCTATGAAGTCTTGCATGAAATGTATAAATGGGTCAAGAACATTAAAATCTTGTGGGGAACTGTGTTCAGGCTTAGACCGGGATTTGTGTGTGCATGCTCACAGAGACCAGGCGTAAGACATGGTCCTGTGTACATAGACTGCCTGCTGGCAGATGGGAGGTCTGTGCATACTAAGAAGATTGACTTCTTTCCACTTGGACAGTATCAAGAATACAGGAACATGCTAGGGTAGCCAGAAAAAATTGAAACTGAATTACCCTATGCTTGCTGCTGAGAAATGCAGAAGAGCATCTCCATTCATACAACATTTTTCCACTCAGGCATTCGAGTAAGGAGGCATGAGGCAGCACAGCTTTACTCTTGTTAGAAATAAAACAGCCCTCATCTTCTGACTCAAAAATAGTGCTCTGTGGCTTCTGCTTGGCTGAAGCAGTAGCTCCTGTCTTGTATCCTTCCAGTTCTAGTATTGCTTACCTGTATATAGCTTTGCTTACCACAGTCATCCAGTCCTTTACAAAAAAAAGGCTGATATTTTTTAAGGAAGATAATCACCTAAAGACATTCTATTTCAAAGCTCAAACCATGAAACTCATTGATTTCTTGTCTTGCTGCATTTTCAGGTTCACTTGTCAGATCACTTCCAAAATTGTTTTGGTGGAATATCAGATCGTAGTATGTACTTGCAGGGTCCAGGAACAGAGCTGAATGATCCAGTCCTTAACTACTACCTCTAAATCTACTGTACCTATCTCTAGCTTTTGCTGTCACACTGCAGCCTGTGCTCTGCTTTGGTTGCCTCCACTATTCATGCTTCATGTTGTTCTCTGGTTGTAGTGACTCAGCTTCCAGCATGGTTCTAGGGCACAGATGTTAATTCCAGAGAAGCACTGGTATCACCTGCACAATACTGTGCCAGGGATTTTGCCATGGAGCCCATTCAGCCTATGATTTATGTTGGATCAGTGCTAGGGGTTCCAGATGCAGTCTGGTGGAGAGGGTTCGTCTTTGTCTGTCCTTGTGCTACAGAGGGACAGTTGTGGAACCACGAATAGTTCAACTTCAGCACTGTAATTGCATTTGTTGGTAATGACTGAAGAGGAAAGCTGTGGGGAAGGGAGCACATTCATCATTCTCCAGGCACAATTCATCAGGAATTACATTTAGGATGGCTGAGCAAGGCTGCTTTGTCTAGCTCAGTCTCTTTCCTGTGTGCATTTACACATGTTCACATATGTGTATATATACACACATACATACACACACAAACCCAAAGACACCCTCAGTCTTAGTATAAATAGAATTTGGGATGCTCGCTTGGCTCCTTTACCTACATGTAAGTGCTTCCAGGTATAACATATGGTTCTGGGGAGCACAGTAACACCACTGTGCCAGCTGAGATCTGTGAGCAGCCATCATCCTCTGCTAAAGCAAACGTGCTCTTTGTCCTGATGAGATGTCATTTCTCGTTTACATCACCCCTCTTACAGTACTGCATCCTTCAGGCTGGGGTCCTAGGAGGGCAAAGGAAAAAGGATGGCTTCAGCAGAGGGGTTGGCTTCTGAATGTCCAGGTGTTTTCTCAGTAGAAATGTAACCCATCATAGTATCCATTACTCAGGAGGTGCCTTAAAATTTTGTGTATATTTACTATAAAACTAAGAGACACTTTAAAAAAACAGAAACATGGCTTGCTTGCATGATCTGTATAGTGAAGTAAGTGAGCATGAGCAGTAATGAGCAAAGTGTAAAGCATGGTTTGGAAAACATGCAAATCAAATAAATAGTACATCAGATTTCAAGTGAGAAAAGGAAGAGGGAACAAAGATGTGAGAGTTTTCTCTCAAGCCAATATTGTTACTGTGCTTGGTGGAAAGGAGGAACGGTTCTGAAATACTGAAGCAACCCAGACCCGAATGCATTAATTCCATGTTCAAAGACTATATTATTGTTTGGTTTTAATTTTTGTGACCCACCTGCATATCAGGGGTAGTTCATTCTTGCATTCATAAAAGTTGCTCTTCCTCTCCCTAGCAGTGCCACAGAGAAGCAGAAGGCTGTGCTTGGGTTCACTGAGCTGGAACAGCATATTGATATAAACAGACCTGGGACCTGCCGAAAGAGATGCTGCTTGGCAGTAACACCACCTTGAGTTCAGACAGGATGTACATCTGTGCCTCATTGATAATGTAATAACCTTCATTACATTTTTGGCTGAGAGCACCTGTGCACAGCCCAAGATG
Source organism: Dicrurus megarhynchus (assembly GCA_013399195.1). Taxonomy (NCBI): domain Eukaryota; kingdom Metazoa; phylum Chordata; class Aves; order Passeriformes; family Dicruridae; genus Dicrurus; species Dicrurus megarhynchus. The sequence goes on from VXAD01002572.1 coordinate 4,839,292, forward strand.
TCAGCCCAGGGCAACCATTTTGATTGAGGTGATATTAACAGCTCTCATTAAAACTGATGACGATAGCAGTGCCCAATAGCACTGCTGCACTAAAGCGTCTGTCAGCATTTCTATTACAGAGCTCTGTTTTCAGGAGTTAATAACTTAGCCGTAAAAGTTTCCTACCTCTGAGCTGGAACTTGAATACAAAATATCAGACTGAGATTTCTTCAGAGAAACATAACTATTACCAGTCTGACTTTCACTTTTTTTTCTGAGTCTGCTTTTGCTTTGTTAATAGTGCAACGGCATTTATCTGGCAATTGTAAGATGCCAAAAAAAAAGCATCTGTCTTCCTGGGCTGAAATGAGGGAGCTGGAAATGCCTGAAAAGTCTTGGAAGTCCATTGGAGGAGGCATCCTCCATCTGCCCTGGGAGGAACTGAAGCAGTCTATTACCTAACCTTTAACATTAGACATTGTGTTAAAGTGTAGCAATGTGATTAACTTATTTGTACTTGAACTTTGGCTTCTTTTTTTTTTTAACTGGTTTGAATTTATAGACTCTAGAGTAGTATTACATGTCTGGATAATAATTGTCTCAGCAATAATGAAGGAATTACTATTTCAGATAAATATTCCTGGTTAAACTTCTGTAGGTAGACATGCTTATTCAAAAAAAGGGTATCATCTAAATACCAAGTTTTCATACTTTGGAGAGTGCATTTAAGTAATTTCCAAAACTTAGGCATTCTGATTTTGGAATGTAAATTTTTCTACTAAGCTATTCCTGAATGATGTTCATTTTAAATATACTTGCCTCTGGGGAAAGGCCCAAAAAGACACTTACACTCATTTAAACATGTAAAGCCAATGCATAAATACAGACCCTGAAAATGTCATCTTTCCCATGTTTAACTTTACTGGCACATAACATGAATGTGTTTCAAGGGATTAAATCACAATATTTAATTCTACAATTCCTTACAGACACAGAATGACCCGCTAAATCAGTGGGGACCGCAAGACAGCAAATACATGTCAGCAAAAAAGAATGTGGATAAACAGCAATTATGAAACAGATCTGACAAGCCAAAAATCCAGCTGAGCTCTAGAAGTTTATATTTTGGCACCTGGCTCTTTGCCAACACCAGTGCTTCATACTTGACACCTTACATGGACAGTGTGTGCTTCTGAGAATATTCTTACACAATTATGTGCATCTTAGCGAGCCAATGTCCCCCTTAGGGAAAGGAGGGGGTGGGAGAAAGAGAGGAGAGAACAAATAATGGGAACATTAATGATGCCTCTTATTAGTCATATATTATATAATCACATAATAATTTAAGTTGAAAGGGGTTTATGGAAACCATTTAGTCCCAACTGCATACTTGAAGAAGAGCTAATTTCAAGGATAGATCAAGCCTTGTCCACTTTTCACTATCTTCAGGGGTGCTAGTGCTGCTAATTCTCTGGGCTCCCCTTTCAGTGCTGAGCCACTCTTGCTGAGAAGAATTTTGTCTTTCTGTCTAATCAGATTTTCTCTTGTTGCAATTTGTGACTGCTGGCTCTTGTCCCATTGTCATTCATCTCTGAGTAAAGTTTGGCTCTGTCTTCTCTATGTTCCTGCTTTCAGTAGGTGAAGACTGGTTAGGTTGCCCTTCTGCCTTCTTTCATCCAGCGTAAGGAGATGTGGCAGCGTTTGGCTTGGGCACAGCCTCTGCTGCATTTCTCACTACTTTATGAGTATTTCTCTCGTGATGTGTGGCCAAACTGGCCACAGTGGTTTGGATGTGATTTCAGGTTCTAGAGAAAAGAAAAAAAACTTCTCCTTAGACCTGCTGGGTATTATCTTGCTCATGTAAGTTAATATAAAGCTAATCTCCACCACTGCCGGGGTGCATTGCTGACCCACATTCCACTTGTTCAACAGGAGCCCACAGTGCTTTTCTGCAAGACTGCTGGTTGGGCAGGTCAGGCTCTGTAAGTGCCACCTTTGGTCTCAGTATACTGATGGGTGATACTGTAGGGGACGTTGGAGTTGTTTTGTTTGTTTATTTAAAAAAAACACACAACAAAACCACTCTGAGATTTCCATGTACTTTTCTTTAAAAAGCATTGGAGATGAGAGGACAGAGAGGGAAATGAGTTCCATTAGTCTATGGAATTAAGGCTATCAATAAAAGAAGGTCACTTCACCAGTAGGTCATATTCAGTCTAGAACTGCTTAACACATGTTTATAAAGTTTCATCATACAGAAAATTTGGGTTGTATACAGATGGGTAAAACAGGCTAGGCATCCTTTCCTTGTATGTTACCTAAAGCACAACACAAGGGTGTGCTAATCAAGCATTCCTCCAAATGCTTCAGCAAGGTAGGGGGATAAACATTATGACCACTGTAGAGGGGATAGGAAAACTGAGACACAATGGTTCCACTTTTACCAGAGGTCCATGTAGTAGGTCATTAAGGAAAACAATCCTCCTAGGCAATGTAGCAATCTGTCACCTAAGCTATACATTATGTGTATTTGAAATCTAGTATCTTTAAACTTTTAATAAAAATCATTTGAAGATGGTTTGAGCAATGCATGAGTGTTCTGCATATTTAAGTTACGAGTTAACCAAGTGGTTCCTATTTTTGCCTTAAAAAAGCAAACACTTAGGAGAGGATAAATAAACTACAAATCAACAGAAAATAAAAAAAAAATCCATTTTCACAAATGAAAGTAGGATTTATGTCTTAATATTAGAATGACTACAATTTACAGGAAAAAAAAAACCCTCCAAATTGCATTAAAAAAGAATCAAACAGCAGTAAAATGGGCAGTAAATCTAAAGTTAAAAGACCGAGACCAAAAAGCTGTGATTTGAGGAATGTGGTTCTCAGAATGCAAAGACAGATCCTTAAATCTTCACTTTCTGGAGAAATCAATCTAAGTAATGCCTTTGTGATCAGTCCTTCCCAGAGCAAACAGGCAGAGCTCCATGTATTGGGTGGTTTAGATTAATTGACATGGAGTCTCCCAGCCAAACCAGAGAGATGGGAAAGCAGATCAGTTGCTTGGCACTCCTCTGTAGCTGAACACGGCCAACAAGCTGTTCATGATGGCAGCAGATGTTCCTGCCTTTGCCTGACTCCAAAGTTTGCCTTATGGACTTAGTTCATGGTCCAGTCCTCCCAGCTGCAAATTCCAGTGCAGGCAAAAGCCCTTCAAAGTAGAAAAATGGGATGCTGAGGCATCAAGACCTGGAACTAGTTGGTGTTTTCAGATAGGTGAATGATAGGATAACAGTAATCTGCAGTGTAGCAATGAGGTTATCGGAACTGCTTCCCCTTCCAGACTTTGTCCAGGCACGGCTCTCTTTTGTTTCAGTGCATAAACACTGAGGTTTTTGTGGCTGGACCCCATTAAAATTTGCACTTCACAAAGTCCATGTTTCTTTTGATGTAGGCCATGAGTTTTAGGGGACAAGGTTCCTCAAGGCCATGATCCAGCCCTGTGGAAAAACTGCTGGCATAGGTTTGCAGAAGCAAATAATAATATAAGAAGATTTTTTTATTTATACTTCTTTTATCCAGGGAAATCCTGGTTTTGGAGGGCTAATGAAGAGCTTCACAAACAGCAAATTAAGGCCAGCTTTGTTGCAGAGGAGATTACCTCAAGAGGCAAACAAACTTCATCATTTGCATCAGTGAGTAGGATACAAGAGCAAGCTCCTCTCTGGAAGGTCTGCGTCCCTTCCGAGCCTCTGAAAGGCTAGCATGTGGAGAGCATGTGTGGAGCCTGCTCCTGCCTGCCCTGGGGAGCAAGCAAGGCTGTGCTGGCCAGAGCAGGGCTCCACCCAGGAGACGTGACTCAGGCTGTGGGACTGGAGCCTGTGCTCCAGGGGAATGGCGTTCAAAAATCACAGTCTTAAGTAAAGAGATCATAATTCCTTTTTAACTTGGGGAATTTGGGGGGTTTGGAGTGGGTTTGGGTTTTGTTTTTTTCTTTTAGAAAAAGAACTGGATGACACATTGCTTGTAATTTTAAAGAAAATAGGTCATTTTTTTCAATTGATCACGTAACCTTGCTATAATAAATATATTAATTGTTTAATTTTTAAGTATGGAAAGTCAAATGACTGGTTTTAAAATGCAGGGGTTTTACATATTAGAGGAAGAGAAATGGACCCATCTTTAATTTTATATTCCTTTTTGTGTGACTTTTTTCAATGTATACAAGTTCTTAATGATTTGCCTATTTTACTTTTAAAAAATCAGAAAATAGCATGCAACATTTCAGAAATTCTGATCATTTTTCACAAAACCTTTTTTTCTTGCACATATTGTACCATGAGGCTGACTATAGACGAGGAAGGCAAAAAGCACACAAGGGTGTTCCTGTGAAAATATGACAGTATTTCTGTATCTATTACTGCAAGGGCATTTTTAGATATATCATCTTTTATAAATGGGAATTTTGGAGTCCTGTGTGGGACTTTTGGCTTTTTTTCAAGCTAGAGAGAAACCTAAGAGTAGTTTTTCTACTGAACAATATTCCAGAGCCTTTGGAGCTCTATTCCTGATTTTCAAAACTGAAAGTGTTTAAATCCATTTTGAAAATAGGACTTGGGTTGCAAGACCAAGGTTGCTTCTGGAATGTTTTGCCTTTCAACTACACTATACCAGAATCACAGGATCTGGTTAGAACATGTTTAAAATGTACAATGTGTCTGGCACCTAATGGCAGTGCTTAACATTTGTTTATTTTTTAAGAGGATGCATTGCAAACCCCATCTTTTTTCTTTAAGATTGGTTAGTTATATAAGCCGTAATTTTTCCACATGTTTACTGACAGTTTGACAGAATCTTAAGTAAGCCTTGTATGGGAACCAGTTCCTCTGTTTTATGCACCATGCTAAGAGTAATTTGATTATCTCTATGGCTGAAAAAAAAAATAGTCTGTGTCTGTCCCAAACTGAAAACAGATCTACATTAAAGAGCGTTACATCAATATCACTGATATGCTAGAAATTAGTCAGCTGGGAAGTACATTTTCAAATAAAATACGATGGAATTACAAGCAATTAACTTCTTCCTTTGAGTAACAGAGATATACAAAATACATGTTTTGTTCTTTAAAAACACCGCATGCTGTTAGTTAGAGAATAAGATAGGAATAATGAGCTTAAAGAGTGGACTACACAGGTAACAAGGTAATATGTGCTGCAGAGCATCAGGGACTGTTTGCTTCAGCCACACCCATGTAAGCAGTAGATATTCAGCCAGTTAGATGGTCATCATTGCTTCCTCCTCCAGCTGAAAATAGGGCCTGACAGCTCTAATCATGCTGCTGCCTTGATAACATCATATCAGGGTCTAAAATGTACTGTAGATCTGCTCTTACTGTGTAAGAGACTACAACTCTGTAGGGCCAACATATTTTTAATTCATCTAATACAATTCTCAGTCAGGATCGAGCTTATTTGGGTACAAAACAAAAAATTACTTACATGATGAGCATTTTTACCTCTCTTGAGGAACAAGGAGAGCATAGTAGTTAGGACAACTTCTTGATAACCATCAAAATGTATTTTAAAATCTTGTAGAAAATAGGTTTTCCATAGCCCTTTCTCATTTTAAACATTATGTGTGATTGACCTAATTTTTTTTTTATGAAAGGAAGCCTCATTTTAGCAAATTAAAATGCAATACGTCGGTATCTCAAAATTTGAAAAATATATAAGGCATACTGTAATCATTATCCAATTAGGATGTATTTAAGGACCAGCTTGTGCCAGAGGTGACAGAGCAAAGCACAGAGAATTCTGCTATAGCAAGTCATTCACTTTGAACCTGCCCTTGACTGTTTCACCTCCCTTAAAAAAAGTCAAAGAGTTAAGTTACACTGCTTTGCTATTTTAGTCCATTGTTTTGGCATTTTCATGTGAAATGAAGTCTCTTCTTGGCATCTGGGACAACAGTGACAGAAATTATAATTGAATCATCTAGATATATGTTGAGTTCAAAAAGTGGTTAGCACAGATGGGACTACCACTTTGTTGATTGCTTTTGGATGGCCTGCTTGGGACAGGACAAGACCGTGGGAGGCAATAAGCCTAATTTTTAAGGAAATGAGGCTGTGAATCAAAGATTGACTCCCTGCAGGAGGTATGAGTTACATCCAGTGACTAAAACCATGTGAAGGATAGGGAGCCAAATAGCTGACAAAAGTGGAAAAAAGGATTTTCGTTGATTCATTATAAGAGAAATAATGAAAGCTAAAAAGATTTTGTAAAGATGGAGCAATAGTCACTGACAGATTTTATTCCTTTCTTTTAGAGCTGTTGGAAAAGTGGGAGAAAAATCTGACTACTCAGCTACCACTTTCTTTTTTCAAAGCCTGTTGATCATAAATATTGTGATGGTGTTAAGAAAATTTATGTTACATGAGACTCTCATAACCGAAGTAATGATGCATTGGCCAGGAGGTGATGTGTTCTTTAGAGTGTCCAAAATTTTGTTTTGTTTTGAGAACTTGCCAGCATCCCTTAAATGACATCAGTTTTTTGTGTATGCCAGAAATTACTGCAGAGTACCATGGGACTGTCTTTGCCTTAGAATCAGCCAGATTTTTTATTTGTGGTTTTTTGGTGGCTTATTTGGCTTCACCTAACACTGAAGTATCAAAAATGTTGATTGATAGAATTAATAGATTACCAGTGTCTCAAACCATTTGAGCAATGGATAGTCGAAGGTCAGTTAGGGAAGTAGCTTGATAGATAGCTCTCTCATCTCTGAAAATCCAGATCTTGTCCTTGAATTCATTTTTGATCAAAGTTAAAGACAGATTCCTTGTTTTTGACTCACTGGAAGTGCTGCTGCCAGTCTTGTGGTGGCAGAGGAGCACAAGAGCCAGAGAAATAACACTGTCCTGGGGGTGAGATTGGGATGGGCTGTTTGTGCTCAGATACATCTTTCTGCATTACTTATGTAAAAGGAAGAAAACTCTTACTTGAATGTTTTACCAGTGCACAAGCTGGGTTTTTTAAGAAAACTTACTGCACTGTTACCATTAATTTAGGCTTATGTGTATGCTGTTACAGAAGAAACATGACAACATTTGTGAGAAAGAAAATAACCTGTCTGCATTTACTTTATTTTTTTCTGTACAGTTCTCTTGTTTGTGTGTGTTTGTAAGATTACCTGGTATTCACAGAATCTGAGTTAAAAATGTTTGCAAAATCCCCAACATTTCACAAGTTACTCCTGACCTTGCATGCTTTGCAGATTATTATCAGGCATTAGTCACCTCTATTTATAATCAGAGAGCAGGAGAAATAATCAGCACAAAAAAAGCTGAAAGTGGCAGTATTGTTTTACTAAATTTTTTTGGTACAAGTTGTTAACATAAAATATGTTTTCCATAACAGACCAAAGGAAGGTGCCATAGAGATTAGGGGAGAAACACAGAACAATGCAGGGATGAGGCTGTTGTGCCATCACACCAACTAGTGTTACTGGGTATCTCTTAGATCAGGGAAGATCCTTACCTTCTCCCTGAGAAATCTACATTTGTCATTTGTTAGACTAGATAATGAAGCTTTTGTGTGGAAAAATACATCAACTTTACATAAATTTAGTGGTAGTGATTTGGCTGCACCGGCCCTGCCCAGGGTGCAGTGCTGAGTTGCCTGTTGCAACCTCTGATAAAACTGCCGTGATAAATCCACCAGCTGATTGGTTCAGAAGGTTACACCATACACTCAAGTGACTCTTATTTCCTCATCTAACATAACTAGAGCCCGATCTTGCAGGATATGGCATTTAAGAATGTGCTTAATTGTAATAAGATAAATAGTTGAATTGAGATGACCCACATTTTTATTCTTAAATACATGAATAATTGTCCTGTTGGACTGGCACTGCAGCACTTTCAGCATCTTGTCAGAACAAGACATTGGTTTATTATTCAGCAAAACAAAGTAACATAAACCATGTATGGGTATGTCTGCACTACACTTGGAACCATTTCAGGACATCCAGCTATAAGACCACAGGTTTTGTCCACCATTACGGGCCTTTTATTTCTTATTTGGTTGGTTGGCTGGTTGAAGGAATTTTTTTTCATGTGTGTTGAACCACCATTAGAATGGCTGCAGAATGATGTTTAATTCTATTTGTAACCACCCCCAGAGACAGGGATCTTTCCACATTGCCATTACTAACAACATGCATTCTTTCAACTTTTCAAAAAGCTGATACTCAATAAAGAGTAGCTTTCTAGTTTTGACTGGCAAATGTAGCAGAGAAGAACAGGAATAATAAACCAGATCGTGACTTTTTGTTGACAACATCACCAAAACTTTCTATATCCTGTGTATCAATGCATATCCATATCTAGTATAGTACTTCTGCTATCAAAGCTTTTTTTCAGAAGAAAAAAATAAAATCCTCATTTTCAATAGAAAACATTTATTTTATTCCAAGATATAGTCTATGTGGTTAATTTTTCATGCATTAACTTCAGGAATAGGAATTTATTTTATTTATAATTTTTGAAGGATTCCTGTCATCTGAGCATCCCAAAGGGAAAGGGATGATGTGTTTTAATTAATTCTCTATGTGTTTTTATTAGTTAGCAGCAATGCCAAATGATTTGAAAGCAGGTTAGTACCTTAGAGGCAGGTATCAGAAAGGCCTTCTTCATTTATTCAGTTACAGACCACATGACATAAAGGACTAATTGTCAAGAACTCAGGTGAGAATTATACACTCTGTTGCATTCTGCAATGTTTCAAGAGTCTTGTAGTTTAGATCTCTTTTTGCTTGACAATACACCAAGTTTTTAAAATTCGGTATATGTGCACATTTGGGCATGCATGTAGAAGCTAAGATGTTACATTTATTTTGTCTATTACCATTACATCATTGCATCATTGCAATTACTGCTTCGAGAAATTCAAAATTTCTCTGGTCTGCAAGAGATATAATCTTTTTCAGGCTGTCAAACCCAAAGAGAATTTAAATTTGAGAGCTTTCAAAGGAATTACTGGTGACATTTTAAAGTTTATGACAGAAAGACAGATAATAAAGCTCTGTCTAAAGCAAAGGCACCAAAATGAGGCACCATGTTTGCCTTTTCACAGTCTGTTCAATGTCAGCCTCCTCTCAGGAGGATCCACTGCAGTGTTAATAACATCAAGATTGCTTCAGGTAATTCTCTGGCTTCCTTAGGGTAAATTTCAACCTGAACTAGACTGTTTGAAAAAGTGCAATTTACCTAAGTAGTCTGTAACCTCTTCTTTTTCCTAATCTGATCTGAATTCTCACCCCTTTGTCACTCACCGTAATCATATTAGACACCTGATAACAGTTAACATCATTAGCGAATGAGGAACAACAAAATCTTTACATGCATTAGCGGTCTCTGCAGTGCACGTTTGCTTTAGGTTTCTCTTGAAGTGTGGATCAAAGCATTTCCTGGTCCCTACGGTTCCTCTGCTGTGCTTTCTTATTAGGCCTCCAAACACAGGAAGTTTACAGCTCAGGCTGCACTTTGATTCAAGTATAAGATATATAAGTACAGGGAAGGTATTTGCCCACTCTTAAGCCAGTAATTGTTCCCTAGACTAATTTACATTTTGCCTGGTGTGTCTCTGAGTCTTGCTTAAAAAAAAATATGGCTTTTCCCTTTGGCCTGGTATGCATCATTATTTACAGTTCTTTGCATGTCAAATTTCATCTGGTAAGATAATTCTATAAAGGTGTTCTGCAAGGAATACAGGAAAAAACCCCATGTTTTCTTTTTGAAATGGCTGATACTTCTGCTTATTCTTTGGGGGCTGGAAATTACATCCCTTAGGGGAAAAAAAGTCCCCTTTGGAACAGTTGTTCCTATCTGTTGTACAAAAATAGTGGACTAACTTGGCTACTGCAGTAGTTGCCTAAGCCAGCAGTTCTTCTGTCAGTCATGTAAGGTTTTGCGAGCACTCAGAGCAAACCTCACTGGAGAAGCACTGCCCCACACTGTCAGGAAAATATTGCTGAATTCCATTATGTGAAAAGTTAAGTGTTCTTCACGCATGAAGACCTCTTTGCAAATGTTTTCCATTATCTAAACTGTTGGCCCAGATCCACTGGCAAGAGCAATAGTGGGAGGTGTAGAACAAGTGGTGAATATGGTTGTCTCTTTTTGGTTTATTACATTTCTCATGATATTTGGTATTTTTACTAATCCCTAGTTGCTGAATACAGTGATTATATGGGAAAGACAACTTTCATTTAAATAAAATAAATAAGCAGTTACAGCAGTGGTAAAATTCAGCCATTGCTGTTGCAAAGAAACATTTGAAAACATACTCTGGAGGTGCAAAACTCCAAACAGAAAAAGACCCCTGAAATCTGCCATTTATACAGTAATTTAAGCCACTGTTGGACACTGGGGAGTGCAAGCTACAATATTTGAGAGTGGGATGTCCACAATTTAGGGTAAAAGCATTGCAGATCACCTGTTCCTTGCTAGCTTCAGAGAGTAGCACATAAACTAGTAGTAGCCAATTCACCACATTGACGCAAAACCTCTTTTGCCAAGTGAGATGGGAACAGATGAAGTCGCTGGGGGACCGGGCACCTGTAGATAACACCAGCTGCATGTTAAAAGTGATATGCAGCATCCTCCTGCTCTTTTAAAATAGCTGGGAAAATCGGAAGGTGGTGGTGTTTACAAAAGTGAAAAAATTCGAACTTTTAAATACTAAGCCAGTAAAATTTAGTTGAGAAGATGACATAGTTCATGTCATATCTGTTTGCTAAGGACCAAAACAAGACCAAAAAAACCATCTTAAAATGCAGGCTCAATGCACTGAGTGGTGTGGGTGAGAAAGGCAGTTTCTAAAATCCAGCTGAATACTTCAAGAAACTACGTTGGTGTGAACCAGTGCAGGAATTACGGGCCGGCAGCAGGGAGCCGGAATCCCCGAGGCAGCACTATTCGGCTGTCCCAGTTCTGAACCCGTGCTCCAGGGGGCCCTGCGCAGCCAAAAGTGATGCTCCCTTCACTCACCATCTGCAAGCCAGGGAGTTGTGCTGCTGCAAGAGCTGTGAAACGCCCCTCTGCAGTCCCGCATTAAATAAAGTATCCCAGGGGCAGCCTCTTCTGCCCAGGACCTGCACACTTCCAAGAGTCACTGCTTGTTTTTTACAAACCACAGATTGTTGTAGGAATAATGGTTTATTTAGAGAGAAGTATTTTATTTTCAAATAAGAAGACAACCAATATGAAGAGCAGTGCATTCTCAGTGTGTTGTGTTTGCATGTTTGTGATTGTTTCCGGATTTAAAAAAAAAAATTAAGTTAAAAGTGGTCCACCAGGGGCTTGTAGTGCTTGTTATTTGTTTTCTGTTTGTGAACTGAGGTAGAAGGAAAACAGGTTTTTAGTTATTGGTTTCATATGGTCTTGCTGCTTCACAGGTTTAAAACAACTGTAGTGCACATCTTAGAGGATTCCTGATCTTTGTCACATCCAGGTCTGTATCTCTGCTGCCCTCCTCTTCCCATAGTCCTTCAGGTCCTACCTGCAAAACTGATGCACATTGCAAAGAGTGAGAGCAACTGATTCACTTTGCTGTAAAATGTTTGGACTGTCCAACACCTTTTGCTTCCTTTAAATAAAGTGTATTTCCATATCCCTGAAGGGAAATTCAGACTTCCACCTTTTCTTTTTGCTGCTTGGGTTTCAGCTGTACTTAGTCATGTGGCCTCCAACACTATACAAGAAAAGCAATCTGTCCCTTTAAGAGTTCCTGTCACTGAGACACAAACCCTTCTTCAGGGAGATAGTGGAAAGTTTTAACCAGCAGTAGTCCCTGTGGCAGAGGAGCCTTGAAATGACACTTCTCAGAGCTTGGCTAACCTCAGGAGTCACAGACTTATTCCTGATAAACTTTAGTTATTTCAAAAAGCGGTGATTTGGCAGTTGAAGTTTTGGAGTTGAGAGAAAGATTTTTTCTTTCTTAGGCAGCCTCTAGTTCTTCCATACACAAGTAGACACAAGACAGTTTTCTGAAATAAGGGGAAGGAATACAATGAATCAGGCTTGCCTGCTAGATGTAGTTGGTTTTGTGTACTAAGATCAATAGAAACTGTGACAGGTCACAGAGTAAGACTTAACTTCTTCAGCTACCTGAAGATTTCTATAAAACGCTTACCTAGTTTTGTCTCATTGATGGCTGGAACCCAGAAGGTAGAAAACTGCTTAGTTTTAACAACAGGGATTATTCTTACTTCAAAGACCTTCAAAAATATCAGTGTGGCAGACCTGGGATGCCCCTTAAAGATGCAGTTAGAGACTGCCGTGGTCATAATCATGGCCTGTTTCCACAGGGCACTATTACCAAGCTTATAAAAAATCATGCCCAGCTTTATTTAGCTTTACAAGGCTTTAACTTCATTCTAGCAGAACCGCATGAGCCTGTTTCTCCACACAGCCCAATGAGAAGGAGAGAAAGTTTAAAAAGGGGGCCCAGCTATTACTAATGAATACCTGAACTGTGCTCACAAATGCTACTTCTCAGGGACATAGGAGAGGGCTTTGGCTGTGGCTCCACATCAAGGAGCAGCCCTGTTTGAGCAACACCTCCCATAGAGCAGCCTTCTTTCTTTCCTCTTGCCCACCCCAGGCTGTGCCAACAAAACTGTTAATGTGGCTTCCTGATGTACCTGATCACAGAAGTGATTTGGATGGAAAAAAAATTTTCAGGTTCCTTTTCTCCCCACCCAGATCAGCTCCTTGAAGCATTTTACCACACAGCTGCATAAATAGTTGGCTTTGGCAGAGCACAGGGAGGGAAGTGGGGTAGGCACCAATGTCCAAAGGAGGAGAGCCAGGGCTGTTTAAATGATCCTTGCCATCAGAGAAATGCTCCAAGAATCACAGTCCCAGCTGCATGAAGTCCAAAAGCACAGGTCTAGATTGCCAGCTGCTTTCAGTGTGCATGAAGAACCTGTACAAAACTGGGAGGCCGCTGCATACAAATATGAGACTAGCTCTGATCTGTTTCTTTTGTGGGGGTTGTTCTCAGTGCTATGGACCGTGCTGGATGTTCAACATTATGTTGTTGGGATACCATCCAGAAGTAGCTTTGTGCCTCAAAAAAAGCGGCTTCCAGAGGTAAATTAAAGTGACCTGTGGAATGAGTGGTGCAAGCACTGAGGTCCCACAAACATCCATCATGCCATTAAGATCAGGTCTGTAAAACACCAGATCCAGATCAACTGGCAACATAGATGTGTCCTGTATCAGACTTGGGTGCACGGTTACTCACTTAGCCTGCAAAATAACCTGCAAACCAGCAAGTATTTCAGAATTGTGTTTATGCTGGATTCAGAGGACAGACCGTTCCTAGTCAGGAGTAATGCCTGCCAGAACAAAAAAATTTATCCTTCAGAAATACTTCAAAACAAATTATACCCAAATATAAGTTTGGACAGATTTGGTGGTTTATGCCAAATAGCTAGGTTTTATTTTATTTAGTACTATATGCCCTAGAACTAGAGTTAGCACATTGTATGACAACAACCTGATATTCTGCACAAGAGTTTACAACAGGAATGAAAAAAAAAAAATCAGCTAAAAAACCCCCAGCTAAATTCAGTTGGTTAAAATCCAGGTAACTCCAAAATACCAGTAGCTCATAAAGTCTGGCATGTTTTCTCTAATTTTAGTGCCTCAGAAAATGCTCCAAGACAGCTGAATGAAAAGTACTAGGAGCTTCTTGTTTTGTTTTCATGGTGGTTCTCTTCTATGGAGGGAGAGATGGTTAATTTTGGTAGCTACAGCAATGGAGAGTAGCATCCCCATATATTATTGAGTCGGTGAGTGTGTATTTTTTAGGTACCCAGGAAAAAGCTTTTTACACAATGAGTTAAGCTCTTTGCGATTTGAGGGTTTTGAAGACGTCTCTGGAGGTGGTTGTACCGCAGTCTGTGTGGACACGTTACTGAATACTTGCCAGGTGTCTGCATCTGACTGAGCAGGGTATTTTGCAGAATCCTTCTGGAAGGAAAACTGGTCACAGTGGCCTGTTTGAACACTTGGGATGATGGCAGAAAGGAACAGACCACATTTTTATGGAGTACCGTCCTACAGGTCACAGAAAGCAATTTGCAAACATTGAAGAAATGTCGGGGAAAAGAGAGGTAACATGGTCCATCCAGCTCCAAAAGCATCTGTGAAAAATTACATAGCCCAGATGGCCGAAATTATTCTCACATTCATTGCACATGTAGTCTGGTTTTAGCTATCTCCACTGCAGTCATTCTGCTGATCTATGGAAGTTATTCCCCCCTCAGTGCATGAGCATGTTTCCCATTCACATAAATAAGAGTTATGTCTTTGTATCCAGGGAGAGGGGATTTTATTTGTCTAGTGCCGAAGCAGCTTCTCACAGGACTGTTTTCCTCCCACATTCTCAGTTGTGTTCAGCTCTCCTGACCTGTGTTTTCTTTGTTTTGATCTGTTTGAACTTTTATACTTTAAGTAATGATATTAGTAAACTATGGAAAAGGTGCCAGGCTAGAAATGGGATCCTTACTAGGTTAAACCACCTCAACCTAAAATATGAGACGTGGCTAAAAAGAGAGAAAAAAATTTGGAAAGTTTTGCAGCATAGATGTAATTTGATTTTATGTGATGATATCACCACATTTTCCCCTCTCTTTTCCCCTGGTACCTATCAATGAGAACCTTGTTTTGCTGTATGTGGGAAAGTTTGCTCTTACTTCCAGGGCTGCTGTCAATTGCTTTTAAAGTATCTGTCATAAGGTACTATTCAAGCAGTGCCAGTGATGATTATGGCTATCACTGCTAAAAAGTTCTAAGCCATGGAGCATGGGTTACTTTAGTATGAGTTAGGGGGTTTAATTAATGGAGTGCAATACTGATGACCAGGGTACCTCAGCCCCAACAGGCACTGGTGCTGCGCTAGCAATCACAGGGTCTCATTTTGACACCTCCCATTTATTTTCCAAGACTGTTGATGGGAAGGTGGAGCTAAGGTTTACTCAACGTTAGGTTTGATGTACTGAAGCAAAAATATGTCAAGTTGGAATAGTCACATTTTGCCATTTGTTCTTCCCCTGTGCAGTTCACTTGGTTATAGGCATGCTGTGATGAGGTTAGATGTGCTCTTCTCCCTGGGAGCTTCTGGAAGTGTTGCTGATCTGTCTGTTTCTTGTCCCCTCATTTTTTCTGGGGGAAGGGGGGAGAGATGGGAGAAGAGGAGGAAAGCAGCAACAAAATTTTAATTCTTTTTAATTTTTTTCTATTTTTTTAACTTTTAAAATTTCTTTTAATTCCTCTGCTATTGTTACTGACCAGGCCTTCCAGCCACCCCAACCTGTCTCCTTCTGTGTGACAGAAGCTGTCATATAACGTTCTGATGATGATGTTTCTCTTTACCTTTTCCGTCTCTTCTCTTTGCAGGCAAGTTTTCCCAACATGCTCACTGCCTGGTTAATCAAACAAATTGACACACAGCCGCCCTGGGAAACAACTGTATTACTGGAGAGAATAGGGAGAAGGCAGGGGAGGTTTCAGCAGCATACAGTCAGTAGCAGTGTGGGATGAATGAGCTCCTGGATAGCACTGCAGGCCTGTTAGCATCCCCTCAGCTGGCTCCTGTATAAATCGGGGTCAGCTAAAACCACTGGGGAGGGGGCTTGTGTTTGTACTCTTAAGTGAGTTCTCCATAGGGTGCTTGGTCGCTGTGGTTCTAGAATAACTTGGCATCAGCATATGGATAGATCCTGCTCTTTTGCATCCTCTGTACTGATGAAAGGCAGCTTCCCCTCAACTCCTTGTGGCGCTGGACAAGCGTCCTGTTTGCCCGGCCGCACCCCGGGTTATCAAGGGCTGCAGAAGAAGCAGATTAGGGCCATTCACACCGGCAGTTTCCTTAGTGCCTTTGCGAGACTGATAACCCCTGGCGGAGAGGCAGTGACGCCAGCAGGCAGCAATCTAGTCCCCAGGGAGAGCTGCCTGCCCTGCATGTGTGTTTATCCCCGCAGGTGTGGCTCCTGGAAACCCTGTCTCTCCCTTTGGTTTTTGGCGCCTGCAGTAGTATCCCAGACTGGTCATCGCGGCTTGTCCGGCTCCAGCCATTCCCCCTGGGGAGCCCCTTCTGGGCAGGATCTCGGGGAAGTGTTGCTCAATAGCAGCCTCATCTTTCGCAGGTGCGTTTTTGGCTCTGCCAAGGGGGTACGTGCTGAGCCAGCCTGGCTGTGGCACAGCATGGCCCGCACCCCTATTTCCTCCCTGCTGCCTGGCAGCCTGTGGGGAAAGGTGTTGGCTTCAAAAAACAAGACGGGCTAGGTGAGCAAACAAGAAGAGGCATGAGAGCAGCTAGGTGTAATTCCTGAGCACTCCAGTGGCAGGCCGCAGCCCGAGGAGCCTGGGATGGGTGGCAGGGAAGCGTGCCCACCCCGGTGTGCAGCCGCAAGCCCGTGCTGCTCCACAGCCTCAGCCGCAGCCACGCCAGGAGAACGCCTTCCTGGCCCAGCGGCTGCGCCTCGCTGAGGCCCTTTCCACAAAGGCAGCACTGAGTACGGGCATGCCCTTCGTCCACTGTCCTCACCTACGGGAAGTTGCGAAAGCAAAGTTTGAGGATTTTTGCACATGGCTGTGAATGTATATTAGCTTGCTTGGCCCGGGATATAGTGAGCCACTGAGAAGGAGTGTTTACTGAAGTGTACCCTGGCATCCTTATCCTTCTTTTGCAGCTGCTATTTACCAGACAGCATTTGTGGTGAATGTAGCTGGCAGGAAACATCGTCTGGAATGAACTGGATGAGTTAAAGAATTTTTCACACTAACATTGTTGCAGGCGTTTGAAAATACTTCACATGAGGGCATATTTTTGTAACACCGAATTAAATTAAGATTGCATGAAGCTGGCTCAACTAAATCGAATTTACCATCAAAATGTTTGGTGTTTTTGTTTTGGGTCCCTGCCTTGTTTACAGCCCCTCTGTGTTAGGCTCTGTGTTGCAGAGATCATCTCCATCCACTCTATTGACACGTTGTATCACAAATGTGACAGCAGCACAGCTGATTCATCAGCGCTGGGGCGGGGGGGTCTGCTTGGGGGGTAGGGGGTGAGATTTAGACTTTCTCTTGGCAGTTAAAAAAACGGATTATGAAAATGCATATATTCCTGTTTTAGTCAAAATGGCCTGCTATGACACTATTTTTAAAAGAAACTTAGATTGCTTAACTAGAATGGGAATGTCTTCTTTAAAAATTGCCAGAATAAAGTAGCAGGATTGTTTCTTGTATAGGCTGTTCTGAGATTCAGAAATTGCTTTCTCCATTCTGGGCTGTAACTTGACAGTCAGATATAATTATTTTTCTTGTAGTTTGGTAACCCACGACTGGAACTTTTTCTTTATTTAACTATCATTCCAGAAACTGAGAAAACTGCTTAAAAATGGATATAAAAAGAAATCAGATCCCACAAAGACAGCCATTAATATGCATGTCACCCCACCATGCTGAGTCTTTCTTTGTAGGTTGTGCAATCTACTCCTTCCTTTACTCACTGCCTTTGTTTTCTTACTTTGTTCCTTGTTTAGATTTCATGTAGTACTGTTATTCTCTATTTTTTTCTTGAGAAAGTTTCTAGCAGATTGTGGCTGCTATAGCGGTATGGGAACAGACTATTTTGGTCGAGTTATTTGACTTGGGACTCTCTAAAACCCCCTCCTTGTCATCAATCTAATAGAGATGTTCCGACAGTGTATTAGTCATTACTGGGGTGACACGAAGCAGAGTGTAGTTCTGGAGACGCCCTTCCAGTGAAAGACACTGAGCTTTAAACCTCCTCACAGATGTGCAGAGCTGTACTAACCATGCCTAACTCCCTTGCATGCTTAATAGGCTTCTTGCCTATAAATCCCCATGCGCCATTGAGATATGGGATCTTTGTAGTAGGGCTGGGTTTAATGGGAAGCCTGGATGTCTCCGATTTATCTCACAGCTCCTGCCCTCAGTGTTGCTTATGGGGGTGGGTGGGGTGCATTGCTGCTGCCCCCCGGGTAAAAGCAGCAGAGGGAAAAGATCTCCCTGCCCAGCACCCAGAAACAAGCTCAGAGCTGGTGCTTTGTCTCCAGAGCTCTAACAGCAGCATGGCCATGAAACAGATGAAGTAAACAAACCAACAATACAGGCATTTTTGTACAGAATAGGTCTATTATTCTTCCTGACAGCATGACTTGGATTTTGAGTTCTCATTCTTTGTATTGTTCCTTATTTAAAAAGAAAGAGAAAGCAGAACAAGGAATAATACAAATGAGACAGCCTGGGGCTTGTGCTTGCCTATAGGATATTCTTAAGGTTCCATTGGCGCTACAAATTGGAACCATTTTGTAACCAGGTCCCTGAACCCAGCTGTATTTTTAAAGCAGTCGGGCCTCAAAGTCTGACATGCTGGTGTGATTGATTCACCCAGGACTGTTACGCAGACCAATAACCAGGAACCCCTAACCAATCACTTACCAAGACCAATTTATTGATCACTCAGTGTACAGCGTTTTCCTTAGCTGGCCAGTGCGGCTCACAGTCATACAGAGTAGCACCCGTGTATTAATGCCCTCTCCTTTTCAGCCCCAGGTGAGGTTCAGGCAGGAGGATGTTGGGTGGGCTGCGGCAGGGATGTACACTGCTGCTCCTGGGCACACTGAGCAGGGAGCCCTGTCTGTGGCAGGCTGCCAGGCTGGATTCTGCCCTGACTGTCCCTGCCAGGCAGTGGCTTCTGGAGGGGAGCCCACAGCCAGAGGGCTGCTGGAAAGATGCATGAAGCTGTCAGGGTTTTCAGACAGTTTGTTGCGACCCTAACTCAGTAAAGCTTAAAAAAAATTGCATTAGATGAATTTTGAGCCCTTTCTGGTCATTTGGACTGGAAATCCATACTGTCTGCTGGACACAGAAAAGCCAAGATGGGTTCTGGGAGATAGCCTTTTCCTCCTTACTCCAGCAGAGGCCGGTTATGCCTGAAAAACAGCGCTTGAACTTGCTGAAGTATCGAGGGTGGGGATGTTTCACAAAGATGCATCAAAAGGATATGGAGTTACACACCCCTGAAAGCACACAAACTCCCTGCCAAGGGGTAAGAATTTTGTCCTATCTGCATGGTAACCTCCTCACCTGGCCAAGGAAGTCTGGAGCATTCCCTCAGCTTGGGGGGGTATGGCTGCAGGGAAGCCCTGCTTGTGGGAGAGCTGAGGGAGGGTCTGTTGAAACCCTCATGCTCTCCTCACACTGAATTTTTCAGCTCTGGGCAGTCATAGCAAGGGAAAAGCAATAAAACCATCATCACTGAAATGAGATGCACTGTTACCATAATCAAATTAGCAATCCTGATCCTGCTTCAGGAAAGAGTACATTTGGAACAATAGGTAGAAAATTGCTCTGTGTTTAAAAATTGTTAGTTACTGATTGTTTGTGTGAAAAACATAATTTCTTGAGTTGTTCTGTGCCATTTCTGTTTTTATCTCTGCACTTGTGATTTTCCAGGGAGACACATAAATCCTTATTCCACTTTCAAGATTGTGTGTAAACCTCAATTTAACTGGGCAGTCTGGAAGATCTTTCATTCCACTAGATGCCATTTCTGTTTACACATCTGTAGCATTTAAACATTGCAGGATTGTTTAAATGCATTTAACATTTAATGCATTTATGTTTATGTTTAAATGCATAAACAATGCCTAGATTTTGTTTAAAGGCATAAACACGGCATGACCAGCTCAGTTCATGGTCTTAAATAATTGGGGGATTTTGCCTGAAGCAAGCAAACTGACAGTGGAGGAATTAAAGGGAACCACAGAACATCTCTCCATTATTGACAGGTAATAGATAAGAGAATAACTTCATTGGCAGATAAATGAATAAATGACTGAGAGTCATATCCATTAATGGCAACCAGCAAACATCTTTCCCACTTAGTCTTTTGATACAGTTTGTGAAGTCAGTGCCTGGATGCCCAGGAATGACTCTTGCCTCCCCCTTGCAGCAGGAGGTGGGAAAATGGTCTGGACAAGCAGCAAGGAGAAGAGGGTGCCTGAGAGAAGGGGGAGGAGGCATGAGGCACTCTGGTAGGCAAGTCAGATGCAATTAAAATGTCTTTGACTGAAAGACATGGGAAAATGAGGAAGTGAGCTCACAAAGGCATCCAGAAAGAGGGGCAAATGGGAACAGACACAGATTCTGCTACAGGAGAGCATTAAAATGTCCTGGTCAGGAGATGTGGAGGGGGAACATGAGGGAACACATAAATATTTGATCCAGAGCAGACTGTGGCAACCAGTGAGGGTCAAGGGATGGAGGCACAACAGGAGGAAAAGGGTCACACGTGAGTTAATGCCTCATGCCCACAGACCCAGGCACCTGGAAGGGTTAGAGAAGTCCACACTGGGAGGACACAAGGTACACACAGGATTGCTGGCATGGGGACACCATGGTCAGCTGCAGGAACTTCTTGTGTGGCCCTGGGGGAAGTTCAGTCCCTTTCTCCCCATGTCTTTATTGTCTGATGCATAGCAGAGGCAGCATATGCAGTGAGACTGTCCTCAGCAGTGCACTACACAAGATCGATGGCAATACAATTTCCTCAGGAAATATATTATGCATTTGTTATTTTCAATGAATATAAGATGGGAGAACCAGCTAAAGGTAATTCACTGGCTTACTTCCTACTCATATTTAAAATTTGGAAGCTTAAGCCTATTCTTTCTGACTTTGCGGCTGTTCAGCAGAGGTTGTAAAGCCTTGCTTTCAGTGGGGAAATCGATCAACTTGAAAACCGAAAATTGTCTCTGTCTGACGCTGCCATACAAATAATACAGAGTGCATACTGTTCTTTTTGTCCCTTTTATGCTATAGATTTCCTAGTGTGGGGTAGTTGTACCAGGTTTGTGAATACACACTCATCTCTAATTGGATATTTGTCATTAAACTTTTATAAAATTCACAAACATACAAAGCATATGGAAGTCTTGTTAAGAAGGATTTATTCCTTCTGTGACTATATACAAACATTTGAATAGTTGAATCAAACTGAATCATGAGGTTAAAAATAGTTTGGTAAAGTCCTCATATTTACTTCCTAAATTTTAAACCCTGTGAAGGCATAAGGAAGCATTTAAAGTTAGCTCACTTTAATCTTTTTCTCTGATACCAGAAGGAGTAAACAAGGGGGTTTTCTTTCCTTTTCTTTTAATGAAAACAGGAGATTCTCAAGACTCAAAATAAAACCCTGAGAAGAGGCAACAGCTTGTTTCCTGCTTCCTTCCCATTTTGTTTCTGCCAGGGACCCTCAGCTGTTGGGCTCGGCCCCCAACCCTCCTTCACCCTCAGCCCACACGCTGTCCTTTCCCTGGTGCTTCTGCCTCTTGCCTCCCATGGACGGTTGGCATTGTGCTTGGATGGGCTAAGGCTGCTCCTGCTTGCTTTGGCCACAAGGCTGTTGCCACTGAATGTAAACGTGGGTGTAAAATCCTGTCCTGGACTGTGAGGATGGCAGCTGTTTGTAATATGCACCTTACCTAATCTCAGCCCTCATTCGTCTTCCCACAGCAGCAGGGATGGTTGGTGGGGTCGGGATGTTGTGCTGTTCTAACCTGTGCTATTTGTCCCTGTAATATTGAGGTCAGACCCTCTGTCCTCATAGGAGTGTAGCAGAACCAGACCCTCCAGGAGTTGCCCAATTTAATAGCTGCAGATGAAAATGCCACCTACAGCAGCTGGAAAGAGCTGCTGCCAGAGCACAGCTTTGCTTTGCAAATGCAGGAATTGCTGAGTTGCAAAGGTGAACTTGTGCAAGTAATGGAGTGTGGGGCAATTATTTAAAATCGTCCCAATCACCATCATCTGTAGAAAATGGTTTGCTGCCCCTTCCGGTACTTCAAAACAACTGTACCATTTTTGCTCTTGTAAGAAAGACATTGAGACATTTTTAACCTGAAAGGGTGAAATCTGAGAGCATCAGTAACTTACAACGCTATGGTGGGACTTGATATATGACACTCCATCTCAGAATAATTTTTCCCTTTTTGAACTCACTGTGATATGTCTTTGATAGAGTATTTTGGTTTTTTAATTTGCTTCCAAATAGAGCTGAAAAGGTATTTCAGAAAATTGTATGCAGGGACCTTGCTAAGGGCCTACCATTTAAAATTTTTCATGAGTGTGTGTGGGCATATGCCTAAGAGAAATTTTTCTGTGTATGTATATGTCGGAACAAGTCACAGTTTTCAACACATTTGCTTGCTTTCTGCATTCCAAGTTCACTTTCGTTTGTGCAGCTACAAAGTTTCTGCTGTTTTTAGTCCTAGATAAGATTCAGAGGGCCACGACGAATTGGCAGTACAATCCTTATCAGCCGTTTTCATAACCGGCAGAACTCGGGTTGGTCCAGTCTGGAGGGGAAGCTGTGAAGGGACCAGCCTGGGCTGGGCCAAGGCTGCAGTGTCCGGGTGAGGGCTACCCTCAGGGTGATGCTGGAGTGCTGCTGGGGAGCAGGGCTGGCTGCTCCCTTCTCACACTGGAGAACCTGTGTATTCCAGGTGCAGACCTGCCACCCCGGTGCCCTGGCAGTCAGTGTTAGCAGCAGCCGGCATGTGGTGGTGGAAGTGACACGTCTAGCAGGAAAGGAAGAAGGTGTTTTCAAAGGGCGGGCTGCAGACGGACAACTGCAGCTGGGTGGCTCTGCCTTTGTTTGAAATGTAGTGCTGGGGAGTCAGCAAGGCCTTTGGCTCAGCTCCTCTGAGCCTTTGTATGTGCCCATCAATAAACTTTTTCGTATTTTAGGGAGTGGTTACCCAGCATTTTTAGGACACATGGCTCTTCGTCAGGAATGGGACTGTTTGGCTTGCTGATGCTTTTCATCTGGAGTATGAAGTACTGCTTTGATGGCTGATGGGGGTTTTGCCCTTTCTGGGTCTGGAAGATGATGGAGAAGTGAGTGGCACAGATGCTTTGGAGAATAGTCTAGGCTTTAAAGAAGAATAAACTTAATAATCCCTGTCAAGGCAGTTGCTGTTCATCAGTGTCAGATGGTAAGTCACTGAGATCACTCCATCTTCATATATTTATATACTGTATCTTCAAACTATAGATTACATTGATGATTTTTAGAAATCTATCATATGGTTGATTATAACTGAATTTAGTAGTTCCTGGCATTGAATATTTGGTTGAAAATAGTTACTTTCAAACTGGTTTCACCTGAGAAATACAAGCATTACAGTTCTGCTGCTTCCTGTCTTCTTATCACAAAAGGTAAGAAATTAAATTAGACAGTTAATTGTCATTACAGGTAAGATTTAGGTGTTGGTTTATACTTTTAATTTATCCCTTAGAATAAACTTTATGGATAAATATGAATGTGAGGAATGTTTAAATTGAAAGGAAAGAGAGTAATAAATACAAATTTTGAGCAGTAGGATGTGGATAAAAAGTTAGTTGTGCAGGGTATTGTTTTCTTTCTCTGCTTTAAATACTAGTGAAAACTTGCTTCTTGAATTTAGCTTGAATTCAGGTTGTTTTCCACTTCCTACATCTTCTAATTAGTTGCCTATTGACATTGTTTTAGAGGCAAAAGCAATTGAATGTTGCTCCTATGTATTCACTTGGTCTAGATCTAATTTTCTGTTCAGGGCACCCATATGGGAGAACATAAAAAAAGTTCAGTGATTCATTGGGTGGCTGAAGCTGTTAGTACTCCCCAGGGATGGCACAAGAAATGAAATCTCAATTAAGAGTGACTTTCCCTTGAAAAGTAAAGCCTTTGAATCAGAGCATACCTCCAAGCCTTTTGTCTGCCAAATGGGTGGGGGTAATTCAGTTGAGAAAATGCAGTCAAGATGTGAAAAAAAATGCCTGGGGGCATCCAAGGCCTGTTTCCAATGATGCACGGATGTTAGGAACATGCTGAGCTTTAAGATCCCAGAGCACAATACGACAGAATATTCCCTCCTCAGTCTCTGGGAATTAAATTAGGTGTCAAACCAAAGGCCTTTAGGAAAATAAAATCAGAAAATATTTGGTTTTTGGTTGGAACTTTTTCATGACTTACTAACTTTCTGTGTGTGAAAGCTTATGATAATATGCTTCTTTGCTGGCATTGAAATGAGGACTTGTCCCTATTTTAGTGGCAGTGCCTTTTGTGTAAGCCAGTTGTAACTTTTAAGTCAGAAACTTCAAAAAAATTCAGACTATACTTTAGCAAAATGAATTGTAAAAATTTTGAAAGTATAAAGTAAACTTTATAGTACTTTACAGTATATACACTTTTTAATAGGTGGTGTAAAATTGATCTTAAGATTCTTAATTCCTGGAATTATGTGTACAACTGAACTAAATTATTTTTAAAGTTCCAGCAGAGACCCCTGTTCCAACTAAGTATGTGGGTTTCCACAAGTTGATCATCTCACATATTCTGTTACATAAGAATTTTAAATTAAAAAAAAAGGTGGAGTGAAGCTAAATGTGTATTCCCTGAACAGAGAAAGTAGATAAAGTAAATAAAAGTAAATATATTGTAGTGGTGCTATACATTTGGTTTAAATTAATTTGAAATATACCACTTGAAATATCTTGTATGAAGGTTATCACTATGGAGGGAGGATTATATATCTCTTAAGTGCAGATTGTCTGTTTTAAGATAAAATAATAAAAAGATTAAAGAAACTGGACCTTATTCTATGGTTCTTCATAAAATATGAAGAACATCTTTAATGCTTTCAGTTTTTTCCTCTTGTAGTGTATTGTAAATAGGCAGTATTCTTGATCTCAGCTGCTCAAGTTTAGGCCAGGCTTCCTGAATAATGAGAATTCCCCTGTAAGTAATTCTCCCCCAATACATTTTTTGTTTCTTTTTATGCTACGTGGATTTTTTTCAGTACTTGAAATATGCCAAAATTGTATTTTTATGCACTGTAAAATCAAGAGGACTAAAAACCCCTGCTTTCTTCTCCATTTCCATTTAAAAAAAAAAGTGCCCACATAACTTCATGTGTTTATAGAGGGGCAAGGAAATGTCAACTGTCATAAATTCTTAGGTTGAAAATCTTCCAACTGAGCTAGTGCTAACTCCAGAAGGACATGTTTTGTAGACTTAATAACTAGGCCTCTAGGTTATTTAAGGTGCTCTCCTCTGGACTCCCCATAACTGGTTCAGATTTTTTTGAAGCGTGGTGTCAGCAATGAGTCTCATAGCCCAGATGATGGAGGTTTTGAGAAGAGCAAAAGATATATTTTATGTGCCATCTGTTAGTAAATCTTTATATAATGGTTGCTTTTCTATGACAGCAAGAAAAAAGTTGACTCATGTTCAGCCTGAAGCCTGCAGATCCTTTTGTGAGAACTGCCGCAGGGCCAGCTGTCTCCCATCCCCTGCTCATCCTCCTAACTTATTTTTTCCCAAGTGAAGTGTTTTGCAACAATATGTCCTTTTTGCATACTGCTTCCCCTTTGTCTTAGCCCATTTCTCCAATTTCCATATCCATCTGTGTATCTAATCTGCTCTCTGATATTCCTGCAGCTCCTTCTAGTTTTCTGCAGTCTGAAAACTCGGAAATCAGGTTGCATCATCCTCATCAGCAGATATGGTCCTCTCTTACTCATGGTTTTCAGTGCTTTCTGCTGTCCTCTGCAGGCTTAGGCACTTCTTGCAGATTTCTGCTGAGGACCATGATGTGGAGAGGATGGTCACTGAGGCCCCAGAAGAGCCTCAAAATGGATGTCTTGGTCACAAGACTCAAAATGTGAACAGTTCCTAAACAAGTATGCTGTAAAACTATTGAATAGTGTCAAAATGTCTTGATGCATCTTTCCACTTGGATGAGGAACTACTGACAAGTACTTTTTGATATGGTTTCCCTGTCATGCGCAGACAGTTTCATGTACACCATTCTCTTCATGAATATGCCAAGTGAAGCAGCATTGGGAAGCATATAAAAATGGAGATATATTTTATTTGCTTCCTTCTTATTTGTAAGGTGCATTATTGTACTACTGAACAAAAGTTAACTTTATTTGACAATAATTTACCAAGTTTCTCGCACAGGCAAGTGACTTCAAAATCTTTACGCACTTATAAATAGTATGTGTGATTCTTTGTTCCTGAGCACTTTTTCCTGCACATTTAGGTTGGACTGAAACATCGGTGGGGCCCCTGTGAAACCTACTTTTGGCTCATTGAGATAAACATTTACTTGCCTTTTCTCTGTCTTCTGCACTGTTGTGCCTAGATCTGTGCTATTGACCTCACCAGACTTGTGTGGAGGAGGATTTTGCTGCCCATGGCTGTGACAGCCAGAGGGCAGAGGCAGCGTGGATCAGGACGCCGGTGTGGGGCAGCCTGGCAAGGGGCTGGCGAGCCTGCATCAACCCGGACCACTCCGGTGACCTCTCTGGGAGCGAGAGGACTCAGTTTCTCTCCGTCTCATGCCCAAACCGCATCTGCCATGACCACTTTTCTCTCACATACCAAAGATATGCTTAGTGGCCTGTGGTGTTTGTGTTTCAGCAGCATTTGGGTAGTTAGGTCTTTCTGCTTACAGGTTCTGCTGTGTGTGATACTATTCAGGAAGAAATCTTTATTCAACCTGCTTTTATACCTGATGTAGTCATCTGTAATAGGTGTTGAACAGTATCAGAACCTTTGTTATTTTCCTCCCTTATTAATGTCCCCAGACAAACTGGGCTTTCTCCTCTGTCTTTCTGAGTTTGGGATGAGTGTAGGTTACCTCTGAAATACAAGTGTAGGCCTCTCCCCTGCCTATCATTCCCAAACAAACTGTACCTTTTCTACATTAGTATTTCAGTTGTGTGAACTCCCAGAAAGTTTCTCTTGTGCCAGTTAAATCTCTTACTTTTTTTAGCATTAAGACATCCAGTTCCTTCTGGTTTATTCCTCATGGCTGTTTTATTAGCACACAGGCTTGTAACACGATGGCCAAAGTGAGCTGCTATTTGTTCCTGTCCCTTTTGCGACCTTACAGTGAACTCCAGTATCTCTTTTCCCCTCTTCCCTCCTCAGAGTTTGTGCTCTTTTTTTCCCTCTTTCCATCACTTCCCTGGGTTTTGACTGTTGTCTGCATTGTTTTAGTTGAGAGGGGAGAATTTAGTTCACTTTGTTGTTTTCTGTCTTTCTTCACTAGATGGATAACAGCAGAATAGCGGGGAATCTGTCGTGGAGCCATTATTCCGTGATCAAAGAAGTCTAAGCATTCTTGGCAGTGTTCTCTGCATAGTCTCTGCATGCAGCCCCACCGTGTCCATGTGCATGTGTGCCCACATGTCCATTTGTGCCCCTCTCTGTCCCTCCCCTCTCTGGTGTTTAACTCAAGTTGGTAGGGTCTAAGGTGATGCTGAGGCAGCCCCTGCACCTTCTCACTTAGCCAAATTATTGTCCAAATTTTTCCCACTTTCCTTAGGAAACCATGGGTTTGTTTCTGTGCATTTCCTGTTCCATTTTTTGAAGTAAGAGAAGCTTTTCATCCCTCCTGAAAGAGACCAGAACTCTGGGTGGCAGGAGGTCACCGAGGCACCTGAGCACCTGGAAAGGAGCAGGAACACTTCTCACACAGGCAGGGCATGCCTGGGCTCCTGATAAATTGAAGAGCAGACAACAGCAAGGGAAGAAACTCAAGATCCTAACCAAGGGCGATAAAACTTCTAAATAGCTTTAAAAAAAAACTTGGGAGAAAAATCATGCGATGTCTTAAAAGAGTTTGTCATCTCCTTGAAAATATTGTGGCCACCTCCACCACTTGATTTCTCCTTCCTCCTTAAAGATGGTGCAGTTTAGTGCAGTGTACTTGAGGGCCTCTGTGCTTCCTAAGTCACCTGATTCCTGGGACTTTGCCATGAGACCTGACTACTAAACTGGCCCAGAACAAGCAATTGTCCCACATACTTTTTGCTTGCAACAGTTCCCACACATTAGCTGTGGCTGCCATTAGTACTTACTGTTCAGTGGCATTCCCTGCATGTTTAACCATCTGACACCATAACTTTTCTAGTTAGTTTCAGGCTCTGGTTGAAACTCAGCAAAAGTGATTTGCAATTTTTCCGTGTTCCTGAAGATGTTCAGGCACAGATGCAAATCAGTGTGGTGAATTTAAGACTATTAAAAACTACAGAAATTTTTTTAATGACTTTATAAGGACTTCATTAAGATACTTATGAAGGTCTCAGGCGTCCATGAACCACAAGCGGAAAACCACAGCTTCAGAAACAATCTGTTAGGAATTAGTGGTGAATTCACAGTGTTTGTTACCTGCATTGCTGCTAGTAAACAAGAGGAAGCATCTGCTATCTATTTAAGCAGCAAAGATTAGCAGCAGAGATTTCAAAAGCAGCTAGTTTACTCCATTGATGTTGATCTGGAAAGGCCTTCTGTATCTAGATTATTCTAAATGTCTCATTTCTCATTTGCCCCTTTCCCCATATTGCCATATAGTTTTCAGTGTGGGGGAACATGAAATCCAGAAAGATGTGAAATGAAGAGGTGTCACTGTAAATCATATAAACCTAGGTTAGTGCAGTTGTAGTTAAATACTCTGTGATTCTTCATCTTTAGTACAGTGTTAGTAAATGATGACCATGGGTCCCGATGATATAGTATCCACTACTTCTATAATTATCATTAGTATAATTTTACATGGAAAATACAATTGAAATATAACTGTCTGACTCTATGCTACCCTCCACAATGATCACAGTGCTGATAAAATTCTCCTAACTAGAATACTTTTAGTTCTAATGTATCAAGTTTCCTTGCAAAAAGACTTTAAAAGTATATGATATTTCAGTTTCTTCTGAAACTCTGCATTTTACATGCACTTTATAGTTCAGAATTATTACTTTCCAGCAAGCACTCTCATGTCTTCACATGATTTGGGACGTTCTTACAGAGCATTTCCCCTTCCCATTTACAAGAGCGTCTCCTTTCAGCTGCTTATTTTCTGCTGTTTTTGCTGTAATGTTTTTAGCAGGTTTATTTCTGTTATACTTCATTGTATAAAAGTTGTCCAGCAAAACAGGTCATTTCCTAAAATATCTTTGCTTTCCTAGAGTCATGGAGCATGTGATGTGCAGCCTGTACTGGTGCATGATTATTTACAGCACAAGGAGTACGGACAGCATGGTCCAGTTGGCAGTGCCCTGGACCACAACTTTGGAAGACCCTGATTTCCTTTTTGGCTCTATTTCTTACTTGCTGTGTTTCTCATTGCAGATAACTTTAACTTCGTGCATCTTCACCCTCTGTTTCTGACTCAGATGTAGAGTGAAAATGCTTTTAATCTATAAGCAATGTTTAGTGCAATAGGAAAGATCTTGTTCTTTAGGTGATGCTTCTGTAATAAACATGCATGTTAAATAATTTTTGAAGAAGTAGCAAAACATGTTAAGAAACTGGAACAACATACGAGATCTATTTGGGCAAACATTTGTCACAAAAAATTTCATCATGGTCCCACTACCTGGAATTTCCTACTTCTGTATTTATTCCTGCACATTTATTTCTAGACTTTTCGGAATCTTATGTGTAGACAAAAGCTCTCATTTTACTTCATGTGTTCCTCTGACTTCAGTAACTTTAATTTTGGTAACATTGTCACTCATTATTACTGCAAGAGTTACAATATCTTGACTTGTGGGTGGCCGGCATCGTGGCAGTTCAGGCAAGTTGCTTTGAAAAGAGGGAACTCCCTTTTGCAGCTGCCAAGGTAATTTTCAGCTATGATAAAGTCCAACCACTGATGATTTTATATTGAGTTCGGTTTTAACAGAGAAGATAGTCATACCAAGGGGGAAAAAAAGCTCTTTTCAGAAGCCTTGGTCATAACTTTATATCCATGCCAACACTAATTTTCTGTGTTTTATGCAAATTGGGTTAGTTTTCAGACATTCTAAAGCAAGCACAAACAGCTAATGCTGAGAGGCTGCAGGAAGGGAGTTCTGGGATTTCAGAGGAGACCTTGTCTCTGTTCAGTGCAGCACGGAGAACTGTGCCTGGATATTGAAGGAAAAGGGAAACTTCTTGCTGCTCCTTTACACTGCTTTTGTTTCCAGGGAAATGAGTGGGTGAATTATGATTGGCATTGTACCTTTTGCAATATGCAAACTTAGAATTTACTACAAATGTGTTTAGATCCTTCTGGCAGGGAAATGAGATACATAAAGTGTAAGTTGTCAACTTAATTCTTCTTTCAAAATTTGTATTTGAGGGGAGGGAGTGTTTTCCTATCAGTGGAGTCTTCAGCTATGGTTTTTGCACTTTCAAAGTTATAACAAAACTGACTCTGACTTTTGTGGTATAGCAAAAGTGTGGAAAGGATTTCTCTTTTTTTCAACCTCTGATATAAAATACTACTGTAAAAAAAATTATTCCAAACTTTTCCAAAGTACTTTTGCTGCAGAAAGCTCTAGCACAAAGAGACCTTTGTTTCACAGGAATATTTAAACCTGTGGTAAACTCTTGCTCTTTTGTGTTTGGGTTTTTTTCCCCCGCCAGACAGGTGGCATGGAGCTCTTTGACATTTGTAGAGCAGATGGGATGTCATTTTACTGTTGTATCTAATTGACAGAACCTTATACACTCTCTCCATGCATCCTGCCTTGGAAAGTGTGGGCCATGGAGTTTTAGAGAGCACTTCTTTCCTCAGCAGCAGCTTGTGTAACTCACTGCCGGATGAAGAGTGAGAGCGATAACTCACTAACTGGCCTGTGAAACCTCTTGGGAGTTCATACCTTCTTGCTGCTCAATGTGCCATTTTGGCTGGTTGGTCACTTGCTGTTGACTTGGCTACCATACATTGTATTAGGTATATCTCTAGCCACAGATGTTATTGTGTGCATATGTTTTAATATAAATAGCAGCACTGTTTGTGAAATCCCGTAATGACAGACGTAATTGAGTATGTGTAAAAAACACGAAGATGTCTGTGAAATGCTGTCTCTGGGAATGTGTGAATGCACACATCCTTCTATGCCTCCTCCCCATTTCAGACTCCCAAAGGAGGGATCTTGCAAATGTCCAGTTCTGGGATTCCAGAAACAGTGGGGGTCTTATTTCCAAAGGGCTGGTGGGTGAGAAGGTCTCAGAGAAGAAAATATGTCCCAATTATTTCTGCTAATCTTGGCATGCCACCATCATTGCACATATATATGTCTCATATGAAAAACACAGAATAACTGTTTCAAGTGTACCTTCTCCTGAAGGCTGTACATTCCCTGGCAGGTCTGGTTTACACAAGAAAGCCACATTTGCAATGTGCTTCCAGCATTTAAATCCTGAAAGATTACATATGTTTCCCCAGCAATTGCCTCTTTGGAGAAAGCAGGCGATGATTTCACTTTCAGATAGGTAGCTGTAATTAATAGTTATCCTCACTGGATATGACCAAGAGGGGTAGGAATATCCAAACAAGTATTTAATGCATTTCAGTCGGAGTATAAATGAACAAACAAACCCCTTGCCCATGAGCAGCTGTAATTTTTAGGATTATTCTTATGAAGCATATTGAGTTTGAGATTCTTGGCTTCCTTGTGCAGCAGCCTGTCCCTCTGGCAACTGCCATCCTCAGTCATATCAGTTACACGCTGCCACAGCCACTCAAACATCTTGTGCAAATGTTAATATTAAAAGCAGGCCAGGTGGTTGCAAACTCTGGAATAGATCTTCTGTTCAGTAGCAAAATCATAGGATTTACAAATAGCCTGTATAAAAATTCTCCAGTTCTTCAGGTGACAATGGTTGTTTCTGTGACACTGGCATGCAAAGCATTTCAATGCCCTTCGTGGTATCCTTGATATGTGTAAACTCTAATTCTAACTTGCAGCATTGGATTTTGGCCTTTTGGCATGATGCCATTCAGACATCCTTTCGAGTAAGTTCTGGCTGCTGTGCAAAGGGCTTTCACAGTCTGGTTTTAAAGAATTAAAGTACAAAAAGTATTCATAAAAAAAACAAACAAAAAAAAAAACAAAAAAAAAACCAAACAAAAACAAAAACAAAAAAAAAAAAAACTGGAGAAATCTTAAGAGGTTATGTAGCTGACTCCAAGCTCCAGAGCAGAATCGGTTGTACCAAAATAATGGGACGTTGGGAGGCTCTCAAGAACAGGTTAGACAGTGATGAAGGCACCACACTGACCCCAGGCAATCAATTCCATTACTTTTATGAACCTTGCAGTTAGAAAGCTTTTTCTAGCGTTTAACCGAACATTGCTCCAGCTGCAATTAAACCTGTTCATTCTTGCCCCATCCCCAACAGACAGAGAAGTTTGTTTTTCTTAGTGAAGCAAAGATTTTACATATTTGAAAATGATTATCCTATTCTCTGGCAATCTTCTTTTGTCTTGGATAGAGCATCCTCATTCTTTCAATCTCTACTTGTAAACATCTCATTTACATGGTTGTCTTCTACATTTTCTCTCATTAGTCCGTGTCAGTCTTGACATCTAGGGCACACTGGGTCAAAAGACAACCCAGAGCTCCAGCTGAGGGCTTGGGCTTGGTGAGCAGTGTATAGACTGCTACATCTTACACTTGGCTCTGTATCCTACTGGCTGTACTGGGTATGTCCTGTGAAACTTGCTCTTCTGCAGCAAGGTGACTTTTCTTGATGCACATTCAGGAGCTATTTTTGAGCACTCTGAGCTGTCTGTCATCTGTAAATTTAGTGAGCATATTCTCTGTTCTACTGGCCAATCTGTTAATTAAAATATTGAAAAACAGATCCCTGCAAAACCTCACTCAATATAGCTTTTCCCTTTGGTGCCAGCCACTGAAAACAAATCTCTGAAAGTGTTTCTTTCAACCAGTTGTATACCACTTTATAATGGCAATGGTTGAATAAGGTAGAAACCTTATTAAATTCAATATGTATTCCAGCTGCTGCTGCTTCTTATCCACTACCAATTATCCTCCAAAGTAGGAAATTAGATTGATTTAACAAAATTAATTCTTGTCAAATCCATTTGGCTGTTTAAAACTCTTACAGGATAATAGGGTAGAAAAAGAATCATTATATAACTCATTTGTGTGTCTTTCCAGCCCCGTGCTTGCCCTCCTTTAGCCTTCTTGAACTCTCTTCTTCATGAGCCCTCATTTGTAATTACCGTGGCACAGGAGTGAGAACAAGAGATGGAGACAGCAGTCATTATTGCTGCCAAAATCCTTGCCTCTTGAAGCCAAGCCTGGGCATTCTTGGATGAACATGAGCAGGTTAAACTTATTTGAAACCACCAGGCTCACTAAGTACTCTAATACTGTTTAGCCCTTTGACACTGCCCTGAATTGTCTGTCATACCTGAAGCCTGTTACAATCCTTTCTCATGCATCCATATAAAACAATTCAGCTATTTAACCTCTGTTACCTATGCACATACACACTTCTTTGTGAAATGGGTGCTAAAATATCTAAAACCAGTTTCTCCCTTGCTGAAATCTATTTACAGATGAGGATAATATTGTACATGTTTGGAGGTGCTGTGAATAATTAGGTCCTTTGAATTATTTTCTGTTTGCAGACAAACATAAACACTAGCTAGGCAAGTACAGGCAATAGAAGGCATAAATTTAAATCATGTTTTACACATTGAAAACTGCTTTAAGTTACTATCCAAGAGGATAATTATATTTCTTTTGTATTCATAAGAAGCCCATATCTGTTAGTATTTATTTGGAAAATGCTAGGAGTTAAAAAGGTATCACAACACTTGGCGAATGCTTTTAGGAGGTAAGGAATTTGTCTTTTTGACAAATCAAAAGGCAATCTATTCTTAGATCTGTCTGCACCTGCAGTTTACATATACAAATATAATAAATAAATAATAATATACAATAATATAATTTTTATATCTAGGAGTTTTCGATTTCTATATAAACCCCTGAAATTTGGTGAGTAATGAAAATTGTCTACGTGAGACCCAATACCTTGCTGACATCTTACTGTGTGCTTATGTATTCCCTAAATGCCTCATGTGTTACCATGGGAAACCTAAGGGCCACACAGGCTTTTCAGACTTCTTAGGCAATTGCTCAGATAGCATACCCCTTAGAATCATCCACTAAAACCACCCAAAATAATTCATGGAGCTGCAAGTCATGTGAAATTAAGTCACGGATTGTATCTAGCCCAAAGCCTCGTGAGCTCACCGCCCATCCCTGCTGCTGCCTCCTTAGCGGCAGAGACAGCAAATATAGAGTGAATCCATAAGGTCACTTGGCTTGTCCCTAAGACATGGAGTTACTTCTGCTCTCTCTATATTCCCCTCACTAATATAGCAAATTTTTTTCATTCCTTTTAATTCCCTTTCACATATTCTGTCCTCAGTGACAAACAGCAATGACTGACATGACAGTTTGCATACACAAATAATGTCATCGTTTTATGAGCCAGTATTTCAGGGCTTAAGAACACATACATTTATCTCATTGCCCTGAGTTACACCCTCTTGAGCTTTTGTCTTCAATCTGGCTTTCCCCTTGGTGCTTACACACCCTTCATGCTTTCAGATAATCACTGCATCCTTTCCAGTACCTTTAACCTTCATCTAGCCAAGCAACAGTTGTTTGTTTATATTTATTCTCACAAGTCACATCTTCCTACAGAAGTCAAAAGGAACATGTGATGCACTTCTGGGATCAAGTGTATTAGTAATTTTCAAAAACTCAAATTTCAATTACTTTTTGCCAGGCATATGTTGCTACAGGATACACATTGTACTGAAGAAGCACATTTGGCCTCATAAAACAGAATTGCCTAATTATTAAATCCTTGCAAATGAAAATTCTTTTTTTTTTCCTGAGAAGCAGAGATACCAGCCATATACTTAGATATACTACAAAAAAACTTCCCTGTAAAACTTCATCAACATGGAGCCAGTGCAGTAAGCTCACTGACCTCAAGGGCTGTTCTATCATCATTGATGCAGTTGGTTGAGTTGTGGAGGGTAAATTCCTCCCACTCACACTACCACATTCACAATAATCCTTCTGTTCATGAACTTCCCAAAATATTTATTGAGAGAATAGTTTGGATGTATGTTTTCAGCAATGCTTAAGCCTGTTTTCACTTGTCTTTTTTTTTTTTTTCCTTAATTACATTTTGGGAGGGGGTTAGCCAGTGCTTAAAAGCTGGAGTCTCAGATAGATGGCTTCTTCTCATTTTAATTACTTTGACAGGCACCTCTCCTTTCCACCTGAGCTACCCTAACTGGAAGCAGCTGCTTCTTGGAATTACTCCCCCTCCTCGCTGTGTTACAGAAGTAATAAGTGTCTCGTGCCCCTTCAATGAATTTATGGACATGAAGTGCAGTGTGTGCCTTCTTGTATAGAGATGTTTCTCTATTTTCTCTACTATTTAATGAAGTTTTATGAAGTGAAACATGTCATTAACAATATAGGAAAAATGAAATGTACAGATTGGATATGATTTTCCACTTCTTTCTTAACTCTTGTTAGTGAGTGAAAAGCAGGTTTTATTGTATTTTTCCATGGCAATTTGAAACTCTGATTAGAGAGAGAGTCCAGAGTGATTGATGGTACAGCTTGCTGGGCAGTGAAGAATAAGGCTTC
The DNA here is from genome assembly GCA_013399195.1 of Dicrurus megarhynchus. NCBI lineage: Eukaryota > Metazoa > Chordata > Aves > Passeriformes > Dicruridae > Dicrurus > Dicrurus megarhynchus. The sequence goes on from VXAD01002572.1 coordinate 4,874,906, forward strand.
TCTAGAGGAGCACAGACTCTGTGAATCAAGCTCATGCCTGTGTTTACAGCCACAGCTGAAATGAATTCTTATCGTCTTGACTACATTGTCAGTCTTGTGAATGCTCCAGATTTCATCACTGGCTTGATGATTTATTTAACATCCTAGCACCTGCAGCCAGTGATGTAAAAATTCCAATTTGCTGCTGTTTTTTAAATAATGGAAATGTAAATTCCAGGTTTTATTTTTCAATAAAAGGATGAAGATGTGACCTAAGTGCACCCTAATGACTTAAACAATTGAAGCTGAAGCACTCCAAAAGTCTTAACTTTTAAAATTTCATTATATTTAAATATATTTAAATTTTAATATAATATTCAGATGCCTGACATCTGTGATTTTTGAACACTAATCATTACAACAGAAATTGCAACACACCTGCTTTCCTGCTTGCTGGTCAACTACCATTTGTTTTTCCATAAACTCTCTCTTTATGTACATATCTCGGCTTGCTGCATGGCACACAGCTCAGCCAGGGGCACAGCTCTGACATCAGGAGGACACCCATGTTTTAGTCAGGTGTGGTACTTTGGAGAATGAGCAGAAAGCATTTAAAAGGAAAGATAGGGCAGCTGTTTGGAAAGTGAGGGAAGAGAACTGATGAGAGCTGTTTCTAGGGATGGAAGCAAAAGGAGAAGCTCTGGTGATGGAGCAGGAGTTACTCCAGCAGAAACTGATGTGAAAGAAGAGGTTGAAGCCAGTAAATTGTTCTGCAGTGGCTGCAGTAGGGAGAATTGACCTTAGGCTGACATGATACACAAGCAAACATCAAATTACCACATCTGGTCACCTGTAGCTAGCTGAGAGCATCAGGCAGGTTTCTTTGGTCAGCGTCTGCATTAACTAGGCCCACCAACTCCTTCGCTGCTAATATATTTATGTGACTTAGGACATAGGCTTAAAAAGTGCAAAGTCCAAGCTCAGTTCTGAATCCTTGTGGGACTGAAAGGCTTTGGTAGGGTCTGTTTTCTCCTTGTTCAGATGGGGGTGAGGGGAGGGGGAGTGTATTAGCTTTCGGAGAAACATCTGAGGAAAAAATTTTGTTCTGCTATGTTTTGGGGCAGTATTTAATTGGTAAACTGGGGAATGGATGTTAGGTGGAGTGTGGAGGAGGTGACTTTTGCATGGAAGTGGTCTGTTCTGAAAGGGAAGCTAAGCTATTCTTCCTCTTTTGTTTTCTTCCAGCTGTCTACAGTTGACATGTTTGGGTCACATGTACTTTGTTGTAATAATATTTTGCTAAGGGCAACTCTGTAAAGTTTCATCTCTATAACAGGCAGATAACTTTTTTTTTTTTTTAAGATCTACATTTGCATTTCATGCTTGGTTGCTTTTGCAAAGATACAATTAATGAAAGCACTTGGGTTTCTTTTTCCAGGAAGTATTACTTTTAAAAATGTTGGTTTCCCTTTCTAAGGGAGATGCAATAAGCATCATCTGTGAGGTGCATACATTTTTATTTTAAAAGTTTATGCTGGTCACAAAGTGGATAGCAATATAGGTGTCACGCTGTGAGATTGGTCATCTCTGTTGATCTTCCCATCTTACCACACCTAACTTGGAGTGATATTTACATCAGCACTGAGCGTCTCTGAAATACACAGCTATCACACGCTACGGAGTTGTACCTTATGCCGCTTTTATGATGTGCTTTAGGATGAGATCATCAGACTCCTTTTCATTAGTAATTTACTAAGTGTTTCAACAAAGGAATCAAAGGACACCCCATTTGGAAAAAGGAGAGGCTGAAGTCCTATTCCCAGGTCTGAGGCTAGCTTTTCACCTTTTTTGCTTCCGCAGTTCTAAAATTATTTGGGAAAAGAGCAGCCAAAGGACACTGAGCTAAATACTTCCGTCTTTATGGGCTTTGTAAGTCTCTTACAAAAAAGATTTGTATGCATCCCTCCTAGCAGCTGCTTACAAAAACAACGCAACAGTGCAGTTGAGCAACCTCCTGTGAATGACAGTGCAGAGACTACACCTAGGTATCTCAAAGGATGCTGAACTCCTTTCTGAAAAATTAATTAAGCTTTATAAAACATTTTGTAAAAAGTGTTGCAGAAAGCTGAGAAAAAAGTGAATGCTAACTATTTCAATGTTGACAAGAAAAAACAACAGATCAAAACTGGCTTTGCTGTGCAGGTAGAGAAGAGGGGATGCTGAGTTTGGGTGGAGAAGGCAGAAGTGAGTAACACGAAGAACAAGAGTCTTAGTAATTTCTGGAAAATCTCCAGACAGTGCCTGACATTGTGGGAAGCAGCAGGAGTCCTGCAGGCAGTTTTGGAGTGGCATGCTGTGCACCTAAGCAGGATCGTGGCTGTGGTTTCCCTCGGGATGTGTTCCTCACCAGCCATGCTCCAGCTTCCAGAGCCCCTCCACTGGCTGAGCTAGTGCTACCGCCTCCCAGTCGAGAAACGCGATGCTGTGCTCCATGACAGACAGGGGAACTGGGCAGGATATGAGAGGCCTCTGTGGAGCATATCTGTGGGCAGGAAGGGAAGGATGTGAACCTTTCCTTTCTCCTTATGAGTCAAAAGATATCCTTCCAGGAGGGCTGTGATGCTAGCTGTGTTTAGATTTCTTTTCCTTATATGATTTGTCATGTAAAGCCACTGTATTTTAAATGAAGCCTGCCAAGCTTAGCAGTACTTCTGCATCTACTGAGTGTGGTGCTAGCCCAAAATATTAAGACTACTGGAATGATTTCCCTGGGAGTAGGTCTCTCCCACCTTGTAATTTTTTAATCTAGTGGAGTACTGATATCTAGGGGAATGATAGATCAGGTGTAATGTGTAGAGTTCAGACTTTGATCAGAATAAAGCAATTGTTGTTCCTAACTGCTTTCTCCTATTAAACAGACTTAACTCCATCTGGTTTGTGCTGGCCACATTAGTGTGCCGCTCTCACTGGGATGTCATATTCTAGTCATGAGGCTGGCAGTAAGACTGGGAGCTGACAGCTAAGCCTCTAAAAGAATAAATAATGATTTCTGACTGTACAGCATATAGTATATGATCTAAATACCGTCCATTTTAAAGACATCGCTTCTAAAATCAGGAATATTTTCTGTAGTTGTCTAATTGGCAGAGGGTGCTGAAATGTGATCCTTTTGGAATATATTGAAATCTGATGTGCAAATGGATGGATCATGGATGCATGATGGACCTTGTACTTTCTCCTAGTTTACGCGTGTACATTCTAGGAGAGCTTGGGACAGTGATAGCCTGTTTGTCAGATTAACTGATGGGTCAGGTATGTGTATTCCCATTCTATCCCACAGCAGAGAGCACCTTCTAGAGCAGCTGCTGGCATGTCTGCTTTCTGTTGGAGAGCAGCTGCTGGCCCCTTTGGCTGATCCCTACTCTGAAGGACCATGCTATCAGAAATAATACTCCTTAAACAGTTCTTAAGGAAAATAATTCAAAAATTAAGTTCAGGGGAGAGGTGAAAGAAATTATATTTTAGAAGGACTTTGAAAAAAAATGTAGCAAGGACAATGAGATAAAATTGTTCAAGATGGATCTTGGTAAGTTGATGGGATGGCAAGTTGATGGCAACCACTAAGAGTTGCATTGCTAATCAAAGGCTGTGATGTGAAACTTTGTATTTTTCAAGTGGATCACCTCCACCAAGGGGGAAGAGGGAGAGAGCTGAAAGGAGATGCAATCACTGCTAATAGTGTGTTCCATTGTAATGTGCTTGTGTTAAGAGTTTTAGGGCTTTGGCGGGTCACCTGCAGGAACTAGCTGGAATTTTTATTTCTCCCTTTCCCTGAAGCCTCTCTACATACAATGGCTTGCTTATTTTTTTCTCTGAGGCTTTGATGTTCTGATTTGGTCTTGATATACTGGGCAGGGTGTTGTTAGTGATGTTGAGAAACCTCATGTGTTTTTGTTCATGCATGCAGAGTTAATTGCCAGGGCTCTGAGCAGGAAGCCATTTCCCTCAGGTCATCTATTGGGAACCCATGAAGTTTGGTGTCCATTTACCCTGTGAAGCATGATCCCCTTTCCAAGGCAACCTGATATCACCCTCTTGCATATAGTTTAAAATTGGTATCAAAGTGCTCAAGGTTGTTTATGGTATAGATTTCCTGGATTAAATGCCTTTGATGTGGGTGACAACAGTTGTGATAGTCTGGTTATGATAGTACATGTTGGCTTTTCCAGTTTATTTTGACGCATATTTCAATTTTTCACTATTAAATGCTTTGTTGAAACCCTTGTGTCACTTTTATGTGACATTGTGGTAAGATGGCACACACTGCTTTGGAACAGAAAGTTTGTCATCTTTTGCTGTCATGACTCAGAGGTTTGTGTTTGAGGTTTATGCTTTTCACAAAGAAAGAGTTTGTCCTAGTGAAGGCTATCTCCCTAAACCCTCAGTAAAGAAAAGAGAAAGATGAGCTTCTCTATGGCCACCTTAACCTGGAGCTAGGATCCTGCTCTGAGTATTCCTCTTGGAGAAAGTCCATCTCTCTTGAATGGTGCTCTCCTAGTTGGTTAATTCTGCCTGGCTTGTATATGTGGGGAACTCTTATTAACTTTACACCCACGTGTAGCTGATGGTGTGATAGGAAGATATGCGCAGTGCATCTGCCATAACTTGGCAAGACTAGGTTGACCCCATGTATCAATTGTTTCCATCTCCTCTTCAGAGATGTGCAGAACAAACACAGGGAGCTTTGTAGCCACACTGCAACACACTGGGGAATCGTATCAGGATTGCTGCCCTGCTGCCTAGTGCTGCCCTGAAGGTGCACAATGACTATTTTCCAAGATTTCTGAATGTTTCACACCTGGTCAGAGCTCCTGTGAAATGCCACAAAAATCTCAGAAAATTGACCAGATTTATTTCTTCCAATAGCTGTAGAGAGGTCCAGCACAAGATGCTTTTAGAGAGCAGTCTTTTGTAGATGCTTGAGTTATTGTCTAGGCCACTACAGATAAAACTACAAACAAAAACTGTATTCTAACATGCCAAATTTAAAATAATTTGTAATTTTTTAGTAGCAGTTGTAACACAAACCAAATAGTGCACTCATAGCTGGGCTTCAAAACCCTTGTAAATCTGAGTTTCTGCTTGTTCTAAAACTCCCATACTTTTGTTGCAGCTGGTTTTGTAAAATACTCCTGGGATTTCTTTCTGCAAGATATTGGCTTCACTGAAATAGAGAAACCCTGTCCTGTCTAGAAGGAGAGGGTGGCTCTACTTGAGGGAAGAGCAAGGAATTATTTTAGCATGTCATATTCATTGAATGTCTTGCGAAAATGGCATGTTGAGAATGTCTGAAAATGCATAAATGCTATAGTTGCAAGACCACAGAAGGTGGTAGCTATTGTAAACTGCCATGGATTTGTTTTGATTCTCTCATGTCCATTTGGTTAAAGCAACTGCTCCTGGAGTCATGTGATTTTGCAAGGTCTTTCTTTCCTTATCTCACTTTCTTGAAATCAAAGGCTGTGTGTCTCAGATAAATTAAAGTCAACTGTCTGAGGGAGACTGCCACAGCCATGCATCACGCTCCTCTGATGAAAGCTGCTGCCTCCACAAAAGGGATGACATAATGGCTCAGGAAGCAACTCTGGGACCACCACAATTTATAGTCTGGTTTCTGTTACCTGTACTGCAAGGCTGAAAAGTGTGGCTATTCAGGACCCGCTATTCTGTAAGTGGTGTAGTCATCATTGCACAGAAGCATTGACCTCGGCTGGCAGGGAGGGGCCAGGCAAGTGGGAGTACTGCCCCTTGCACCTATTTGATCTTAATCTGTTGCTGCCCAAGACAAAACAGTGAGGGGGTTTAGGCGTTGTGCTGCAGAGTTGTTGGGGTTTTTTTGTTTTTTTCTTAATATGCCTCCATCTATAAAAAAGACAAAGTACAGAAGATAGTGTGTATGAGGAGCCCAGAATACTTAAATCCTGAGATCAAGTGTGCCTTGTTCAGATATTTTAAAGTAGATTGACATTACTACTGTAAGTGGTTCGACGTGAATTTCAGAGGGTCAGTCAGTAAATTACCCCTGACTAATTAAACCAGTTTTGAGTTATGCAAGCCATCTCAGAGTACTGAGAGACTTCAGACACACCTTTGGTCTCGTACTTCATAGACTTTTAGTTGTGTACAATTTAAAGGTCAATTACAAGAGATTTTATACCTGATTTGGGCATTTCATTATTTCTCATTACTAGTCAGTAAGATGCATTACACAGGGTGTATCCGACATATGCATCCTAAAGGAGGGTCAGTAAAATTCTGCACATTTTTACATCATCAGTGGTTTCTCTACCACTTTCTCTCAGCATAATTCTCTTTTAGTTTTTCTGCCTTTGCTTCCTACCTCCTTTTCTCTGTTCAGTGTGTGCTGTTGATGACTCCAGCAAAAGCTGCAGTAACACAGTGCTTAGAAAAGTCTTGTCCCTTTCTTTGTGTAGCAGTTGATGAGAAAGGGTGTTTCGACCAGCTTTTCTCTCCAGTGCTAGTCTACAAAGTAAAATACACATATCACATACCTCTGAGGACAGAAAAAGAGCATTGCTGAGAACATTGAGAGAAGATGAGTGCAATAACCCCACTTTTCCTTTATTCCTTGTCCAGATACTATTTTTAGCCCTGACAGCAAATGGTATCATTTGTTGCTGCAGCCCTCCCAGGCCACCAGTGCTGTGCCCTCAGTGTGAGCCTTGTCAGCTGTAGGGCTGACGAGTGGGCTGAGGGGAGCCTGGTGCCAGGAGACCCCAGGGCTGAACAGAGCCTGGAGGGGAGCACAGGTTCTAGGGCAGGCTCTGAGTTGTGTTTGGGTGGTGCAGGGCATGTAACATACAGGCTGGCAGCAAGCAGGGCTGAAGGGGTGTTGGAGGATGTCCTGGCTGCTCAACTGTGTGAGGTCTCAAAATGCTTGGCCAGTGTGTGACAGCTGCATATCCATTAACTACATCACTTTCTCCGCCACCCTGTGCAAACAGGTGCTTCCAATAAATGGCAGCTTGAAACAGTAGCTTTTCAAGAAGCATCTAAACATTTCAAAGCTTAGGAATGAGCACTAAGAGTAAAGGATTTCCTTGCTGCTGTTCACAGCAGAAGCTTGGAGTGAGGTGTGAGGTGGTGGATAGGCCTTCGGGTTATTCTGCTGCTGACCTCTGCCACTCCTTTCATCCATGGGCAGTGGGGTTTGGCCACTGTTATTTATGGTGCCTTCCCCAAGAATTGTGTGTGCATGTATGGGCACTTAGCAGTTTCCCAGGTAGAATGCAGGAGCATCGCTGCTGCTGTCCGTAATTTTTTAATTTGACTATAATGGGGACTGGGGGGTGGTACCAGGTAGCATCAGGCACAGACTAGGAGAGGCAGCGTTCCCACAGTCCCTCCCCGAGGGCGATAGGTGACAGAGCACCTCTCCTCAGGAGAATGATGCGGTCCAGTACCCCAACTCTAAAGCTGAACTAACAGGCTGCCCCTTCCCCTGCCGCCGTGTAACGTGTGCGGCTGACACCTCTTCCCAGAGGCTTTCCCCGGTGTTAAGGAAGCGCTGTTGACTTGGCCGCCGGGGGTCCCGGCCGTCAGGCGAGGCACCGGCATGGGGGGTAACGGGGACAGCAGCAACAAGCGCTACGCCAGCGACCATGCGTGTCCCTACACCGGCTCCTGACTTTTGGGGTGCGCGAAGCCGCCGGGGCGGCGCTGGGGCCCTTTGTTGCCGCCCTGGGGCGGCCACATGCGCCGGGCGAGCCTACGGGCGGGCGGGGAAGGAGGGGCTTTGGGCCGCAGCGGCACCGCTGGCCGGCCTGTCGCTGGGTCGAAAGTTTGAGGGGCGGCGGCGGCGGGGCCGGNGGGATGGAGATGCTGCGGAGCACTCGCCGGGTTTTCCCGGCACCTGCTGCGGAGTTTGCCCGAGTTGGAGCGTGCCCACCCTGTGCGGGCGCGTACGTCCTAGAAAAACTAATTTCACGGGCAAAGCCAAGGGTTGTGTCGGTGACCGCCTTCATCGCGGTTCTGGAGTAGAGCTCTCTGGGCTGTCGTGGTGGAAGGGGCGGAAGGGCCGCGTCGAGCACCGCCAAGGAGCGGGTCCGCGCAGGGGATGCCCGCTGGCGGGGACGCACCCGGGAGCGCCGGTTCAGCCGGATCAATGGGCGCATTGTCCTCCTGTTGTCCCGGCGTGCCGCCGATTCAGGGCAGTTTGGGCTGGAGGCGGTGTCGCTGCAGCCTTTGCATCCCACGCACGTGTTTCGGGGTGAAGCCCCGCGCGTGGGGGGCGCTGCCCCGGGGCCCCCGGGCACGGCCGCCCGTCCCGCAGCGCTCCCGGGACCCCGCGGCACTCCCCGGCGCCGGCTTTGGAGCTCTTACTCCGAAGTAGTTTTTCGGAGACGAGTTGCTCGGTTACGGCCCATGGAGTTTCTGCGCCGGTGATCTTCTGAGGAGGGACTAATCCTCGTAATTCACTGGGTACAGACAAAAGAGATGGCCCCAGTAACGAGGGCTCAAGGAATTACGTTTAATGGGTACGTAGCGTACCGACAGGACAGACTGGATGGCAAACAGTAAAAATACAGGAAGAGTCAATCCTTTATTTCTACTTGCAGCGAGAGAATAATATTTACTTTAGGTACAAGATGATAATTACCGCAGAGGACTGCCACTCAGCAAAAAAACAAATACTAACGTTATATACGTACTGGAGCTGGCAGCCTTCCAATGATACAGGAATGTGGTAATCAACAGTGGAGTGCCTGTTTATTCATTTTAAAAGCAAATGAATAGCCTTGATGCATGTTAGTTTTTGTTGTTAACATTTAACCAGCAGACATTCAAGAATATTATGAAAAATACTTTTTGGAAAACTGCCATGGAACATAATTAATGGTAAACCCATAGGATCTAATTCAGAAGAAATGTTATAGAATTGAACAGAGAATTTAATTAGCATTTTATGATGCTTTTTTTAACCACATGGAATTTACTGTTAATATTCAAAGTCAGGTTAAAAAACCTGTCTCATTCCTTTTCTTCATAGAAATTCTCCATTGACATGACGTTCAGTTTAATAGCACCCAACTGCGTACACTTTTTCACTGTTAATGATTTTAATCTAAGAATGCAAGCGGAGTTAGTTCTGCCAGTTTGTAAGGAGCACACAGTTGGTACTTTATGAACAGTCTCTTTCTCTCTTTTTCTGGCAGGTTTCAGTACTGCATTTAGTAAGAGCAAAGTACTATTGGATGCCTGGGAAGGAGTGTTTGGGGAGGCCAGACCAACAGCCTAGCATGCTGAAGCTCAGTGCAGAAAAAGATCTGATTGTCACACAACTAATAATTTGAATAGGTTTCTTTTGGCCATGCAAGCTAGTTTCCTTCCTGGGAAAACAGAGCCGTTTAATTGCTATTTGTCTTCTGTTAAAACTATGCTAAAATCATTTGTCGTAGAGTTGGTCAGCTTTACCGAAAGGAATCATCTTGTGACTATGAAGTTTCTGATTTATATCGATTGCAAGCATCGCCCAGCATTATTAGCATTTCTTACTTCAGTGTTTTGTGTTGCAACACAATTACAAATATGAAAGGATACCTTGTGTTGGGTCCCCTGTAAGAGGGGAGATAGAAGCTCTTCTCACGGCAGGCTGTCAGTTTTCTTCAGATTTAGATTTTTAAAGAGTTTCTAGTCCTTGAGGGTGCAAAATAAGCTCGTAATCTGAATTGAGTGCTCTGTCCTTGTTTGAAGGCAAGGAAGAAGTAGTTCCAATGCTATTTGGAAGGCTCATCTTTGTGGTGTGTAGAGCTTTGTCTCTTTCAAACCTGTGCTGCAAAAGGCAAGCAGTAAACTAGAATTGTGGCTTCCAAATGGGAGTCTGTAGCTGGTTGGTTGTAGTCCATGATGCCACATCAGTGGCCTGTGTAGCTGGCTTACTTCTTTTGCATTGTTGGTTATGTGAGAGTATGGGTCTTAATTTCCTGGGATCTGTAGCAGTTCATGACTCAAACTGTCTAGGGAGCACAGATGTAGACACCAGTGATTCCCTGGGGATGGCTCTAAGAATGAAAAAGCTGGTACAGTGATAGGCTGGCCAGGTTGGCCCTGCAACAGCCTGAAAGCTACTAAAGGAATGCACTAGCAGAGGGAGAGAAGAGCCGAGATCCGCTCTTGTGAGCCTCCCACCTGCAGTGCTCCATCCGACTCTGGGGTCCCCTATACAGGAAAGGACAGGGACCTGTTAGAGCAAGTCCAGAGGAAGGCTGCCAAGATGGTCAGGGGGATGGAGCAGCTCTCCTGTGAAGAAGAGGCTAAGAGATTGGGATTGTTCAGCCTGGAGGAGAGAAGGCTTCAGGGTGACCTAGTTGCAGGCTTCCAGTACCTGCAACAAACATGGAGAAAGGCTTTTTACAAGGGCATGTAGTGACAGGACATGGAGGCTTTAAACTGGTAGAGGGTAGATTTAGATTAGATATTAGGAAGAAATTCTTTACTGTGAGGGTGCTTAGGCACTGGCACTATTTGCCTGAAGTTGTGGGTGCCCTGTTCCTGTAAGTGTTCAAGGCCAGGTTGGATGAGGCTCTGAGCAAACTGTTCTAGTGAAAGGTTTCCCTGCCCATGGTAGGTGAGGTTGGAACTAGATGATCTTTAAGGTCACTTCCAACAGACACCATTCTATGATTCTGTGATCTTGGAAGGAGAAAACTAGAATGAAATGAAGAAAAAAGGTGATCATCAAAAGTTTGTTGATTGAATGAAAGAGAAAAATGCATTCTTAAGCCATGATTGTAGGATGATGCAGGGTGGAAAGAACCTCAGGCGGCATCTAACCTATCCTCAAGGTGAAGCAGGAAGAGCTCTGAGGTCAGGTGAGGTTGCTTGGGGCTTTATCCAGTCATGTCTTGAAAACCTCCAGGGACAGAAACTGCACAATCTCTTTGTGCAGCCTGTTCCACCAATTTGCTGTCCTTACAGTAAAACAGATATTTTTTAGAAAAGTGCTAAAATGCCTGATTCTACCCTCATACTGAGAAGTTAGAGCAGTGGGGAAGAGGAGGGAAGGTGTTAGCTTCTTCCCACTGGACCTGCTGGAAGCCTTGTGGAGTGTGGTGGTGTCTGCTCTAGGTGCTGAATTAGGATGAGAGGCCATAGTGTCAGCCCAGCTGGTATTCAGTACTGAAATTACTTGAAATATAAATTAAGCCCCTCTCCATATTTATATGGATAAATCTATTTCATTGTTTGTGTATTTTTACTTACGTTCCTTCAAATAGGAACTCATTAGGAGGAACCTGTGGTGGCAGACCCCAGGTCTGGAGGGGAAACAAATAGTTGTCAAGTGCTGCTTGTAAGGAGCATGTTTTATGGACTTTGAAGTCACATAATAGCTCTATACTTGATAAATACTGAGTGTATGCTTGCAGCTGTACTAGGATTTTGCTGAAGTAAATGTGGCTTTTCCCTTTTGCACTTTTCTAATGAAATATTCCATAGGTGCAGCTGTGGTATAAGCACCTCAAGCTATTTGTGCTGTTAATGGAACTCGCTAGATAACAAAATTATACCCAAAATCTTTTGCTTAGTCTGTAGCAAGCACATGTTGGAATGTATTGGATAATTATAATTTTCAGTGTTTCAAAGCAACAGTGGATGGTGGAAATGTATTACGGTTTTAGAGAGAGGTGGATTGTGAATAGTAATAAATTCTCTGCGTCACCAAAACTCAATGCTATAAAAAGGGATATTTTTGGCATAGAATCATGTATTGATGTGGTGATAGCAAACTCTTTGTTGCTAAAGGTCTAAAGGTTTGTATGTGACGAGATCTGAGAACAAATTGTAATATGAAGTGAAAATCATGAACTTCATTCTTTTAAAGATGTACTTTCGAAACATGGGCTACTGACCTTAGTACAGGGAAGACATTCCAGTGCCCCTCTTGTTTATGCAAAGTTCTTCCTTCTCATATAGACAGGAGAGATCTGGGTCAAATCCTGACATTAATGAAATCACTGGCAAAACCAAACAATTTTAATAGAGCAGGAATTTCACTAAAGAAAGTGTCTTTTTTGTGTGAGAAGATTTTGTCTTCAATGGCCAAGATGCAAAAGATACAGCAGAACTTGAAAGAGATGCCACAAAATTAGAAGTCTTTCCAGCTTTTTGTTTCAAAGCAGTAGCTAGTTTCTTGTTTCAAACTACTGAATCAATTACAACAACTGAAACAAAAAGAAAATTATTTCTTTTTCTATAGTATTTTGCAGTTATGCTGAGAGAAAACCAGTCCTTTCCCACCATCTGCTGTTAGTTGAAGAGTATTTTGAGAACAATAAAGCTCTCGGCTACCAAGAGCCCTACTATTTACATATATAATCTATCTTGGTCTCTGTGTTTTAGTGACTATTTGAATTTCTTATCAAAGTAATAAAGAAAAAAACCAAAAGAGAGAAAGATGCCAGCTGATAATGCTACTGTGATAACATGTAATTGGATACTGGCTAACATACTTTGGGAAGAGGAATTTGATATTAAGCCAGGGAGTCTGGATATCTGGAAGGATCAGGGAAGTAGATCCCTGACTGATAAAAGCAGTTGTAGAACTGCCAGGAGGAGTTGTGGCAGCTAACACCAGCCAAAGATTGCCTCCAGGATTGCTCTTCCTTAAACCATCATTAAATCACTGTAACCTCCAATGGAAATCTCTACTCTGTTGCTCTCCCAGTTTCTCTTTGGGTGGCTCTGTTTTTCTGGTGTCAGATTGGCACCAAAAGGCCACTCCAGCTGAAATCATGGACACTCAGCACAGCTCTGTGGAAAACTGCAGGCAACTGAATAGCTGCTTCAGGTAGAATGTGCTTTTGAAAATGCAATATACTCATTTTTTATGATTTTTATTGAAGACATGTCAGCAAAGTGCCTGTGGCACTGTGTAATTAACTCAGAAAGTGCTTTGGGACATTCTGATTCTAAACGTTTTTGTTCCAACTTCTATTTGGAGCATGTTTTCTAAATCATATCCCACTTGCAGCAGTAAGGATAAACCCAGAAGGCCTGATCTCTGCTTTCGAACTAGCAGATACTGGTTTTTCTATTTTTGAAAACCACAGAGGGTATTTTGCTTTCAAATAAAGAAGTCAAAACAGAGAGCGACTGACTGTCAGTTTAGGTGTTGGATTCAATTGTATAATTTAAACTTAACCTGTTGCATCTCCTTTCCCTTTCCGTGAAATGTTATGCCCAGCAATGCTAATCCCTTTATGAAGAAAGACAGCTCACAGAGATAACCTTTGGTCTTTGCTTTTTCTTGCACGTCAGGGCACATAAAACAGATGTCTCCATCAGAGAGGTTAGTCCCCATAAGACCCTACACCATGAGGAGTGATAAGAGCTTTTGGTTCTGGTGCCTTCTTCATTCTTTCTCTTTCTGATTTGCTGTGAATACCAACTTGGAAATACTCTTTTTCTTCATACTTTTTTAATCTTTTGAAAGTCAGTCAACCAAGCTCTCTCTGTTTTTTAAGAGCAGTGGAATATAAGATTGCTAGAATTTGCCTGTAATGATGCCGTCTTCCTTTTGTGGATATGAAAAAAAAAGTCAGTCTCTAAACAGAAAGAAAATGTGAAGATTGATGTGGAAAATGAGAAGGTGTTGCACATGAGCACTCAAAGGACTTTTATTACATGGAATGCAATGTACTATGCTACACATGTTGGCTACCATTTTCCGTAGTCAGGTGAGAACTTCTTACTTGTTGTGTATCTTAGAGCAAATGACATTTTCCAGATGTAGATAATGATTAATTTAACTTAGTCTGATGCTGTCTAGAAATCTGTGTAAATTAGTGCTGATTGTATGAAGTGCTGTGCAAACAGGAGCAGAGTGGAGGGACTAGGGCACAGCACTGCAGCATGGGGTCACTGCTGGATGTGGCACAGGGCCGAGGGACAGAGGGAATGGGTAGTGCCCAGGGCAAAGGAGTTTGAGTCAGAATTTTTCCTTCCAGACCCAGACTGAACTGTTCCAGATTTGGCCCTGGGCTATGTTCCTTCAGGATTCTTTTCCCTTCAGAAATTGTGTTTCATTGTGGAGGAGAGGGTGCTCGGTGCTGGTGCTACCCAGCCCTGCTTCCTGCACCTTTCCGGGTCCCCCTCTTGTCATTTGGAATCTATGGTTGTAGCTTTTCATTAATGTAGCAGCCTGGGCTTTCTTCTTTTCTCCTTACCCTGTTGTCTGAGTATTAATGGCTGTAGTACACGCTGTGTTGGGACTTTCGGAGGTTCAGAAACACAGGATGAATAGGAATTACTTTGTAATGACCCAGCAAAGTGATTTGTCACAATATCTGTTTTAAGTGCTGCTAACAATTTTCCTCTTGGTGATCGCTTGATGCAGCCGATGACTAATGAACCTGGTGCTTTGTCTGATGCCATTACTAGTGGTGGGAGGAGGAGGAACGTGGTTGTGATTGCAGGGATGCTGAGGTGACTTTGCAAGGATCTGGATTCCATGTTTTTCACAAAAGGAAGAAACTGGGTTTCGTATGCACAAATCTAAAAATCAAGTTTCTACTATAAAAACATGTTCTCCATTAAAATACATGTAGACATATTGTGTGATTAGATAAAGAGATATGAAGGGGTTTTATTTCTGCCTGACATCAAGAGACTTAACTCATTATCAGGGAAAAATTACAACACGTTTTGGGTACAAGAGTTCACCACGGAGATTTCCATTATTGAAAATAACAACTTTAAAAATAAAAAGTGCTACCTGTGCCCTCTCCCCCACAGTGCAGTTGCTGTGGTGTGGGTCAGGTGTGGGCATGCTGGCTCTGCTTTCATCTTCTTGAGGCAAGGGTAACATTTTTCCTGGCTTATGGTAATAGCAGAACCTTCTTGTCTACTGCCATGTTTTGAAACTCAGACTTATAATGTGCCAGGTTTATTTGAACTAAGATTAGTAGAATAAAATAATTGATGGTTTAAGTTCTAATGACACCTGTATAAGCATTTTTGAGCTACATACTAGTTTTAGAGGCATGTTTCCTCTGAAGAGCTGAAAATTGAGAGTGGGGATTGTATAACCTATCTAGAAAACAGTTTTAAGCAGGGTGTAGCTGAAAAATTGGATGGACAAGCTTAAGAATACAATACAAACGTGATTTATAAATCACACTTTCAGGCTTTTTAATGGAAAGTCACACAATAAATTGGAGAACTGGTTTCTAATATCCGTGTCACAATCTGAGTGCGATCTGGTTGGAGTGCTGTTGTGGATCTGCTCTGCTACAAGCCTGTTAAAATTTGGTGATTTGACTTCCCTGTGGCCCTGCATGGACATGGGGGTATGCTCTTGAGATCAGTTTGTGTCATCAGGCCTCCAGATGGAGAAAGTATGTCTGTTTTCATGTCCATGGGTAAACATACACCCCGAAGGTTTCAGGCATGGTAATACAATTACCAAGAATATAAATACATCCTTTTATGTTTCACTATTGTCACTGTATTTATGATGATATATAGTGCTTTTTGCTCTTTGTAGGTAACAGCCTACTAATATTTAATCTCACAGTGTTCTTCACCTGGAGTATATTCTTTGTGTGTGGGAGTGTGTGTAAAGGAGATTAGGTAACTGTTTAATATAATAATAAAAGCAATGCTTTAAAAGCTTTGCAGCAAGCATGACGAGAGGTGATCGATGATAGTGGAAACAGGACCATACTTGTTACAATATTAAATTGAGAGTACATCAGCAATCTCTTGATTGCGAGATGCTCCTAACCCTCTCACCTGCAACTGAAGATGTTTTGTGCAGTGCTGATACGTATGACGAAAACAAAAGATAAAGAAAGAAACAAAAGATAAAGGGTCTACTTTCTGCACTGTTTACATAGAAACTTCAGGAGCCTAAGGCACAAGTTTATTTATAGCAGAGCAGTGTGTAGCCTGTAGGCTTTTAAGAAGAAAGGAAAATGCATCTTTTATTGTTCTTTCACAAGTTCAGATGAGTTGAGCCTCCTGCCCCTTTCAATGCCAGCACAGGCTGACTGACCCTGCTCTGCAGAGCTTGCTCTTCGACTTCACTGTAACCCCAGTCTAACTCGATGGAGGAAACGTGAGAGCTCATTGCACCATGGTGGCACTGTTAAAAATTCTGTCGGCGAGTGCACATCCACAGCTGGAGCTTGGATGAAAACACGTGCTAGAGCTGATTGCATATCAGAAAAAAAGGCATTTTAGGCTTTTAAGGTATTTCGCTTGCCAGAGTAATACCTTGTGGTACATAAGATATACCTTTAGAAATGATATGTCACTGCTGAAGAATCTGTGGGTTTTACACATTTTACATTTGCAGGGATGTTTGGATGTTTGTGTTGTGCCTGTTTATTATCTCTGTTTATCTGTATCTGTTACAGTTCGGAAACACTTTCCTTCCCTTTGGGTTCTGTGCTCGCAGTTTTCCAGCAGACACGTCCTGCATATTGCAACTCAGCCAAAAGGGGTTTTTACACCAGAAATTTCTAGTGCAATCCTAGGGACGGAGTGCAAATGGAAAACACTTATTTTCTATTGATAAATTAAGAGTCATCTCTTTTCAACATCCATGTCATACATGCTTCATATTGTTATCAATATCACTGCATAGACTTAACGTAGCCTTCAGTTATACAGAACAATATTTAATACTTGTGAGTTTTGGAGCTTTCAGTGATTGGCCACTTTAGTGCAGTAGCTCTGAAAGCTGATGATAAATCCTTTGCATTTAAACTGCAGTTCATAATCTCTGAGGATGAAAATAAGAAAAATCCTGTTTTATACATAAGTGTGTTTGCATTCATACATAATATCCACCACGACTTGGAGGCTGTGATTTCCACTCCATTATTAGGTTTCTTTCCCACCTTAGAATTCATAAATAACCGTTGTAAAACAGGAAAAGGTGTGGGCAGATTACATGTTGTATGTCAGTTGTGGTTCCTGTCTTCAAGTTTCCATCTTCAAGATGACTGTATGTTTATGCTTTAAAAACACCATGCTTCAGAGTGTGTTTGGGGATATAGCATGTTTTATACAAAGGTTGGGGAGAAAGATTTCCCTGTGCAACATTTTATCAGAGGAGTGGTAAAGATACTGTATTTCAAAACCAAAAAACCTGGTAAGGAGAGGAAATTTCTAGAGGAAATTTTTCTTCTGAGGTTTGGGGGAAAGGTCTGTTTTGTTTCTTGTTTAATCAGTGGAGACTGCTCAGTTGTAGGTAGTGCAAAAGGACTGCCCATCCTTAAAAATTCTGTTTTCCTCTCTAATTACACCTACCTTTATTTGGAGTGTTTTACAATGAGACAAGAAATGGAGTCATGAGACAAGAAATGGAGTCTAATCCTGTGCAGTCCCTCTCCACTGTGATGCCATGTTCTGAAGTGTACTGAATTGAAGGGACACTGGGATGTTTCAGTTCAGTGAAGTGTATTGCTTCCTGCTCAGCCCAAACCCAGCAATGTATTGTTTAGATTTTGTGTCAGGGAGTGAGTATATATGTGCAGATGGATAAACTTTGTAAAACCTAAACTTTGTAAAACCTAAGCTTTGCATGATAGCTATCTAAACTCAGGAAGTTAACAGAGAACATAAGGTCAAGGACCTCACCAAAATACTGGCATGATGGTGATGATGAAGAATAGCTTCATACCACATATGGTGTGTGGTCACACATCAATGAGAAGGGAAAGGGATCCGTCTGCATATCCTTGTTATCCTAGTCATGATGAGTCTCACTGGGCTTGGTCAGTGTGGAGTTTGAGTTCCTAATTGCCAAAAGTAGGAGGAAAAAAAAGAGGTGGATGTTCTCAATGCTGCTTTTTCTCTCTGATGGAATGGTACTTTCTTCAAGTAACCTTTGCCAAGTTACTTGTGGGTTTTAATCCTTGTCTCAAGTGTACATAGAATACGAAAGATTGTACAAATCTTCATTTTTCGTCTGCCAAACCTAATAACAACTACTGCAGAATGCTTACAGATAGTTATTTATTTTATAAACTGCCATGAAAGAGAGAGGAAAGGGATATAAAACAGTATGTTAACTCCTGCTGACCCTTCTGCCTTTCTTAGGCAGATCTGCTGGTGGGGGGGCTTGAGCAGTTTACAAAACTAAAAAATTAAAGAAGAGTGAAGCAGGGGTTTTTCTCTGACACATGCCTCTCTTAGGAAAATACCTCTCATAAAGCGGAAACAGAGGATAACAGGGGATGGAGGTGCAGTGAGTCAGTATCCAGAGCTGTATTTCTGTGGCCAGAAAAGTGAAAAGAGTCCCAGCTGAGAAGGGTAACTTGCAACTGGCAGGAAGAGGGATTTAGAAGGATCATGTGAAAGGAAGAATTGCCGCCTTCATTGCAGGAAATGATTGGAGCGCACACCAGGACCTTGGCAGAGGAAGGTCAGCGTGCAGGCTGGCTTCGTGGAGGCCCAGAAGAGGTGGCTGAATGGTGTGGACGTCAGGGAGCACATGGGAAATAAATAGTGGAGACTTAAGCTTGGTTCAGAAATTAAAAGGCTTATTTCGGGCACTGAGTAGGGATATGAGAGTGCAAAGCCTTCACATCTAGTTGGTGGCACCTTGTTTTGTTTTTGCTTAGAGAAAAATGCAGGCTAAAGGTGAGTAACCATTGATGTGTGTATGAGTCATGTAAAACAAAACCATCAAGGTATTACCAGCAGATGCTTTGAATGGGTAATTTGTAGCAGAAGGCTGGTTAGCTAAAACAAGCTGGGGATGAGAGTGCAATTCACTTTTTTCCTGGAGACAGTCTGATGCCCTGTGGTTCTGTTCACATGTAACTCCTTGTGAACCAGACTTTGCACCTCTCCAGCTTTGAAGAGATTGCCATATCTTCCTTTCCCTTTGAAAGAGTCGTACAGCAAAATCTTTGTTTTCTTTCAAATCATAATTCTCTGTGAATGAAAGAGCTTGTTTACTATACATTCTTTGTTTTGAAACTGATAATGGTGCGTACTGTGATAAGTGGTGTAACGTCTTCTTCTTGCTCAGAGAGTTCCCTGCTGGTTTTGTGTTGCTTCAGATGCATCCTGGTACAGAGGTTGTCCTGCCTGGGTTTATGGGGTGATGTTCCCTGAGACTGTGGTCACTTTTTTCATTTGAGAAGCAGAGTCTGTGAGGAAACTCCTTCCATCCGAGGCTTTCTTTTCATATTACTGTCACTTTTACAAGTAGGTGAGATGTTTTTCTTTGGCATGACAACTGTCTTGACAAATGGTTAGTTAGCAGGATGTTTTCCTTTTGATGTTCAAGGTGCTATGCATTGAGAAGTTGCTCAAGTGAGGGCTTAGCTTGCCATCCAAGTCCAAGTGTCTTTATCTACAGTTGTCTTCTTTCAGCCTGGGGTTCAGGGCCTTGGGTCGGTGAGAATCAGCTACCAGGTTTTGTAGAGACACAGTGGTTTTTGGGAGCTTCATTAATGCTGGGGTTCTGCCAGCTTCTGCTTTTTATGATCTCTTTAGCTATATGGGGCTTTTCAAACTGTTTTGTGCATCAGTTTGAGGTGCATCTCTGTGATGTGCAACACCTGAGTAACTAATTCAGTCTCCAGTAAAAGCAACATAGCATCACAGAATATCTGTTGGAAGGGACCCATAAGGATCATTTAGTCCAACTTCCTGCTCCTCCCAGGATTACCTAAAGCTTAACCATAAGACTGAAAGCATTGTCCAGATGCTCCTTGAACTCTGATGGGCTTTGTGCTGTGACCAGTTCCATGGAGAGCCTGTTCCAGTGACGGACCACAGTCTCAGTGAAGCACCTTTCCCTAAGGTTCCCATCTGAACTTCCTCTGATGCAGCTTCACTCCATGTCTTCATGTCTCTTATCAGTGGGCAGAGCCACTGGACTGACAGCAGCCACAGGATTAAGCGCTTCCTTGAAACAGGCACATGACATCCTTCATGTCACCCCTTCAGAAAAACATGGGCTTGAAATACCTGGGACACGGGGCAACCACACAGTTATTCAAGTCCAGACTCTGTAGGATGTGCTCTGGTGGGAGGCAGAAATATTCCTCTCTTATTTGTGTAAGAGGCCTATTTAGCCTAATTAGGAAGTGCTTTGGCAATGATGAAGCGGTGTGAGCACACAGGAATGCAAAAAGCCCATCTTGACTGTACACAGATAAAGGGAAATGAGTAAATAAAATACGGGATCCCAGAGTGGAAAGGATTATAAGCTGGCAAGAGATAGAGTTCTTATTGCTAGGTTGATATCCCTAATTGATATAAACATGAAGCCCTGTGCAATCTGTGGTAGTTAAAAGATACGCATCTAAATAATATTTAAATAGATTCTTGCATTTTTAAGACCCACCGGAGTGTAATTGTATTCAACTTAATTAAATGAACTGAAACCCCCTGATAATTGTGCTTTACTGTTCCTAAATAAAACACTCTCCAAAGAGACTTGAAGAAGCTTAGTTAAGGCGATAAAAAACCTGAGCCCAGCACCATGAAGTTTTGCATGAGCAGGTTTATATTTCGTTCATCTGTATGTTACCTACTGTGGTTGAGACTGTGTTAACAGTGCCATACCTCTGTTAGGAGCCGAAAGCTGAGGCTTCGCTGAAGTGCTTCAGGGCAGAATCAGCCTTTCTGGTTTCAGATTATTTGTATGAATGTGGGGTGTCTATTTAAGCTAGCGTATTAATGCCAGCCCTCTGTGCCAGCACAGGGCACTCAGTCCCTGCAGGAGTGAGGGTTTGCAGGGATAGCACAGGCAGGCGGGATGGGCGGCATTGGTGGAGGGGAGCCTGGGCGCAGCTTCTTATGGGAGCTGCAGGAAACCATTTCTTCTGCTGCTAAGATTACAGGGGGAAACATGGATTGCTGCCATGCTCAATTGCAGTTGTTTCCTTTCCTGGTAAAAGACGTCCCATCAGGAAGCGGTAGGAGTGAAGGCGAGGTTAGTCCCTGCTTATGTAGAAGTGTTGGGTGTATCCTCTAGGCTGCAAGCTGCTGAATTTCTAGCAGGGAGAAACAGAAAAGAAGCAGAGTTTGAGAAAGCAGTTTAAGCATCAGCATTCTGGCTTTCCGCAGCTGGAAGGTTGCACCTCTGTGCTTGCAATAGTAAGTCAAGGGCTGCATCTCTGGGGCACGCAGTGCTCTGTGCTGATGGGTGCCTCAACCGAGATTGCTGATTTCCATACCTACTCCCAAAAAAGAGGAGAGATCCTGTCATGTCTTGCTGTGCAGAGCAGTGTTTTTTCATGCTTTGTGAAAACAGTTTGAAGTGAAGGCAGATACTACAAGATTTCCTTTACCCTTTCCAAAACCTTAACATGGATAGCAGGAGAGCACCTTCCTCTTGGAAGTCAGCCTCCAAAATGGCACAAGTGGGAGTAAGTAATTGTGCTTGCTGTCACACCCAGCTTCCTGAGAGCAGGATTTCTAAATGCTGGGCTGCTCATTGCCGAGCTGGGTGATGCAAGGTGCAGTGCTGTCCCGTAGTTCTTGCCATGTAAGTGCAGATGAGGTGATAGGCTCATCCAGCCATGAGAAACATGCGGTGACTGCATCCCTGCTGGGCTTTCCTGGTGCTGGATTTCCTTCAGAGTGGGAGAGGACTGTGCTCTCTCCTCTACTCTTCAGTAGTGGTAGCTGGGGGGAAGGCCTCATGCAGGATTTAGCTGCTGGGGTGGTAAGCAATGAGGGAACGCGTGGAGTGTTCTCCTTTAGTGGTGCGTCTCCAAAACCAGTACTGCTGGGTTTTGGTGAGCTGGGGGAAACTGCTGTCCATAGGGACCTGCCCAGGATCCTGGGCCTGGCTCGCAAAGTAAAGCGGCAAGGAGTGCACAACAGTACACTGAAGAGGCAAGAGGCAAGGGAAACGGGCAGGGGGAACAGGGAAAGAAGGATGAGAAGTTTTTTTTGAGTGAACTTTCCTTTCTCTGGACAAAGTATGTCCTCCTTCTGCCAAACTGTCCAGGGGAAAAGCATAGCACAGTTTAAACTAAAGGTGGTCATTCTCTCCTGCCTTGACACTTGGAAAAGTCCTTTTGTTAGTAAAACTAGCACATAACCATTACCAAAATTTGCTTTCTCTGAGCAACTTTAACACCTTGGGGAAGTACTGTAAACAAGACTTGCTGAGCTTACACACTTGTCCTGAGATACTGTTGACTACTCAGTTTGTTTTGCTTTTAAATATCCAAATATTTTTTCTTTACGTGTTTTCTGTTTAGATTTTTTCAGACTACTATTTCAATGGTTACTCACACCTTAGTTATGTAGTCCCATATATTACAGAAGATTTGGTTTTGTCATACTGTGCTGCTACTAAATATAAGGAAAGAGCTTTAATAAGACCTCCTTCACTATTGCAGCTGATATGGCTAACTCCCTGAAATATTTATTTCATTGTCTACTTGAGATGTTTGGCTTTTGCATATCTATTTCATTAGACCCTAACTTACCTCAGACATGAAGCCACCCCCGTAATATATGCTAAATTTCCCAAATCTGAAACCAGAAATTCACCTCCATCTCCTTAATGGTGCTTTTATCAGATATATGTACATTTCTTAACCCTTGCCATTCTTTTGTTTACCATATGTCTCTGCTCCAAGTCTCAGGCTAGAACCCACTGCATGCAGCTGGTGCACATGGAGTGACAAATTTTCACTCAGTTTGAGAAAAAGTCTCAGCAGACTGTGCAAAAGGAAGAGGCAGTGAGAGCAAGGGAGACAAAACTAGTGAGAGGTGATGTCAGGTGGAGCTATTACATGGCTTAAGGAGTTCACTCCTTCTGCTTTACAAGCTGACAATGACAACTTGTACCTGACTGCTGACCAGTCTGGTGGGTAGTTGTGGCCTTTTAGGTATCAGAGCAGACAAGAGTTTTGAGTTACATTTTGATAAGCTTAGTGCAGAGCACCTCGGGGAAAGGAGGATAGAAGATAATATACTGTTATTAGAGAAGCTGGACATTAAGGGTGCTTTGAACTAACTTTCATGAATAAAATTTGCATATATTCTTGTCTCTCAAGACCTGGTTCTACTTGTGATAAATACCGATGTTTTAAGTATGTTGGAATGTACATTTACATAGATGCAACTTTTTTGTTAGCATGCATATATATATTTTTTTTTTTCCATAGAGGACTTCCTTGGTTTCAAGCTACAGAGAGGGATCCCAGTAGTGTGCTTTCAAATTTATTTTAATTTACAGAGGGAAAAGCAGAAGTCACTCAGAATGTTTTTTCCAGAAATGCTTTGCTATACCTTCTTGACAAAGACTTTGGGGCTTTACAGTAAAAAGAGGGGGTGAAAAGACTATTGTGCTACTGGTGAAGGAAACGCTTTATTTGCAGAATTTTGAAAGAGTAAGGGGGTTTTTGATGTAAAGATAAGGCAAAGTTTCATATATATATATAAATAAAATTAAAAACTTACATAATGCTGTGGTTTAATCTGAATTTTCTGGTTCTAGAGTGACTGCTCTGAACTCAGTGGGTTGTATCAGTTATTTCAGATAACTGCTGCAAAATCTTTGATATCAAAGTATACCATTGTGCTTTCTGCTTACTGTACAGAATCTGTAACCATCTTAACCATGCTGCAGAGAGCTTGAGACAGTAGTATCACATCTATTTTTGTAACTCTGTCTGTAGAGCTGCATAGTTTAATGACTCAACCCTCAGATGCCATAAAAGTTAATGGAAAGTCTATTGAATCGGTTTGATCTGTATGTTCTCTTTGTTCTCACAGTGTCTGGCTATAGAGAGGTCAAGGGAATCATGACAACTTTTCAGCATCCTCAAAAATAGCTGTTCTCAATATAAAAATGTCATGACTTGTACACTGAGTGTTTTATGCCTTCTTCTGAAATCAAGGCAAGCGCTGGCTGCCTGGCCTTGCACTTCTGTCTCATTCACATTTCTGACCCTGCTGACCGTCAAGACAGACTTTGAACCTGTCATTGCATAGTGGAATTGTTAACTCTGCTGAATGGAAGATTGTCCTTTCTGAGCCCTAGGAATAGAAGGGAATATTTCTCTAGCAGCTTGTTGGGTTCATTTTTAATGCAACCATTTTGAAGCTGTGCCAGAAGGCAAAACATCAGCCCTATTCCTAATAGAAATACATGGATAGCAAGGGACAGGTAAGAGGGCCAGAACTGTGGAACAAAGAGAATTATCATGAAGCTCTGCAGGTTTTCCTACAGATGCCTGTCCTTACTGTGTATTATTGTAGTAAACTGAGATGCAAGCTCTAGCCACAGAGGTGGATGCAGGTTTAACTCTTCTGTTTGGAAAAGGTTTGGATCTGATTTCAATCTGCCTCCTTAGAAAGCACTGTGAAGGAACCTGGAACACAGTGTCTCAGATTAATCAGCTGTAGCCTGAATTCAGGTATTAGTATATTTTGGAATGCATGGGGTTCTGCCACAAGGCCAAGGTCACTCAGGGAAGGATGCAAAGTTTCTCAAGCTTTTATGATTAGTAAAAATATCTAAAAAAGGCTGGCATCTTAGTCAAAGTTGTCCCATGAAAATCTGATCATCCCTTGCTTTCTAGCTAAGCTAGTTCTGCTTAACTTTAAACATCTCATAGGATGTGTGCTATGTAGATGAAGTCCTGTCAAAAACAGGGTGTTTATTAGGCACAAATATGTTTTTCCTCAGTAGATGTTCTCATTTCACTGCTTTTTGGTCCCTCCTCCCTCTTACCCGTCTCCCCTCCCCAAACAAGCCTGTTTGCTCTGGCCCACATTCTGGCTTTTATTTATGTACTTCTTAGAGCTATCCAAACCAAAGGTATTATTGAAATGCGAGGTCATGTTCCACAAATTTTTAGTAGGCGTCCCTGTTAAAATCTAACTGCCAGGAATAAGCTGCTAATGTTTACAGTGACTCTCCACACAGTAGTCCTGTGTTTCAGGCATGGAAATGGATTTTTCTCATCTTGGCCTGTGAAGGTCAGAAATTGTGCCTTTGCCAGGGCGTGATTGCCGAGTGTTGTGAAAGAGCACCTTCCCTTCGCCAGTGCCATTTCCACATTCATTTATACTTTAATAGAAAAAAAAGTCAGATTGTCTTCCTTCCAGTTTCTGACCTGTTCCTAAGATCCCAGATTATGGATGTGCTGTGGCCATAGCTGCAGTGGCTTTTAAGTTTTGAGTTGCACTGTGTGCTGTAATGTGCATTGCCATGTGCAGATGGAGACCCATCTGTCTCGCTGAACAAACAGGCTTGTAGCATCCACATCTTTTTACATTTCTGAGATTCGTGCAGTTACGTGAATTTCACCCAGGGGCTGGGAGAGTGAGCGCATATATCCAATAATCAAGACCTCTTTTCTGACATTCCTAATATCTGCCAGAATAGGAGGAGGACACGCTGGAATACGCAGCTTTGTAATACATTTTTCAGATTCTGAGATAGAAAAGTACAGAGTAAAATAGTTGTATTTTTGGAAGACTTGTCTAGAAATCTTGTTCTGCATAGAAATTTATGCAGAAAGTATGCATGCTGTGCTAGTGCCTAATATTTAAATACACATGCAGGTTCATCAAATACATTTGTTTCTTAGCAAAGTCTGTTATTCCTCCTTAGCTATTTGTGTTTTCATTTTATTATACTATTAAAATATGAATATCTTTTTACTTAATTTTACAGCCAGGAGAGCTCTCTAGCAAAACATTCTTCTCTTTTACACTTTCAGATGTCAAATACAAAGGATTCTGCCAAGGCATTAAACTAACTGATGTGCAGTGACCGATAAATTCTAACTTTATAATAAGTGTCAAATCATTCCAACTTGTCTTTGTAGTCACTGCATTAACAGGAGTCCCAATGGATTCCTTTGGTATTCACATGCATATCAGAACTAATTCTCTGGGAATTTCAGGGCAATTCATCATCTTGCTCTGTGTTTTATGAAGCCAAAAAATGTTGCATGCATACATTATAAAATGGAAATTTAGGAACTTAATTCACAACTGAAAATAGAAATCTGAGATAACTTCTGTTTTCATTAGACTATTAAATCTTCATTTTACATTTAACCCTTTATAAATTATGGGTTGTTTACTTTCCTGGCTATCAAAACTATTTTGTGGAAAGCTCTCAGGCAGTAGAGAAGTCTTAGGGGAAACATGTTGTAACTTTTTACCAATAAACTGTTTGGGGAATAGTTTTCCTGCTCAATATTTGCATTGCTCACAATTTTTTTTCCACCAGAGAAGATCTGTGGGATTATATAGCTAGAACATTGCAGTTTGCATGGTAATAAACACAATTGGTGTAAAGCACTCTTCATGCTAGCGCTTTTTTTAACTATTAAATTTGTAACAAAATGAGAAAGTTTATTATGAGGTCTTGGTTTTAAAAATGTTACTGACAGTTCAGAGCATTTCAGAGGCTTCTGAATTACAGATATGTCAGTAAGAACAAATTTGAAAGCTATGTATTTTTTCATTGCTCACATAGGCTGTTTCAAATATGCAACCCATCTATATCAAAATGGGACATAGTGGTACATAATTGAAGGCTCATTATAAATTGCATTAGCTTACTATTTTTTGTATCAAATAACTGTATGTTTTGTCCTACCTGTAAAATGGCACTCCACATTTGTCTTAAACCTATGAAAATTAACATTGGGTCTTACTCTTTATGCATCATTATGAAATATTTAAAAAATATTGTTAGTATGAATGCTTTTATTGTTCTATCTTATTAATAATTCTAGAGATTTTAAAAAACTTTTCAGACTATTCCTTTGACTCCCTTTGTAACAGAATGCATGACTTACCTAGCTGGAGCTAATGTTTTGTGTATGAATATTTTTTAAATACTCTAAAACGAAACGGAAATGCAAAGCACACTCCTGGTGATTTTGTGTGAGACAGTTTAGAATTACTTGGAGAAGTTGGGAGGATCAGTTTAAAGAATAGACAAAATGCCGTGGTGGTTCAATATTCATCTTCAGCTTAGTTACCCTTGTGGCTTGGTGATATCTAAAGTAGGTCTTCTTGGCCAGTATTAGTGCAGTAGAAAACTGAAGCAGCTTCTCTTTTCTATGTTTTGCCATGTTTTTAGTAGTGCTTGAAGAATAAAGGAGGATGATGGAGGTAACTCTATGTAGGGATCAAATTTGAGGTCATATAAATCAAATATACAATCCTTTGTTAAGTTATGACATTTACTTACATGAAACATGAGTGGATGCTGTGGGTTGTGAGATGCTTGCTGTCTTTGGCTTGGGTTGATTTATATATCTGTATTTCTTTTGACAAAACCAATGCTTTCTGCATTGCCCATATGTATAAACTCATAAAAGCAGCTCTTGACCACAGACACAAATGATTCAGTTGGCATTTTCCACTGCAACCTTCTGGCAAGCTGAGGTGCAAATGCAAATGTTTGTGGTTTTGTTCTAATTTTGAAGCTGTGGGGCTTCAAACCCCAAAGCTGTCCACATCTAGTTAGGAGGGTGCATGCTGCCTTTGTGGAGTGGCAACTGCATAAAGCTATAGCTGCCCTCGGTCTGGTAACCCAGCAAAAGCATGTGGCAGGGCTGTAGTGAGTATGTGTGTCAGCTGTCTATTCTCGTGTCTAAGATCTTGTGGGATTTTTTCATCTTTTTTTGGACATTAAGCTTGTTTTCATTTGCAGCATAGCCCCCTGATGCAAGCCTCGAGCACTGCCAACAATCCCTGCTGTCAGTCAGGCAGACTGGTGCCTGCAGCCCCGCTCCTCTGGACACGGCGGCACTGGAGGACTGGGTCACTTGTGAATAGGCCTTTCTTTGCAGCCACGTGCTTGCTGGCAGTGGGGCCACCCACGTTCTGCAGGCTTTAATCGGGGTGCTGCAGTCGAGCTAATTTTGCTCTAGGGACAGTCAGAAGCCTTCAGCCTTGTGGAGGCTACCTTTAAAAATAGCACAGTGAACTGCATGCCAGCACAAACGAAAAATGATCACTTGTTCAGCTGTGTTGGATCCATTGGCAGTGCCATTGCTATCCTGCAAACAGTCCGTGACCACGAGTCTGAGGAGTTGTGGGAAGGTGTGGGGAGGAGCACTGGAGTGTGCTGAGATCCTCAGCTCACTCTGGCTCTCAGCTGAGCTAAATTTCACATGATATGTTTTGATTTGGAGTATTTTAGACAATTTCAAAGTCATGAATTACCTTCAAAAGTTACACATATTTTCGAGCAGGTTTACTTTATGAAATGTATGGTTTCCTGAATTGTGAGAGGAGATGGACTGATAGGCAGTTTTCATATTGTTCTAGTAAAATTATGCTTTCCTGTGTTGCTCTTCTATCATTGCAGTTTCCACCTTCAATAATCTTAACTGGCAAAGGTTATCAAGGAAAAAACAGACTCTGCCTGGGGACGATACTCCAAAGCGGGAATTTTTGATAACCCTTAGAGAGGGATGTTTGTTATGATTGAGTAGCTGGGATTCAGTTGTCACATCATCTCTTTGGAAGTCATACAGGTTCTCTTATTGCCCACAAAAGTGAGCAAATGAAGGTTAAGTTTTGGAGTTGCTTTTTCAGTTTAGTGTTCATTTTTTTCCCCCGCAGTAAAGCCCTGGTTATTCCTACTGAGTGTGCAAACACCGTGAAAGCAGCATGTGGGCTCAGCAAGCGCACCCTCAGCCACCAGAGGAGTGTCCAGTTGCACTGGGAAATTTGTAGAACTTGTGGTACAGGCAAAGAGTCCAAGTTTCTTCCCCAGCTTGTTGGGAAGTGATGGATGGCAAGGAGGTGGTTGGAGGAAGACATAGGCTTGTGCTGTGAGCAGGTAGCACTGTGGCTCCAGTAGAAAGGTGGGGTAGCACTGTTGTGCTCTCAAAGGTGCTGGTTTTTTTCCCCATGTAAACTGTACACTTGCTTAGCAGTGCAGGAAGTTGTTTGTCCAAAGCTCTGGAAAGTCTGAAGTTCCCAGAAGTGTATTTGTATAAGGACCCCAATCTTCTAGTGCTTGAAACATCTCCTATGTGAAACCTTTGGCAGGTTGAGAGATAGGAATTATAGTAAAAAAATACATAAGCGGGGGGGGCGGGGGTTGAGAAAGTGTAGATATATATTTAGTGTAGTTATTTTGCTTCTGCTGCTCCAACAAGTGACATGCAAATTGTATCTGCCTGTACTGAGCACAGTCGTTTTGAGAAAATGCAAGCTGTTCTAAATTTTGGGAATGTGAGCTATGCAAAAGTTCCCAGGGAATCCGCAGAAGTTTCAGGAGATACCTGTGGTGCATGGGGAATTACACTTTAAAAGAGTAGGAAGTAGTTTTCACAGACTCTGGGGCTTAATAGGCTTTCACTTCGATTTAAACTGGAATGCTTTTTCCAATTCTCTGGAAGTGATACTTCATTAGAGCAAACCTACCTCTTCAGCATAGTCCAGAACCCTGAGAGTGGGACCACATGCTTATTTCCAAGTAACAACAGCTTCAGTAAGGTGTGGTTACTAAGAATTCCTCCTAGCTCATATGCTATAACTCAACCTTGCAATTTATGTATATTATTAGCATAATTATTTTTTCATTATTTCTCTATTGCTTAGCTTTTTCTTAATAATCAAGACATAAATTTCTATTTATACGTGTGCACCTATTAAAGGAAGGAATGAAATAATAGTCTGCAATGTATTCTTGTTCTTAGGTTAGGCACAGAGAGCAGATTGTTACCTTCTAAAGAATGCATACAGTAACATACATGCTCTTTCCTAAGTTAGACAAATAGGGACACAAGATTATTCCATCCCATCTTTTGGACCTATTTTAAGTGTGTGCATATTGTACCTGCCCACCCCCTCACCTCACAGGTGCAGCATACATGTCTGATCTTTAGAAAGGTTTCTCATGACACTTAAAATCCAGCCTATTTATTGGGGGTTTTTGTTCTCGTTTTCTTCATTCATGATTTTTAAAGTATGAATTCGGACTGTAATTAACGGATTATTACAATTAGATTTCTGGCTATAGCCATTTTATTAGCAGTGTAGCCATGCTGCCCTGCAAAGCAGACATTTGGGACTCAGCAAACCATGTTTCCACCTCCAGTACATCTTAAAAGACCAACTGGCAGAGTGTCTTTGTGGGTGTCATTGTTTGCAGTCTGGCTGATTTGGTGTATTGGCGGGAAATGTAATGGTTTTAGTTGCTGTTAGTCATTGTCACAAAGCAGGGCTACTCTCAGTAAACTCAGTGAAATGTGTGTAATGACTGGCTCTTGGAAGAGTGGGCAGCTGCTTAGGAGAACCAGGTACAATATGAGTATATGTTGGTGGGAGGGAATTGAGGCAGATAGTGCCTGGGGATTTGTTGTTCCACCTCTGTGCGTTGCAGTCCCTGCCTTCTTTCTCTCTGTAGGAATTAACAAAGTCCCACCTGATTGTGAGGAGCTGTTCTGGTACTGCAGTTCCCAACTTTCTTGCTGTTAGCGTGCTCTCGGATAGGGATGGAGAGGATGACCTGAGCACAATGTGCTGGATGTGCTGCAGGGAGAGAGTGTCCTTCAGAGTTGTGGTGCTACCTTTAAATTAGGATTTTAAAATTGATTAACCTGTTTTCTTTGTCTTTCCTGTAGGACGGGTCACTGGGAAATATTGATGATCTGGCACAGCAGTATGCAGACTACTATAACACCTGCTTCACAGATGTGTGTGAGAGGATGGAAGAGCTGCGCAAGAGGAGGGTTTCCCAAGACCTTGATTTGGTATGTAGAAAAGTTACAACTTTATTAACAAATAATTGCCATTCATGCTCTAGAAGAAGAATCAGTATTACAGCTTGAAGAGTTCTACCCAGGGAAATAACTCTACGTGGTTGTGTTCACGCATGCAAACGTTTCAGCCAACTCAATTAAACACTTGGAATTAGCTGGATTAGGTTTTTTCTAGTTATTTGTTATGATTCATTAAGCCTTGGAGTCTGCATTCCTTATTTCTTCTTTAATTAGAGTACTTTTTGCTTGCATGCATTTGGTTGCAATCCTCAACTCTCAGAGGCAAGATACTGTCTGACGAAAGCATCGTTTCCTTGCTCCAAGATGCTCCCAGTGTGAGCACAGTGAAACTGTGCTGGTTTTCAGTTGCACCGTACAAACTGTAAAGTGGTGCTTCTCAGGTGTCCAGGGTGCAAAAACTGGTTCCAGGCTCCCAAATGTAAGCAGTTCTGTGAACCCCTTTCCATTATTATGCATTATAGAACCTGTAGCCGGCGACATTGAGTCACAGAGCCTTTCAGGATGGAAGGGACCTCAGGAGGTCCCTAATCCAGCATTCAGCTCAAAGCAGTGTCAACACTGAATTCAAAACAGGTTGCTCAGGGCTTTATCTGATTGAGTTTGAAGACCTCTAAGGATGGAGACTTTGCACCACCTCTGAGAAACCTGTTAATACTGCTTTGCTGTCTTCATAGTAAACTTCTATTTTTAAATTATATTCTGTGAGATCCTCCCCATGGCAATTTATACCTGTTGTTCTTATGCCACACACCTTTTTGATAACCTCCCCACTGGTGCCAGTAGATCTTCTTGAAACTGTCTTTTCTGACAGGTGAATCTCCCAACTTTCCTTGCATGACAGGAGCACAAGTCCTTGAGAACACCTTGGTAACAGCTGTACCTGATGATGTAGATTATGTAAGGTTACTTTCTTTTTGGGATTCCAGGATAGCAACTGAGAGGCTTCCAGAGCTTGTAGAGACTACAAACTTCAGCTACACAATTGATGGCTGCAGAATCAAGGCAGGGAGTCATCCTCTGCCCCACTGAAGTTTGTTAGTTCCTTTTTTATTTTTAAATGGAGAAAAAGCAAATGTATTTTGCAGATCTGTTGCTGCCAAGAAGTTCCAAGGGTTAAACAAAAGGCTATTGCAGGAAATTCTTTTGTAGACAGACCCTTGAGGCTTCTGTGCAGAGAAGCTGATGGCACAGAACTGTGCTTCTCATGAATACCCCCGTGCTTGGCAGGCCTGGTATTCTCGGTAGCTGTTTGCAGCAATGAAACCCCCTTTCCTGGTGCTCTTGGAAGGCAGCTCCTGTGCTGGGTAATGGAGTGTGCCTTATGGCAGGAGAGGACTCCCTTCCATTTAGACAGATGGGCCTAATTTGGCTCCCTTCGCTTCTGAAGCTGCAGAAGCCAGGCTGGAGAAAGCCATGTGAGCTTAATTAACTCACATCAAAGGTGCGGATCTTCACGCTGGTTTAAATAGATGTGAGCTAACCCAAGACAGACCATCAAGTGATTCATTCTACTCCAGAGAAGCTATACTCAGAGAAAGTGGCTGTGTGAAAAACAGCCTGGAAATTCCTCTTCAGTGTCTCTGATACTGAGTTTGCTTACTCTAGTGGTCCAGTGATGACTTCTTGAACTGTCAGGTCAGAGAGAAGACAATGCAATTGAAAATTAAATTAGTGCTCCATTTTTGCTACATGTGTCACTCTTATAATACAGTTTCTAGACATAAGATAGCCATTCTGCTGATAACAGATGAGGCTATAGATATTAGCTCACTTGCCCAACACCAGCATCCAGACAGTGCTGACTGCAGCTGAAACTTGCTCTCATCAATAAACAGGCAGGCTTGACTTAGGTACACAGGGAGGGGGAAATGGCCATGCAGACCAGAATGTGATTTCAGTGTGATAGAGTAGTATGCCTGTTGATGATCTGCTATACATACAGGAGTTGGTTTGAACAGCAGAGCTGCTGAAGTTACTGCAGAAGTGCTAATGTGAAAGACAGAACAGAAGAGTGACTCATTTGTTGTGGTGTTTTTCCTCTCATTACACCCTGAGGAAAGGTAGTGTATTGGCAGACATTTGGGGATAGTGAATGGGGAGTAATGCTGGGGGAAATTCCAGCTTCATAGCACATCCCAGATGTGCTAAGATAGCAAAAGAAAAAAAAAGTGCACCAGATAGCAAATATATGCACCTCCAAAATTTTTATGCACCAGTATTGTTGGGCTGTTAGTCTAGCCTGACCTTGCTCTGCCATACATTGCTCTTCTAGCAGGGATGAGGAAGGCAGTGCTGTCTATACGCCCTCTCTTCCCAGCAGTGGGGTTGTGCCAGAGCTGGAGGTGGGCAGTGTATCAGCTCTTTCTCCCCTCCCCAGTAGTCTTCTCCAACCCTTTAGTGAAGTGAACGGAGCAGAGCTGCAATGCATGGAGTGTTAGTGCAGATTTTCAGGGGTTTGCCGGAGTGACAGTTACTGAATCCATATGAAAATGCAATATGAGTGCATAGTAATACTTAGCAGAAGCATAAAAGGTTAGGTTGCTGCTTTTACTGAATGCTCTGAACAAAGAGAAAAGAGCAGGTCACCCCATGGGTCAAAGTGTCCTCTAAACCCTTCACAGAGAGGCCTTGTCAGGAGGAGCAGTGTAATAACAAAGACATGCCTGAGCTGGCAGAGCTTTGGCAGGAACATGTATTTAGCACTGGCTCGCCCAAAGTGCCCTTTGTAGTACGTCCACTGGAAGGACAGAAATATGAACTGTTTATTGCTGCTTCTGTACCCTTTCAAATAATTTTAAGCTGTTCGGGCGCAAGTGTTGATATCTTGATTGTATATTGTACTTTCTAATCAGCTCTCCAACCTTTCCTATCAGACCACGGCCATTTCAGTCTAGATATCCTGCTCTGAAATTGAATTTTTAAAAAAATCACTTGGTAAAATTGTTTGGGAAAGCAGCATATCTTGTAACAAAACAGTGGGTGCAGATGGAGCTGAACACAGAGTATTTTTCCAAATGGTAATGCTGTCCAGGATTGTTAGTTGTCCCTAAACACGATAACTGCTTTTTGTGTTTGGAATTTTGCCTATGTTTTTGTAATGGAGAATGTGCTTGGGTTTGGACACTAATGTTTGTGAACAGCATGGGAGTTGCCCACATTTCCTAGCATTTGGCCTATTCCTGTACACCATGTGGGCTTTTGGCTGAGGAAAAACTGCAGGTGGAGCAGATAGAGTGGATTTTCAGGCCCATAATGAATGTATCACTGGTAATATTGAGGTGGACATCTGCTAAAATGCAGTTATGGCCAGAGAAGTGACTCTGTGAGGATGGTGTTTTGTAACTGTTCATATGACATTCTTGTCTTTAAATTGGAGAGGCAGGAATTAGACAGATGAACCACTCAGATGTATAAGGAATTGGCTGGATGGTCACACTCAAAGGGTTGTGGTCAATGGCTCCATATCCAAATGGAGATCAGTGACGAATGCTGTTCCTCAGGGATCAGTATTTGGACTGGTGATGTTTAACATCTTTGCTGATGACAGGGAGCGTGGGATCAAGTGCACCCCCAGCAAGTTTGCTGACAACTCCAAGCCGAGTGGAGTGGTCAACATGGTGGAGATAAGGGATGCCATCCAGAGGCACCTGGACAGGCTTGAGAGATGGGCCTGTGAAGCCTCATGAAATTCATCAAGGCCAAGTGCAAGGTCCAGCACATGGGTTGGGGCAATCCTGAGCACAGGTACAGGCTGGGAGGAGAATGGATGAAGAGCAGCCCTGGGGATAAGGACCTGGGGGTGTTGGTGGATGAAGAACTCGACATGACTGGCAATGTGTGCTCACAGCCCAGAAGACCAACCACATCCTGGGCTGCATCAAAAAGAGTGTGGCCAGCAGGTCAAGGGAGGTGATTCTTCCCTTCTGCTCTGCTCTGCATCCAGCTCTGGGGTCCCCAGCATGGGAAAGAACTGGGTTTGTTCAGCCTGGAGAAGAAAAGGTTCCAGGGAGACTTCACTGCAGCCTTCCAGCCAAAGGAGGCTACACGAGAGCTGGAGAGGCAGTTTTTACAAGGGCATGTAGTGATAGGGGTAATGGCTTTGAACTGACAGAGGGTAGGTTTAGAAGAAGGAATTCTTTACTGTCAGGGTGGTGAGGCGCTGGAACAGAGAAGCTGTGGGTGCCCCATCCCTGGAAGTGTTCAAAGCCAGGTGGGATGGGGCTTTGAGCAACCCCATTGCAGTGAGGTTGGAACTAGATGATCTTTAAGATCTGTTTCAACCCAAACAATTTTATGACCTGCTTCTTTTGTGTCTCTGGGGTCGTATCTGCCTGGCTCACTGACAAAAACAGGTTTGCCTTGCCTCTCAGCAGGGCAGGACAGCACTGAATTAGCCGTGAAAGAGCAAACTGCATTCTGTTGTCTCATCCATCACTGACAGTGGTTAGCTAACTGCTGCTGCCAATGTCTGTATTGTAGCTCATGATCTTGAAGTCAAAGAACAGCTTGAGATTTTCTGATGGACTCTGACA
This sequence comes from Dicrurus megarhynchus, assembly GCA_013399195.1. NCBI lineage: Eukaryota > Metazoa > Chordata > Aves > Passeriformes > Dicruridae > Dicrurus > Dicrurus megarhynchus. Next base: position 4,910,202 of record VXAD01002572.1, read on the forward strand.
CCTGCAGTTGGGGCACTAAGAAGTTGCATCCATCTTTTGTCTTGCAAATTATATAAAATTAATTAATTGCAAATTAATTAAAATTAAAGCTGAAGGATCACCAAGTCCACCTTGTTCCCACATTCATGCAATTAATTTCAGTGTGTAAAAGGGGAAGTGTTCAGAATCTCTCTCTGTACACTGTGGTAAAGCACAACGCATGGATTTGGACAAATTAACTTGCCTAATCCCATATGTTTTTACCCTACCTGCACATGTATGCAGGCAAAGCCGGAAAATAGAAATGAACATAAAACCATCATAAGTTTCTTGTCCTGTTTCCAACATTCATGTAGTCTTCCTAAATCTTGTCTGTGCATGGTTTTAAAAGATGCTCAACAACCAGTTGTTTGACTACAGATGGAGTTGGCCATCTAGGTAATGTCATCACATACAAATGGTATGTCCAGCAAGAAAAAGGGGAGGAAAAGAAGCAAAAGTAGAGTAATTACTAATTTGAGTGATAGAGTAATAAGGCTTTAGCCTATTTAGAGGTGCATTTGTCTGGTATAGTACCAAACTGTCTGGTTGGCAGTATCATCAGGCTACTTGAGAAACTAGCCATCCTTTGCTGAAGCACACTAAAATACTCAGAACAGTTGCAGTCAGTGATTGATGTATATTTAAAAAATCTTCGAGGGAGTTAGCCACCAAAGTTGGAGTTGGGATGCTGAACGTGTTTGTGGAGTGTGCCTGTGTCTGCTCTAGCCATGTTCGCCGTTCTTCGCATCTTACGTTAAAATTTCAGGATCCTAGAATAGACTGATTTTTCCAGCTATGAAATGATCACTTCTGCTTCGCAAATTCAGTACTGGCTGCTGTTACTGATGTCCTGAGAGGACACCTCTGTATCTCACTGGAACGGGATCCCACTGTTTTGTTTTGTCTTGCTGGCTGCAAGAGACCCTTCAAAGTATAAACAACAACTGAGTTTGATTAAAAAGGTATCAACAGCACAAAAAAAAAAAAAANAGAACACACAGATAAGATTTCCTAATTTTTTGAGAGTCTCCAGGCCTTATGGGGCAGACACGCAGAAGAAAAAGTAGCAGTAGAAGGTGTGGACTTTCAAGCATCATTGTGGGGGTCTTGTTCTTGGTATAGATTGAACTAGAGGGGATTTAGCCTGAATATGAGGTACATAAAGTAGATTCACATAGAAAATATTTAATGGAGATTTACTGTGTGTGCAGTCTCAGTCTCTCAGTATTTTAGGCTTATCTTCATAAGTTAAATTCAGAGTGACATTTTTCATCATTAATGGAGCTTTTCAAAGGTAGACAATGGAAATTCTGGAACAGACAGGCTATTTTTAGTGTCTGATATCACACACCAAGGCAGCAAAGGCATTTAAATATAGAGCTAGCATTAAACATGAAAATAAAGCAAGGCTTGTTCCATATGCAGCAAAGTGAATACCATTCTTAAACAGTTCACTTGGTACTAGCAGAATAAGGAAAAATCTCTCCACTTTCTGCGAGCTAATGATCTCCTGCAGTCTCACCACTGTTTTCGTTGGAAGGCCATTTATGAATAATCCCTTAGGCAAAATCTGTTCATTTATAGGCTGGAGACTCAGCAGACTCTGCAGCAGTGATGGTTTAGGTGACCTTATCTACCTTTCATACTTTTGGAGGATCCTTGCTTTTTGGAGTAGGATCTTCTGTTTTAACACTTCTGCTCCTCTGGAGTATTTTTGATAATGTCAGTGTTACAGGAAAAATAGGTTGTCAAAGGTAATTGTGTGGTGGGGGGTGGTTCTGAGCTGGTAATACTGTTATGAACAAAATAATATTTATGTTATAAATAGAAAAAATAACTCGCTTCTGGCAGTCTGACTGGTAATTGTGGAAGGAAGAAATTCTCTTTAGCTTTGTGTTTTTCTTGGTATTCCTAATCTTCTAACATCTTTTGTAATCATTTTCTTGTCCCTTTACATACAGCAGGAATTTTACTTTGAACCTTAGATCAGTTGAATATATTCTTACTGTACTCTTCTTTTATCCAGAAACAGCACAGATCTGCCGGAACTGACAGACTAGATTTGTATTAACTCTGTGATTTAATCTCATTGGAGCCTGAGGACTAGAGGGAAGGAGTAATTGATTGACTAACTTTAGCTCCCTTTGTGTATCTTTTTTTTCTTTCTCCCCTTAGAATTTAAAAGTGACAGCAAAACTGGAAGTGTATGGCATCATGCTGGTAAATTTCATTGCAAAGGATACAATTGTTTAAAAAGACAGTGAATTAATTTAGTTGTCATTTAAGAAGGTGCATCTCTGAAGGGAAAAAAAACCAAACAACCAGAAAAACCAAAACTAACAAAATCAACTCAAACCCACCTAAACTCCATGGTGAACAGTTTCTATGATATGCAGCCCAACTTGCCATTCACATATTACTAGATTTCCAAAATACCCAGCTGAGTGGCCTTACTCTGGTAAGGACAGCAATGTGTATTGGCTGTGTTAGAAGAGTGTCAGACTTTTGTAATGTGATAGCAGCTAAACCAACAGAGGAATGAACCTAAAAGATGTGATGTCTTCTATTAAGATTACTCCTCTTTGTCTTTGCATAGCATCAGCTTCGCTCCCCAGGCAGCTTCTCTGTGCTCTCCTCCTGTGGTTCCCCAGCAACTGCTCACCAGTCCATCTATGTGTGTTGAAGACAGCTGGCAGCAACTTCAAATGTCAGCTAATTGTAGCACTAGCTTGTGCTTCTTCTAAGTCCCCAAGTAGGGGAACATCACCATGTGTCCTCAAGGAATAGTAAGGATATTGCTCAAAATAGATGTCTTGAAGTTAGTTGAAAAGCCTCACTTGTAAGAACCATAGCAGCCTTGCAGGTCATTAAAGAAAACAAATAGATCTTAATCAATAATAAATCAAAAGCATATTGTGATGAGAATGAGAAACACATCGCGAGTATTTGTGCACATCTGGATGTGCTTTGGAATGTCTGTTTCTCCGCAGCAGAAGAACACTCTTCCAACAAAGATGCCCAGAGGAAGGCAGGCCTCCCATCTGTGAATTCAAAGGGCCTGATTTCTTTTTTTTTGTTTTTTGCTGGCCTGGCCCCTGCTCTTCATGATGTAGGGTCTGATGCTCCACAGCTACTCTGCTTTCATCTTTCCATGCTTTATCTTCTCTCAGTGTTGTGTAGGTTTCCTGTTTCAGCAGTGTCGCCTGAAGCACACAGAGAAATGCTCCATTTCAGACAAGATGCTCTGTGAATTCTGTGTTTGAAGGAGAAGTCAAGCAGTTTGAAGAGACATGATTTCTTTGGTGCATGATCAATCTGTTTCCCACAAGATAATGAAAAGGAATGCCTATCAGCTGGAAGTCCCTCTTCCTGACTCCCATATATCATATCCCTCTTGATTTATATTTTTAGATTTTCCCTAATGGTTTAGATTGCAGCTATATCTTACATAAAGGAACAAAGTAATCTGGGATTATGACATCCAGATTTTCCCTGATTCTAAGGTTTCTTTGGTTGTTCCAGCAAATAGAGTTGGCAAAGGCAATAATCCTGTAAAAACATACATATGAAAATGATTGGGTAATATTTTCAAAAGAATTCAATTTCGGCTCCTTATCAGAGGGATGAATTTCTTGCATTGCTTGTGGGCATGATGAATAAAATCAGTCATGGATTAGAAACTAATTAAAGAAGAAAGGCTTGAAATGATTAGCAAAATTTGGAATTCGTGAGCTCATTATGAAACACCTACTGGTAATTTTTTGTTTATGTCAGTGTCTTTTGCCTGTTGCTCTTGAAGTTCCTGATAAAACCACAGTTACAATTGTTTGGTTTACAATTCATGTGAAACTAGTGGCAGTAGGGTTGTGTACCCAGGTGCATTGAAGGATGTAAAGATGATAGGACTAACATCAAAAAAAGTCAATGGTTATAGATGTGGAAAAGCAGACAAGCTTTTCATCATATAAGGCTTTATTCACAAGCTGCCCGGAAAAATTAGGAAGATGATAAAGCTAGCAAAAGAAAAATCAGAATTTGGAAGCATTCTTCAGACAAAATAGGCTAATGAACAGTATTTGAAATAAGTCCATCTCCCCTTCCCTTCCCAGGGGCACACAATTCAAGCTTCTGACAGCTTTGTGTCTTGGTCACAGAGTATTCTGAGTTGGTAGAGACCCACAAGGATCACCAAGTCCAGCTCTTAAGAGAACAGTCCATACAGGGATTTATCCCACAACCTTGGTGGTTTTGGGGGGTTTTATTGGCACCAGGCTCTAAGCAAATAAGCTAATCTCAGAGTCATGGTAGCCTAGCAAAGATTAAGCCTTAGTTGAAGTCCATTTTGACAAAAGAGAGAGATTTTAGAGTTTTGAAGCATGTGCCAGGTGCTGAAAGTCACACAAATGAGAAGAAGGAAGTCAGTCATCAGAGTAGCTTTATTTTGTTCTCATGGTTAACTATTGAAAGCTACATAATTGGAGCCTTCAGTTGCTAGCCTATACAGAAGCTCACAAAATAGTTTTATTTCTCCTTTGTGTCGCACTTTCCACCCTCAGAACCTTTTAAAAACATTAATTAGCCTTTGTTGCGTCCTTTGAAGCTGGTAATTTTAGTACCATTATCCCTATTTAGGCCTCGCCTCCCTGAGATTCAGTCACTGATAAAGATTTACCTGTGTAATTCCCTAATTCCTCCTCTGTAACTAAATTTGCAACAGAGTAGCCTGAAATTTATAGTAAGTTCAGAACAACTTAATAGTACACAGCAGTGTATCCCAGCTGTAAACAAATCCTGGCCACAAGAGCCGGTGAAGCAGCACAGGGCCAGTGGGTGACAGACACTATGGGTGACAGACACTGGATGACCTGCAGCTCAAGCCTCAGATCCAGTCCATTAGACCACACTTCAAAAAAACCAAAATTCAGATGTACTTCAAAATCGTGCCATACTCTTAAAGCGTCCCTGATCTAGCAACTTTCCTTTGCGGCTGGAACGTGGAGGTCTGGTGAAGAGTCTGGCGTTCTTGGTCAGTAGCTGACTGCCAGCCATCTCTCCTTCCTGCCATCCTGCCTCTACTTGAAATAATTGTCCGCTGTATGGCAGGGATAATAAAAGTGCAGAAGCACTGTGGAAGAGACTCTGATTCCTTCAACGTGTTAATTTCACTGGCATAATGTCAATTGGAGATGACTGAAAAAAATGCTCTTGTTAAACCCTAAATGAGATATTTCATTCTGAACACCTGTGGGAAAGCATGAGAAATGAAGGGCATGGTGTGCAAAGTAGGAGGAGGTGGTGGTTTGATCCACTGTTGTAGTAAACCAAAGTTTGTTTCTTCCCTCTGCCTGAGGAAACTTGGAACTCTTATCTCCTATCTTGAAGCACAGTGCTTTGCAGTTTAATATTCTGTCTTAACCTTATCTGTTGATCAGCCCTGTTCACATATGTAAACAGTTCCTGGTGTAGCAGTGGGAATAATAGCAATGTCTCATCTTCCAGGTAGGCATCTTCACAAAGCTAGTGAATCTTTTCTTTTTCACTTGCACGTTAAAAAGTCCGAATATTTTAAACATTGTTCAACAGGAATGGAGTAGGAACGTGAATCTTAGCCCAATGGTTTTTGGCATGATTTTTTAATTTTTATATTATACATTTATATATATAATAAATAATATAATTATATTTATTTATTTTAATTGTTTTATGTATTTTGGTTACTTCATATCAGAATGATACTCTAAAGGAACTAAGCTGCTGACCCTTTAGCAGAATTCAAAATTGTTTTTCTTGAGTGCTTTTTTTACTCCATAACTAGTTTGGATAATATTTTGTTTGTGGGATAGACAATAACAGAAAAATTAACTCTCTTGATCTCTTTGTTTATGAGTAGCCTCTCAAGTGAACAGCAAGACTAGAACTTAGCTTAATGCTTGGCCGGATGAGCCTTCTGGGGGACTCAGTAACTTGGTTGGTTGTTTGGTTTTCCTCCTTTGAACTGAGTTATGTTTAGCCTTAGTGCATTAGTTTTGTTGTGGCTATTGAATTGCAGGTGGTACCCGTAAACTCACACCTTTGCTCTTGAAATACATACAGATGTTTTGTAGCAGTCATCTTAATTTGCTGAGAAATGTTAACATTCTTCAAATTTTCTTTAAACAGTGGAAATGGAATAGCACCAAGAATCGCATCAACTCTACACTTGTATTTGGTAACATGGAAATATGAAGTATCTCAAAAAGCTTTCTGTGACTGAATGACAGGGCGTATTTAGACATGGAACAGATGTTGTTAAAAACATGTGGATAAACAAATTAAATACATTCTTTTCAGTGTTTCGCATTTTGGCTAAGGTAAACAGTTTTTACAGAAGCTAAGTAACAATCAAGTTTTCTAACTGAGATTTTGGTCTGAAGGTAGTAAAGGACATTAGGAGAAAGGAAAGGTGAATGTAAATTTTGGCAGTTGGACTTGCCTTTTTCAGAGCTTCCTGCTCCATTTTTCCACTCTTATAGGTTTTACTTGGGTTTTGGGGTTTTTTGAGGCATGAGAGGTGATATGTGCTCAAGGAAGGAGCCTCAACTTTGGGGCAAAAAGTGTGGGGTAAGGAGTCCAAGAGTGTCAGGAGCTGAGACCTCTCACTGCATTTGTCAAGTGGAAGAAGAGGAAAGAAGGAAGTTTGGTCATTGCTTGCTTACAAGGGTGAGGAGCAGAATGTTAGAAGGTTGGGTGAGTAGGTCACTAGAAAACTAAGCTGGAGTAAAGAAAAACAGGTGATGCACTCTGGTGGCTGCAAAGGGCGAAAAGTGCCACAAGGCAGCAAGATATTTGTGCTTATGTGAGGCCTGAACTGTCTGCATGGACCAGAATAATGTAATAGTGCAACATAATTAATGATAATAAGTAATAACTAAAAAAACCACAGTAACATAGCACAACTGGTCGTTCTAAGGCACAAAAAAATATTATAATCTGTTAAGAGTTAGAGCTAGAGTGGTTGCCACTGCTTGCCAAACGTCTTCACTCACCACTGCACTCTTTTTCTGTGAATCTGTCGTGGTCACTGGCCATAATGCAGGCTTGATTTGATGAGGCACAAGGTCAAAGGAGGAGACTTTCAATAGCAGTTTTGACCTTTCCATTATAGGTACCGCAGGAGAAGCGGTGAGCCACAGTCAAGGCTTTGATTGCCACTACAATAGGTTGCTCTGGAACTTTGCAAGCTCCAACATGAAACTAATGAGAAAAGAGAAATGAAAGAAGAAAGTCATGGAAAGGTTGAACAGTTTTTTCTTATTACACACCTGAAAACACCTAGGGGCAAAAGAATAAAATTGAAGTTAGGCCTTAGTCCAGCTTCACAAAATGACAGAAGGAATTAAAACTGTTAACTTTTAAGAATAAACTGCAGAAGCTCAGGGAAAAATCTAAGAATACAGAAGGTATCTACTGTATTGTAGCTTCATTTGGAGCAGTGGAAGGGCATGATTATCCCTAGGGTTTGCATCCTTAATGCATTTCTTCTGCTCTTAAAAATTACAAAAATAGAGATATTTTCCTGACCATAGTTCAGTGAGCAAATGAAGAAGAAAGCAGGAAGACATTTTATCTGAGTGATGCCGAACATCTGAGGTCTGCAATGAAGTTGAAGGAGATGGGCATTTTGCCAAAAGTTACTTTCATGGGAAGCATAGCAAAGTATGGTGGGAAACACACTGTGTTTTCCTTTATATCCATGCTACATGCAACAGGAAATATTATTGTTTTCCCTAAATAGTGCAAGCACAATTGATTTTCTCTTCTTAGTGATCCATGGAGATTCTTCTGATTGAAACTATTTAGATTTCTAAAACAAGCATTATTCTATAGTGGCCTTCATTGGCAGTAAAAGGGGTGTAGTTAGGGCAAGACATCACCATTTGGCTTATAACAGATTACCTGTTGTTTCCTTTCAGCCTTTCACATAAATGGCTTTTTTAATGCTTCTCTGTTGAATCTTGAGGTCCTCCTAGCACTGATGAATGTCTTCAAATTCATTTTCGTTGACATACTGTGAGGTGATTCCTTTGAAAGGATATTTCTGGTTGCACAGTAGCAGCTCTTCAAGTATGAAAGCTTTCTTTAGAGAATATTACAGCACTTTTCAAATCTCTACCTATAAACTTATGGACTCTCTTAAAAAGCTAGTGTTCTTGAATTTTTTTCATGATCTCTGGGACGTTTGTTTGTAGCTTTTGTTACACCTACTTCCCTTTATCAATTTATGACCACAGTCCTTTTCACCCTCTATCAGTTTTGAAAAGAGGAATATTTTCTGCATGAGATCACAAGTTTGCCAGGAGCTGAGGCCTAACAATTTCCGTCTTTAAAAAAACAAAAATCTGAATTTAATCTTACTCATTAGACAGTGCCATTCTGGTTCCTACTGCCAATGCAGTTTTGATCTCTTACCTCAGGAACACCTTGAAAGGTAGCAACTTCATTTCCTTGCAGGGAGAGATATTTTGTCAATGAGAAAATCCTAAAAATTTGGTGGCAGTGTTTATCTGATTCCTCTTCCTTATAAATGCATATCCTATCATGGTAATACATTATGTAATGTAACATTTATAACAGAAGTGCTGACCCCATAGCACATAGATGATTCATAGCCCAAACCCACCCAAAATGGAGTGATACAAAATGAGCTGTGTTTTGTCTCACCTTTTTGACTGGAGGGAAATGGCACATTTTTTTCACTTCACACCTAATAGAAACACCAAAGGAGATTTGGAAGTCTAAAAGGGTGTCTTAGATAAATTGCTCTTTAAGCTGTCTGAAGAGTGGAATGAAAACAAAATGAACACTTCTTGTGAACAAGATCAAGTCATGAGTATTTAATGTAATTTTAATAGCTCCTTTTATTAAGAGTGGCCTATTAGAAGTTTTTAAGGAACCTATTGATTGTCCCTGTCTCTGGCTTTGGTGGAGTTCAGTATCTATAGTAAGAGTGTGCAAAAAGTCATCTTATGCATCATACTAAGAAAATTAACTACTTGGCATGAATCACACTGCTTCCCCTGGTCTTACTTGCTGTTGCTCATCTCAGGACTGGACAGGTGAGCAAGGCTTACAGAAGTCGGACCTGTTTATTATCCTAGTTCATTACCTTCAGAACATGGTACATTCTTTTGAGCAAGAATTTGTAAGCCTGCAAAAAGAGGTTACACAAAAGACGTTAATTGAAACACAAGCATATCAGTCTTTGTACCCTTTCTCTTACCAGCAGCTTCAGATCAACACAGATGCAGTTATATTGAGTGGCAAGATATTTTCTAAATGGGGAGTGTTATGGATTATTATCACATGTGAGGCATTTATACTGTTATAATGGGCTTTGTCTCTGGGTTTGAGCATGAGACTTTTATTTCCATCACTGTATCAGAGCAGCCAAGTGGCAGATGAAGGGCTTTGATTACCCGTGCTGGATTTGTCAGCCTCTTTCCGAGGGCAGATGGAGGATAAAACACCTGAGGAAGCTGTGTTGTTCTAGATTAATCATGTGTCTAGCCCGCAATGAGAGCTCAGATATTGCCTCTGTACTGCCTTGTCACAGGAGACATAAAGTTACAGGGGGACCCTCCCATCTTTTTTCTGTACCGACTCTTCTTCCATGACACCATGTTTGTTCTCTAGGCTGTTCTTACTGCTAGTGGCTATCATCTTCCCCTTTCATCCCATTCCTTAGCAGCTCAGCCTATGCCTTCCTGCCTTCCTCATTTTACTCCACCTATGCATCTTTTCAAAGCTGCACATTTTCTCTCTTCAGTACTTGGAGTAAAAGTCCTTACAGCACCCTTTCTCCATTCACTTTGTCTCACATGCTTAATTTTCTTTTCCTTGAGCACCTGCTACACCCTACTTTTTTCCATCCTTCTATAGTCCTTGTTCTTCGTTGTGTTTGTCTCCCTGGTTTGGATGTTGTTAACTCTTGGAGAGCAGTGCTTTTGTGCAGCCAGGTATGCTACTTCTGCAGAACATCAATAGAAAGAATAGAAAAGATCAGAAATCTGTGCAAATGCAATCCCTTGAAAACTAGTGAGTTGAGGGTAGTGCACATGTAAAATGTCCCTTAAAACACGAAATAAATGAAAAGTGAAGCTGTTTATTTAGCTTCTCTGCTTACAGCTTTGGATTAGACATCACCATAAGCAGTCTGCATCTCAACTACACCAGATTAGGTTTGCAGCATCTGCTCTGGGATAAAATTTCCAGTTATTGCAAAAGAAGGAGTGGAAATTCTCTTTGTAGTTATGTGTGAAAAGTGTAAACCAGAAGTGAAACACAAAACTAACAATATCTGAATTTTTTTGTTGTGGCTGAAGGTGTGTTATCAAACTTATTTTGTTTTAAGTACTGTTGGTTTTCATGGAATTTACCTTGGCTTTGTTTTATAATTTTGAGAAATCACCTGGTGCATCCTTTGCCCCAAGGTAGATTCAGCTGTCTTTATCATGCTCGACAGATGTTGATCAGACCTGTCTTTAAACTGTCCCAGCATGTTAATTCCACTGTCTTCCTAGGAAAACTATTTTAGCATTCATAATATTTGTAATACAATGGTGGTTCTTTACACAACAACATGATACTAAGGCTTGTGCTTCCCTTATGTTTCACCGTAATCCCTACATATTTTTCTGCCAATCTGTTAGCTCCCCAGATGTTCCCCACCCTGACTGTCTTTGTCTGGGTAATTCTGTTTAAATGCAGTACCTTTCAGTTCTCCATATTGCACAGCATCTGATTCCCAGACATTAGGCCAGAATAACCTGCTTTTTCAGTTATTTCTCCAGTAGTGGTGGTGGATTGACATGTTTGTTTCTTTAGAATGGAGCCTTAAATGAAAACAACCTTTGTCTCTCTAATGGGTAATGACGGTATCTTCCAGCCCCGTGCTCCGTGGTAACAGAAGCAGGCAACAGTCTCTTCTTTGCACCTTTCTCATTTGATCTTTCACCAGAGATCAAGCATATATTTATTGATCTAATATGTATATGTGAACTGATAAGTATATATTCATACAGATTTCACTAGCTTTGGCAAGAATTAGTTTTAGGGTGTCAGTTTTTAACTGACAGTTTTTACAGTTTTTACTTTGATATTTCCCCACCAACACCCCCCTTCCTTTCCTCTGGAAAATACCATTATGTCTTCACTGATGTAAGTATTTTTTTCAAGTCCTTCTGAAAAGCATATGCCACTGTGGATATTTGCAGGAAAGGGTCCGTCTGTAAGTGTGACAGTGGAGGGTCCAGAGAACACCCTGTATTTACATGTGACCTTGCAAAAAAATGGAAGATGACTTAACCTGTCTCATCAAGGAGGTCATGTGCAAAATGTTAAATAGTTTGTTCAATGCAAATTCTATTCCATGGATTGATTTGGAATGTACTTGCTATGTAGAAAATTTTGCCATCCTCTCAAGTGGAGTTACCAGTATTATGAAGTTGTTTTATTCATAATGCCTTCTTTAGTCACTATTTATTGATTTCTGTAGTAGAGCCTTCCATAAATTTAGTAATTAATTACTTGATCTTGAACCCTGAAGGCCTTATTTATTGCTTGAAAATTAAGAAGTCAACTCAGGCTGTAAGACAACTGTTATCCAACCTTCCTTTCAATAAAATTGACCTGTAAAATTATGTGGGTTATTTTTTTCTCAGTTTTATGTAATATTAATACCTGCTATTTTGTATATGCTTTGAAATTTTCCTGAGATGTTTGTAAACTAAACACAGTTGCATTCTTCCTGTGCCTGATGACTTTGAAATCAAATTACAAACTATATTGCACAGATTTACATTTATGTAATAGCTTTGTGATACAAAATTATTTGTGTAACTTGTTTTCACTTGTCAGACATTCTGTTGTTCTATGGAACTGCATTTTAGATTCCTGACTTTTTTATTGTTGCAAAAACAATATCCTGAACATATCTTACGATGGGGAAAACTCTATTTTTACTACAGTTTTATGTAATTATTTATATACATAAATACATATAAATTTATATTATGTATGGTTTTAAATATTTAACATAATTTTTAATATATTTTCTGCCAATTTCTTAATTCACAGACTATTTTATGATCTGGTTTTCATTAATATGAAAGAATACCCTATTCACAAACTCCTGCTGAAATTACTTTCATATTTCCCCACCAACGCCCCCCTTCCTTTCCTCTGGAAAACACCATCCTCCATCAAAAGTTTAAAACCATGCAGGAAGGCAGATTGCTGCTGTGCTCATTTGACTTGTCTGTAAAAATCATTTTAGAAGTGTAAGGACATGCCATGTGACATACCTTCTGGCCTTTGTCATCACGACATCTCTTTCCAAAAACACTTTTTAAGGTGGTGGACTATGACTGCTCTGAAGAGGACAGACTTTATAGGAGTTTTGTCTTGGTACTGTGGTGCTGCTGTTGAGGCAGACCGATTATTGTTACATATGATTCACATCTGTGCACTGAATGCTGAAATACCCATTTTACAGATAGTTTAACAGAGGTATTGAGGTGTTAAGTAATTTGTTGGAAGGCTTTGATGTAGCATCTATTGACAAAGATAATCTTCTTGACTGGGTATGGAACAAGCCTGTGATGAAACAGTGGAATTGACTGGATTTGACTAATGACAAATGATGTCTCCTTATTGACACTGAGAAATACCACAGCAAGCGGGTGTTCCTGGTGTCTGCCGTACAGGATGTGCTGCTGCTTTCGGTCTCCCCATTTTCTTGACAGTTTGCTGTGGACCATTTCTGGATTTTCATTTGCCAAGACAAATTTTCTCAAAATTGCAAGAAAATAAATTAAGCTTGCAAGTGTTGAATTGTAGCAATGTACATTCTCTGAACTTGATGAAAATTTCAGGACATTCATTCATATGTGCTTTCTGCACTTGGAGAGTGCAGAAAGCAGCACTTACCAAAGGAATATAAATTAGCATTTGAAGGAGTTGCAGCAAAAATTAAGGACATGCTGTTTAAGAGATGCTAAGTCAGAAGAAGGAAAAGAAATGTATATTCATGATGCTGTCCCTTTAATTAATCTACAAAAGGTAACAGTTTTTGCAGTCAGGAGAGATTTTTCTGGAGGAGCAGAAAGCTCTCTGTGAATGGTTCCCATTTCTCATTACTGCGTGACAGAGCCTAAGTCTCCTTTGCATTGCTAAATGAGAGCCTTATCTTAAGCACTCTGCAAGGCAGTGCTGATAATTTGAAAACATTTGTGTATACTGGGAAATTGACATATAGAAGCATTACATTATAGCTTCAGAGGGAATTTATGGAGGCCATAAATATATTGGTTTAATTAGGGGCACAGTGCTAACTGCTGACACATTCTCCTCAAAGACTGTGCTTTCAGAGCACAATCACTAAATGGTTTTTTTCAAAACACAGGAAGCTTGAGGATGAAAATTAAGTTAGATAATTCAGTTGAGGTTTTTGTGTGTTTGAAGTATAGTCAGTCTGTGAACTGCTCATGAGTGTGAATCCAGAATCACAGCCAGAGCTGAGAAAGAGCAAATCATGAATTGCTGCATAGATTAAAAATTATAACAGTAAGAGATGTTATCTCAACATGGCACACACTCTTTTAATAAAGCAGGGCAAATTGAGAAAAATGAGTTTTCAGGGAATTAGAATGTTGTTAAAAAATCAGTTATACTCTTTTGTTTTCCCCCATTTATTTATTTTTTCAAAATGGCTATTTACTGTGAAAATCAAGGACCTGAGAGTAGCCATGCAATTACATCAGGCAGGGTGAACTATTTAACCTACTCAACATGACTTTATCTGTTTGCTGAGGCCTTTGCCAACTTTGCTTTCATAAAGATTAGTTGCAAAATAGCTCCTTTCTGTTTGTGTTGTCTCTTTCTGCTTTCTCAGACTGCTAGCTACCCCTGCCTTTAGTGACCAGACCTAATTAAAATCTGGTCTGTCTAATAAAAATACACAGGCAGAAACACCGAATACACATCCCTCTAGGAATATGGAGAGAAGTTTGTCTGGTACTGAGTGGGAGAGTCACACAGTATTTTGTGGTTATTTTCTCAGAGGACCACCTCACCAGTGGCTTTCAAGGCTGGTTTTGGCAATGAGGTGGTTGCTGTAGCAGAGTCTTCTCTTCTCCTCTCCTCTCCTGCAAAAGCAGGACACCAAGGAAGGGAGACGTATGCTGTGGTTCCAGTTCCCATATGTCTTTTCTGAGGTGTGTCAGCAGCTTTGACAAAGCTGTGAAATACAGTAGGTAAGAATTCTTGTTTTCAGGTGAATATATTGAGGCACAAATTATTTAAGTAACTTCCTGAGATAATACAGAAAGCCAGTAGCAGAACTAGAAGAGGAACTGAATATTTTTATTATCTAGACGTCTTTCTTGCTGTTTTGGGAATGACATTCACAGAAAGTGCGAGGGGAAACACTTCAGCTTCTGTGCTGTGTTTATGGTGGGTTTGGGTTTTTCACTTGCATTCACACCCCAAGAGGACTCCTTTTTATCTTTTAACAGTTCATTCTCATTCTTTTCTTTGGGCACTGTAGGAGGCATGTTACAAATGCTTTTGGCGATTCAAGGCAGAATAGGCACAAGTAATAGCTGCATTTTACTTTCTGTGATGTCATAGTCTGGGTCATTCAGGCTCCTAAATCCTGAAGAGCCTTGTTCAGAGTGTTTGCAGCCAGAGCACATGAAAATAGCAGAGAGGACTCTTTTTCTTTGTAGGTTTGCTGGATGAGCTCTGAGTTACCCAGCACTCTGCTGGGCTAGTTTATTGCAGAAAGTAGGAAAAGCCTTGCTGCCCATTGGAAGACCACAGCAGTCTGAGTAATGTCAAGTCTAACTTGGACACATCACTGCTGCTGATTATGTCTCAAGCTGTTTCCTCTCAGGGAACACCATCTTCTGAAGCAATCTCCTGTGTGTCTGGGCTTTGTGCCTTGTTGTCTTCTGGCCATCACACCATACTTTTCCCAGTTTTTACTGTTCAGGTGCTGATCTGCTCCTCAGCAGTACCAATGAGAGAGTTCAAAGCAGTATGACAGATATGAACCCAGTGGCTGTCCTGGTGGGAGGTATAGTCTTAAGACTGAGTAGGTTTGGGATTAGTTTTTCTCTTCCTGGGAATAGCAGTGCATTGTGTGTTTCATGGTCACCACATAAATCATGTCTCTTACATATGTAACTGTGGAAAAAATCCCTGGGGAGCAGGTCCCACAGAGACAAGGACAGTGTATAGTAAAACAGCTCTAAAAGGCAAATATTTCACTTGAGGCAATGCAAAGTGCACAATATGCAGAAGAAAACTCTGGAGGAAAATATTTTCCTCTCTGAAGACTTCTGCTTTCCCTTTTCATAGTGTGGAGGACATAAAACTGTATCACTTTGTAGTATACCTGGAATTGGAGAGATGGGAGAAACAGTTGGAAAGAGAAATGGGCTCCAATTAGCCTTGCATGCCAGTCCCTAATACTGCAGTGGTTCCTCTGTAACTCATCCTATTTTACATTGAGTGCTAGCCAAAAATCTCTTTATTTTTGATTTTGTTGAAAATAATGATTATAATCATATTTAGAGCTACCAAGAAACTGATTTTCAAGACAGTAAAGCAAATAGTTAATTTATTTTTTCATTCTGATCAGCTAACACATTTCTTTTTTGCAGTAAACTTCAAAATGTCTTTCTGTCCTCTAACACTGAGACTTGAAGTGATAGAAAGGAATGGTGTAAAAGACAAGCATTTGCCAGTGCTACAGAAGCCAAGGACGTGCAAAGAAAACAGATTAATTTAGTGGCAAACAGGCAGAGGCCATGAAGAACAGTTTTTACAGCAGATATCTTGCATAGCCAGCAAAGGGACTGGAGCGGGCATGATCTACTGAGATAACCTCACATTTTAGTACCTAAACAACAGCAGCAGCATTTTGAATCCTTGTAGGCATTTCAAGGCCTTGTCAAGGGAGGGCAGCTGCAGAAGAGTTGTGAGATTCCATTCAACTGGAAACGTTGTGCTGTTAAAAGTTGGTGCTTCGTTAGATCTGAAGGCTACTGAAGGAGTGAGGAAACAAAACTGTTAATGTGAAAAGCTAATAATTGAATTTATGTAATTAATAATGTCTGAGTCAAGCTGAGAGCTGGGAGGCAAATTAGTTACTGTTTAAAAAGTTTAACGATAAAGATCATGTTACATCAATTCTATCACCTTATTTAAGCTTAAATTTTGGCATTTTAAAAGACAAAGCAAGCCATCTGTGATATGAAAACAGGCTCTATTATAGTATATCCTTTTTCCATGGATTGTTTTCAAGAAGCTAGAATTGAGTACTTGTCAAGGACAGGGAAACACAAAAAAGAAGCATTGCTTCAAATCAGAAATTAATCAGATTTTGGCATTACAATTTCATTAAGATTTGGAGTTTGTTTTCAAAAGTGCAGAGTACCAGGAGATTTTTGACATCGAAGGAATTATGTTAAATCCACTTTTGTCATAGGAGCCCTCATGGAATTTCAATGCACAAGGGGTATACCTGAGTGTTGGGATTTCCATGAATTTATAAGGAATGTTGAATTATGAAACAGGCTTCAGGTAATCTCCGAATCATTGCTGCAGCCCCCACTCTTTATTAGCACTGACCAGTTTCCAACCTCTTGTCTTCTTTCCTTTTGTGATCTGATGCACTAAAAAAGAGTAGCCTCTGGGTATGCTGGAACAGCAAGTGATTTACTCCTTTTCCATATTTAAAAAGAGATGTCTGTTCTCTAAAGGCTTGGGTAGTTGTATAGAAAGTGCAGTTTATGCACAGTAAAATGTGAAAGCTGCAGTTTCTACAGGAACTGCAATCCTGTGCAATGAAAAATGAAGATATCCTGTGTTATTGACTAACTTGTCTTACTGCAGGTACTGTCCTGTGTGATCAGGATTTTATCCAGTACAGCTTGCAAAAACATGCCAAGGTTTAAACACAGTAGTACTGTTGCCAGGCATGTGCTTAAATACTTCGTTGTCCTAACCCCTCAATTTCTCTGAAATATTACATTTAAAAATATATATATATATATAAATAAGAATTATCATAGATTAAGTGAAATGAAGAGCAGATGAGCCAGAGAATAAAAATTGGTGCTGATGAACTTCAGTGTCTCTTTCTGCTTTAAAAGTCAGTGGAGGTGCATAAACCCATAGTTTCTTTATAGAAGTGAGTAGCATGCTGAGCACATTGCAATATACTTGATCTAATTCCTATTAGATTAGAGGGACCTGTTGGTGAAAGTCTAGTGGTATGTGAAAGTCTGGTGTAGCATATGGGATATTGTTCTATAGTTTCAGCTACAGTTACTAATGTACTATTTTTATTTCACTTGTTTTTTAACAAAACCTTGTGTAATTAACAACTCATTCTGTATCCATTGGCATTCACTTATTCACAGACTGCACACAACCTTGAATAAGAGACAGTATTGTTGAGAAGTCTGTGTTCAGAACTGGATCTGAAACAATAAAAACTTCAAAAGAAATGACTTATTCACTAATAGAGCCTCAAGATGTTGTAACTAAACCCTGTTAGGGCCATAACCTGGAAAAAAAACCCTAAGGTACGAAGAGGAGTGTGAGCAGGAAAAAAAAAAATGAAGCTTTTGTTCAAGGCATTTTGTTGCTGTTCTGATTAGAGCAGATTTGTTTCCAAGAAGTCTGGGCTGCTTTCCTTGCTGAAGACAGTTGAGCAGAGGAATTTCTACCATGGACACTCCCATAACAGTGGCAGCACCTGCCCAAACAAGCAGGTCTTCGCTGCAAAACCCCAGGCATTTAGAAACTCTTGCAGGTGTTTGTACAGCTTAAGTTTTACTTCACTCAGGTTTTCCATACCATGCTAAATTAATTTAGTTGGAGTGCCTACCAGCAAGCTGAGTCATAATGCTTACACAAAGACATTTGCAAAGACAGGGTGTTTGGTGATTTGTTCGTGGAGCTTTGCGTTCATAATTTACATTTGCTGGAGGGAAGAGGAGACAAGACTGAGCTCGCTCCCTTCCCGCAGCAAACCCTTGGCTTGTTGCGGTCAGGCAGCTCGCAGTGCGCTTGCTCCCTGGGATTGCAGCAGTGACAAAGCAGAACTGAAAGTGCTTAGCAGCAAATTATTAACTGAAGTGATTTGACTTTACTGGCTTTTCCTCAGTCTGAAGCCTTGACTGCCATTTGGTTTAGATTGCAATCGAGAATTGTTATTGCTCACAGCAATACTGCAATGTTAAGAGGCACCAAGGTTTCTGGACTTGTGGGTCTCATTTACTAGATGTTTAGTTTATGTTTCTTTTGTACCTTTGCTACTGCCTTCCTCTTTGTGGGTTTTGTGCAATTGGTTGGGGTTTTTTATGGTTTTGCTGATGGTATTTTATTCCAGGTATTTTATCCATCTCCAGGATGAAGTCTGGCTCAACACTTCTTACCTTGAGGATTACGGTATACAGTCTGCTTTGGTCTTTCTCTTACTACAAATTTCCCAGCTGTCAACATTTTCTTTGTCAATTCTAGTCTTGTTATGTCATTGCCCATAATACTTAATTTTTCTTTCTGGTTTTTAGTCGGTTTTTGTCTGTTTCTGTTCGAGGTACACACTTATTGGGAAGATTATTGGGAAGACTTAGTTATATGAAGTAGGAGTCATGATGAAGCCCCAGGTTGCTGCAGCATGACAGTAACAGGTGGTCTTTATATTGACCTTAAATTCAGTGGGCTTGATGTGGAGCTTGCTTGCTCTAGCTGCCCTTCAATGCGTTGTGGTTTAACCCCAGCTGGCAACTAACCCCAGCACAGCCACTCACTCACTCCCCTGCCCTGGTGAGACGGGGGATCCAGTCAGAGGAGTAAAAGTGAAAAGACTCATGGATTGAGATAAAGGCAGTTTAATAAGTAAAGCATAAGCTGTGCACACAAGCAAAGACAAACAAGGAATTCTTTCACTGCTTCCCATGGGCAGGCAGGTGTTCAGCCAGGAAAGCAGGGCTCCATCATGTGTAACAGTGATTTGAGATGACAAATACCATCACTCCTAGTGTCCCCATCCTCTTCCTCCTCCTTCCCCCAGCTCATCATGTTGAGCATGATACCATATGGTATGGTATATCCCTTGAATCAGTTGAGGTTAGTTGTCCCAGCTGTGTCCCCTTCCAGTTTCTTATGCACTCCCAGTCTGCTTGCTGGCAAGATGCAGAAAAGGCCTTGTCTCTGTGTAAGCACAGTTCAGCAATACCAAAAACGTCCCTGAATTATCAATACTGTCTCCAGCACAAATCCAAAACAGCCCTATACTAGCCACTGTGAAGAAAATTAACTCTAATCCAGCCAAAACCAGCACATTCTCCACTCTATTCATTATCATTTACGTCATTCTCGGGTACCACACTATCCAACACATCCTCATTATTTACCACCCCCTTCTCATCCTTTGATACAATACACAGATAGTATTTCCCTAGCCTATGGACTATCCCTGTAAAATGTCCTTAAATGTCCACTGTGTTTACTCTGGACAGCAGAGGTGGTGTGGTGTGTGGAATTATCGGGCACTAAAGCCAGTTCAAATCGGTCTGCTGCTGGCCTTGGAACTGCTTTTTGTAAGACTTATCCTCCACTGCTTTGTATGGTTCCTGCCGTAGTCATTCCTCTGACATGCAACCCAAATCATGGGTTACAATGATTTAAACCTATATCCATTACAATCTCTACCCCTTGTCCCTTTGAGCCAGACCACTGAACATTTCAATGGAACTCCTTCCCTTGCTCCTAGCCTGGCTAGGACTTATCCACAGACTGCAGTCCCTTATGGCTGTGCCAGCTCCAAGTGTAGCCTTTATCTCTGAGCCACGGTCACTTTAGGGCTGTAGCTGCTGTGGCCTGGGCCTATCCACAGTCTCAGTTGCTTTGAGGTGCACCTGCTCCAGTGTGGCCTTACCCACAGCCACAGCCCCTTCAGAGATAAACCTGCTCCATCATAGCCTTACCCATGGTTGCAGTCCTTCCAGGGGAATACCTGCTCTGTTGTGGGATTATCCGTGGCCACACGCTTTCAGGTGCTCCAGCATGGATTTATCCACAGCCACTGATGCTTCAGTATCTACCTGCTGCAACACAGACTTATTCCTGGGCCTCAGTCCCTCCAGAGGCGTTCCTGCTGCTGCACTGACGTAACCACAGCCACAGCCGCTTCGAGATCCGCCTGCTCCCGCGTGGACTCCCCCACCGGTCAGGTCCCTTTGACTGAAGTTCACAGCGGAGTCCCAGCCAGCCCAGGCAGCAGCACAGACACACAGCGAGCCCCTGGCCACCTGCCAGCCCCGGCACATCGCCACCGCTGTTATCACAGCGTTCCCAGGCACAGCACAGGGAGGGGATAAAGCAGCGCAGCAGCAGCGAGAGCAAAAACCAGCCGCTAATGAGCACTAGACTCCAATGTACAGCCAGGCAAGCAAGGCTCCTGACAAGCACCTGCCAATTAATAGCTAATCAGCAATTACAGCTATAAATTCAATCTAGCACATTCCAGTCAAACCTTGATTGTTGTTGTTATCTTGAACCCTGCAAGACCCATGTTGGGCAATTAGGCCCCACACAGCCGCTCATTCACTCCCCAACAGTGGGTTGGTGAAGAAGTGGAAGCAATACAGGTGAGGCATTACTCCCCTAATGTCCTAGTTCATCAGGACATTCCTGTAACTTATGGCCAGCTCTTGCGCTGCTGGATTGCCTGCATAAGTTCACTGTTTAGTGCTAATAGCAAAGGGGCAAGGTTTTGAGTGGACCTCCATACAAAAGTAGTTATGCATTGCTGGGGCCTCTGTTTTGCTTCATATGTGTTTGGAAGACAAGTTATAAAAGTTCAAAGCATGCTGGCATTTTTAATGCCATAATTTGATTACCTGTGACTGCAGTACTCATTTAATGGTAAAACATGGCCCTTAGTGGATAGGGGGAATAGGAAGGTGCATGAGGGAGTGCAAAGCTGTACAGGCTTTGCTGGAATGAAGTGCATGTGCTACATGTACACACAGCGTCACTGAAAAACTGTGGGTGGCTCTTGGAGTGCAATACTGCCCTGCACTTGCACTTTATTTGTTTCTATAAGGCTAGCTCTGTGCATCCATCTTAAAGTCAAGTGTGACCCAAAGTCTGGTGGCAAAAAAGGCTGAAGTTTCAAGTGGAACCTGGGAAGAAGTCTGTTGTAGTTGGTGCTTCAGGAGCAACTTCAGGAATAAGCAAGAAGAAAACGTTACACAAGAGAGTGATTTGTAAGGCTTTACTGCAGCACTCATAATTCTCCAGTGAATAGTTGTGGATAATGATTGCAGATGATTTGCAGTGGAGCAGTGGTGGCAGCTTTCTTTGCAGATTCCTCTGGCCTGAGTTATCTGTAGTGACTGAAGGACGGATTTTTGCTGAGGTTCAAATGCTTTGTCTGTAAGCAGCACGTAAGTGTCATGATTATTTTTTCTCTGCAGACATTCATGGTACTAAGTTTGTTCATCATTCAGCAATTGGCCTTTTGTTTGGAAAGGACCCTCACTCAGTCTGTGATGGGACAACCACATGTTGCATAACAACCCAACAAGGCAAAGCAAAAGCGTGCCTCACCATCCTGTGCTAGTCTGAAAGTGGGGCGATGCCCCTGGGCTGGAGAGAGCACCAGTCAGGCCCAGGGACTGCACAAGCTGATCTTACCAGGAGGCTGCTGTGGCCCTGGGGGAGGGTTCTGGCCCCCTGATTTGAGGGTTCTGCTCCTCCTGATTTGAACAAAGAAAGGAGCATTTTACAGCTGCTTGATGGATCCTCAGAATTCAGATTTGTTGCCCACTGTATTTAAGAATCACAGAAACTTGTGTTAGGTACTTTTCTTCTGTTTGGCCTGTGTGCCAGGACAAACCCCACCTTCTACCCCAATTGTTGGTCATGTGGCAGGAGCCCACTTGTGCCTTTTCAGCAGAAAGGCTGAGCTTTGCAAAAACTGGCTGGAGCTCTGCAGCTGGGCTGGAGCCTGGCCCAACAGCGGGAGCCGTTAATGGCGTAATTGAAGCCTTTAATTTAACCCCTTACCAGCAGTTGTGCTGAGTGGTGTTGGAGCTGTCAGATGTCACTGTCTCACCATTACCCTGCAAAAGCAAAGTATGCAGCAGTAATCCCACAGAGCAAGGTTCCTATTTGCTGCACCACCGGTTGGGGCTGTTCCTGTTAACTACTCCATCTACGGCATATGAATTTCTATCCCAGTCTTACTTTAAATGTAAATAGAAAATGAAGAATATTTCTATTAATGGTTGTCTAGATAAAAATTTTTGTCATGAATGTGTAGAAGGCAATAATTACTTTTTAATAATCTCGAACAGGGATGTTGTGAATCTTCTGTGTAAATAACCAAATTGTGCCAGGTAGTCTAATGGCATTCAATAGTATTTTTTCCCTCTGATGGAAACAATCTTCCATGTTGACTTTGAGCCTAAAAATGCGTCAGAGTTGATTTGAAATTTAGTTCTGTAATAATCATCATGTGATGACCAGTGATGAAGATTTAAGTAAGGTTCTGGCCCAAAGAATCCGTCAAATGTAGGCTTCAATTTCAAGGGTAAAGAGAGAACAGCTAATTTAAAAGTTCTCTTATCAAAGGTAGTTTTTATAGCAGGAAGAATGTATAAGTACAGACTAGCAATTTGTGGTCTAGTCCTTTTTTTGCATTAATATGATTAAACTGTTTTCAGTTGTTTTGTTCAAGAAATTAGTTTTTCCTCTCACTTTGTAGAAGCCTTTGAAGTTAGCATCCAACTGTCAACCTTTTTCTCTCTCCCCTCACCCCCTCACATTCCTGGAGTGTGTTTATGCAGGTTGAGAGCAAGAAGTGCAGTGCCCAGCTCTAGGGAATGAATTCATACTCTCAGTCTTAATTTTCAGGTGTTCAGTTTCACAAATCAACCTAAGAAACAGACCCAGTTTGATTTCAAGTTGAACATTTGTTCTGGTTTTTTTAATGGTTGTAAAAGTCATGTTTTAAAAATGTGTATCTGTAACAAAGTCTTTCCCAGTATGACCAGTTCCCTTCCGGCTTCAAGTGCCTTCTTAAAGAGGATCCTGAAATAAACTCTTTCTCCAGAGCAAGTTCATTGTAATAAAGAAATGTTATTAGAGAGTTAGTTCCCAGTATGCTGACACAAGTTTGTCTGACAGAATTTTTTTTCCAAAACCTCTTCTCATTTGTATTCCTGCGGTTTCCATTGTCCAAGTGGCTGAAATGGGGGTCAGACCCCACCAGCCCTCCATGTTTTAAGTCCTGAAATACACAAAGTATCTCATGTTGTTACAGCTTTTTGGCTGGGGTCCTCTCATGAGATAATGAACATAGAAATCACTAAGGGGGAACTGAACTGAATTTAGAAAATTAAAGTGATAGTGCAAATCAGCAGAAAGAGCCTACCCACTGTAAATCACAGAGAATGGATGGCTTGAAAGCTTGGGCTGCAAGGCTTACTGCCAACAAAGACCTGAGTTCAGGATGTCTGCTTTTTTAACCTCTGAAAGAGGAAAGAAGAGGTACAGTGTTACTGTCACTTGGAAAGCAAGAATCTCTTTTGCCCAAATGTTTATAATTTTGATGTAATTGTTTTTTCACAAAAAGATGCAACAGTAGGCTGTTTGAATTTCTTCTTGGAAATATGAGAAAACCAGTAATTGTGCATGTGGGCACAGCCTCATGGTAAGACTGCTTGCCAGGGATAATGCGGCTCAGGTCCTGACTCAGCGCAACTCTCTGTTACATGGTTCTGTTGCCTCTTTTTCCTGGTGGGGTTGGTTGGGGATTTTTTTTCTGTATTTTTCAAGGGGTTTTGTGTTGTTTGTGGGTTTGGGGTTTGTTTTTTTTTTTTTTTACTGGATTCTTTCACTTCTCTAAAAAGTTCAAAGTTAAATCCATTCCCTGAGCAATAGCACTAAAACTTTCAGAAATTCTGTGCTGGGTGTGAGAAAGTCTTAAATCAATTTTGTTGAATTAAGTAAGGGCTTTAATCGTGCTCTGAAAGGTTCAATTTCATGTTTTAAAAAAACCCAGGGAGCAGGTATATGCACATCTATACATACAGACTTTTTAAAACTGGAAAATGGATGTAGGTGCAGGTATTTTTAGAGGCTTATGAAGCCAAGAGGAAGTCAGGAGCTCTGAAGAGCACAACCTGAGAGCAGCCACAGGCAGCCCAAAGAGCAGCAGTTGCAGAAACAAAGGATTGAGCCAGATTTCTTCCACTGCCCACAATGCTCTTGAGTTCTGAATTTTGGGCTTGCCTTCTACAGCTAAAGAACCTAACAGAAAGAGTTGGATCTTTTTCATTTGTATTTGGGTTTGGGTTCGAGTCTCTGCAATGTGAGGTGTCTCAAGTAAAAAGAAATGGAGAGAACTAATTCTACTGTGCATTGCAGTGAAAGTATGATGGAAGTTTCTGACTCAAAATGCCTTTCAGCTTATCAGTTTGTCATGAATCAGAAAAAAAATAAATTAAAAAGTGTGGGGAAGTTTAAAATATCCTTTGCTTTCCACTGCATAACCTTTATAATTTTTTAAAAATCTGTCTCCTTTTTAACAATGTAGAGTAAATCACTGCTTTCCCAGAATGAAATTAATGCAAAAGTTTGGCTTTTTTCCCTCCTGAAATGGGGGACTTAATTGCTGATATTCCATACATCTGTAGTAATACAAAAAAACCTTTGTAGATCTCTTAATAAGCAGTGCTTTCTCTTGATTTACCTCCTCATCAATTTTACCAGGGTTTTTAAGGCCTTAGTAACTCAAAGTCGACTTAGTTTCTGATCTTCTTGGTAAATTATTGTTTGGTGCAACGTAAAGGGAAAACAACATACAGTTTTTAAATGTTAGCTATCACAATGATGATGTGAATGGGGGTTTACTTGTAAAAAGTCATCAGTATTACAGTAACAACACATTTTACAAGAATCCCTGAGCCTTGAGTGTATTGATTCATCCAGCACAAAAGCCTCCATTCATTTGCAGTATAGATCATCTGAAATTCCATGTGCTCGAGACGTGGATATTGGCACGTAGGTACGCAAGTATAGCATCAATACAAATATGACAGTGGACCTGTGGTATCCTCTGTTTCCATGGTGTGTCTGGAAGGATTTATAGCATGGCTGTAGAAGTTTTCCTGGAGGCATTGGTCAAAGTCTGAGCTTCCCCTTCTCTTTCCTTGCTGCTTTTCAGAAGGAAAATACATCTTTTGTTGTTCTTGGAAATACTGAAGAGAAACTGAGAAAATGGCAAGTAATAGAAATACAGTA
This sequence comes from Dicrurus megarhynchus, assembly GCA_013399195.1. Lineage (NCBI taxonomy): Eukaryota > Metazoa > Chordata > Aves > Passeriformes > Dicruridae > Dicrurus > Dicrurus megarhynchus. The sequence goes on from VXAD01002572.1 coordinate 4,935,591, forward strand.
CAGCTTTGTGTACATGAAAATGAAGAATTGGTAAGATCTGAAAAGTGTTTTGCAGGGGGAAATGGAGAACATCACTGACCCTTAGGAGTAGGTGTCCTGAACTTGAAGAGCACATAAAAACAAATCAGGACCATAGGTATTCAGAAAGAGATTTGCCATATTCAGCCATGGCTTTCATGGCAAGGAGCTGCTCATGGTTGTTTTCTTATCTTATCAGTGAGCGCTTCACTTCAAAACCACTCGAAATTCCTAGCCCCACAGTTACAGAAAGCAGGCTGCAGGGTTTTGGTGATAGGGACGTGTGGCTCACAGAGGGGCTGCTTTCCTCATTAATTGAGGTTATTTGTTCAGGAGGTGACTGTGGCCAAAGTACAGTGCACTGCCATTAAGCCGTCCTCGCCAGAGGGCCAGCATCTGGGCAAGGAATCTGTACTTGGCTGACCAGACTGTTCCTACCCCAAAGTACCCTGTAACAAACTGTTGTTTGCTTGCTTGTTTTTTCATTTCTTTTTTCTTTTTCTTTTGTTGTGCTTTTCCCGCAGGACAAAACCCTCTCACTGAGGGAAGTGGTGGCTGTTCCGCAGGCCCACTGTCAGCTCTTGAAGAAGAAGGGCCCCATTTGGGCAGTATCCAGTTGGGCTTCACCTCATGCCTCCCTTGTCTGTGTCACATCCTGAGTCCTCTTTGGCTTCCCATTTAACCATTCTTGATGTGGTTTGTTTGGGGTTTTTTCATTCCTCTTGAGACAATACAGCTCTTCCTGATGCCAAAACCACTCTCTCTATCTTACAAGTCCTCCCTGGAAACCCATGTCTTTCACTGTGTTTTCCAACGTTATTTCACAACAGTTCTTTTTGGCCTTACCTGGACAATAAAAGTCAGCTGACAAATGTAAGGATTTTTAGACAAAGGTGGCAGGTCTTACTCATCCTTTTTATAGAGCTCTAGTACAGAGGTAGTTCATGCCAGCAACAAGAACCCTTTGGTTTTGTACCATTTGAGTAACGAGTGTAAAATGCATCAATCAAAGACCTGCTGTGTCTCAATCACATATTGGCCTTTATATTAATATGTTTTTGGCACAAAGCTGCCGTAGTTCTGGGCTTGCTTCATCCTGTTTGGAAAATTGATCAGAAGGTATTTGATTTCCCTGCTGCAGAATGCTCTGTTCCCATATCGATTTTCCTTTCTCTGAAGCCTATTTCTATTGAGGCTTTTTTGTGTTTGTGCCATAATTTAGCTGGACTCTGCTTCTGTTTGTTACAAGTGAATTTATGTGTTAGCACTGCCTCACTTTTTGTTGTAACAGGGCTTTAGAAAAGCTGCAGTTTCTCTGTAATTTCTAATGAATTATGTTTTTCAAAATCCTTGTGGAATGTTTTTCAGCCCTGTGGCTCCCAGCCTTAGTGTTGAATGCAGTGTATTTGAGATGAGTGAAAAAACCCTTCTGCTTTCCTTGTTGGCAAAGGGGAGAGAGAGCATCCAGTGTTTGCCCCGAGATGTGTTAGGTTCGATAGATTCTGGTGTTTGCGTCAAGCTGAGAGGCAGGATTTTTCTTCCCTCTCCAATACTAAAAGCAGACATGTGAGAGCTCCAACAGTGTGTTCTCTCTGAAGCTGCATTTCATCAGTACTTAAGCTAAGTGTTTACCTATGTCTGCGCTTCTCTATGAGGCATTGAGACACTTGGATTTTTGTTTCATGCATAAAAGTATTTATTGTTGGAAATTTCTTTTTTTTTTTTTTTTAAACCATCCCTCCTGCATAACTCATTTCCTTGATCCAGAGTTTTGCTGCTGCTGCAGGATATTATCATTTAGCATGTGTCAGCTCAGGCTCTAATGTGCAAGAGCAATGGTGCAGAAAAACCTTCTTTCTTCGCTGAAACAGCTAAGGGGATGGTCCAGAGGTTGTGGTTTGAAACTCAAAATGGGACTTTAACTGATCTGTACCACTGGAAATGCACTGAACTGTTAGTTCCCTGAAACACTTGCTGAGGTAGTTAACACAGGAATAGGTCTTTTTTATTTCTGTGTTCTGACCTGTGGCTCATATCTAGTGATTTGCAGGCAATTTCTATTACACACCTGAATACCTGTGCTGTCTCTTTACAGGGGTTTCCCTGTGTCTTCCCCAGCACCTCTGCAGAGGCTGAAATGTAGAGTGTGGTGGAGGGCTCCAGGCAGAATCATTGCTTTCAAAGTAAATCAGACTCTTACAAGCCTTCAGTGCTCTGCTGTCTTTCGGATACAGCTTTGTTTAATCGTTTTAGAAGCTAGACTAGAACAGGCAATGCATGTTCAGAGCAAAGAGAGAAAACATTTGGGGAAAGACTGGCAGAATTTTCTCACAGAAGTTTTCTGCTGTATGTGCCTTATTTACACCTGCTGAAATGGTTTCATAAAATTATTTATACATTTATGAGCATTTTAGTCCTCTCCTTTTTACTGGTTATGTCACTGAATTTTCCCAGCACTCATCTGGGTCTCACTTTGCACACTTTCTGTCTGCACAGTGAGATTAATCCTGTCATGGGATCTGCAGAGGAGTGCTTAAATTTATGATTCAAATGGTTACAGCTCCTGTGGCAGAAATTGTGAAGAGGTTCATGAATTTGTAATTAGAAGGGATTAATTCAATGAATATAATTTCCTAAACTAAGTTGTGGTCTGGAGGATAGATGTAGCTTAATGTGTAAGTAGTTAAAATATGCACATTCCCCCTGGAATGTGTGAGCTATGCCCTGGATAACCAAGTTTCCTTTCAGATGCTTTTCTCTGCTATGCTTGTATATTTCAGGGGCAGAACAGCAATGCCTTCAGATAGGCTGTGATATGCCTCTTATCTGTTACATTACATACAGAACAAGTCAACTGAAGTTACCATGGAAGGAAAAGTCCCTCATGAATTCAAAACCTGCCATTCCAGGCAGGAAATGGTTTTTCAGCTTCTTTCCCGTGTATTTTGTGCTTTGTACTTTCTTCCAAGTTGCATTTTTCAGACTTAGCTCATAAACGGTTGCAAAACTGTTTTGAAGATTTTTGCAAGGAAAGTATATAAAACCAAAAGCACAGTATTTAGAAGCCTGCAGTAATTTGAAAAGAAAATGTATGCAAATGATCACATAAATTCAGGTACAAAGTAGGCCAAAAAAGGTACCTGTGAAGGAAGCTTCTTTCTTGAGCCCTAAGACAAACAACTAAAGGCTTGAAGCATAAGCTACAAATCCTGCTTGTTAGGCTTACTACACACGTTTTATTTCAAAATGAGAGATTTGTAAAAAGCATTTCACCAACTTGCACTTCTGCACCAGGACTCCCAAGGCTACCACTGTGGCTCTGCAGTCACTCTCTGTGGCACCCACAGTGCACAAGGGTTGGTGATCCCAGGCAGTACCTGGGCCGTGTAACGCCTGGCATCCATCCCTTCCTCCAGCTGCTGGATCAGAGCTTCAGCCAGGACCTCAGGGCCTTGTCCTGCACCCATCCTCTTGATGGCATTGGCTTTGGATGAAGGAGGAAACAGGAAGGAAATAGGACTGCTAAGAAATGGCTTTAAAGGTGGGAGAACAAAATTCCTCTGCAAGCTGAGATTGTTTTAGATCAGAAGTAGGTGACTTGATGGAGGAATCTCTAGTTTAAATTCGGTGGGCTTACTCTACAGGATATTAGCATTACTAATTTTTAAAACCTCCCCCTGGCTTTATTATCAGTATTTGAGATTCTGTGCTGTGCTGACCTTGGACCTCAAGGGAAGCTGGACAAGCTGGTGCTAAGCCACTGTTTGCCTTCCCTCTAATGTGTTCCCTGGGGATTGGATACAATTTATGAATATCTCAGTTTCTCCACAATCTTGAGATCTTAGTTGCTGATTTTAGTAGTGTGTTGGACAAGTTCAATATGCACCAACAGTTTCTGGGTACAGGGTAGGTGCCCTGCCTAGGGCCCCTTAAATCCAGAAACCATGCAAGTAAATCAGTCACTTTTGGGAAACACTGGATTTAATAGTGTAGCTTAAGGAATATGCACTCTATCAAGTCCTTTCTCAGATCATCAAGTTTCTTCAGAACACTGTGTAGCATGTAGGTGATGTGAATTTTCTGGTACGCCTCAGCCAAGCTTTATGGGCACATGTGGAGGGCAGTTACCTGAGGCAGCAGGCTGCTCCACAGAAAATACCTATCGCTCTGATGCCTGCTTTGTCTAGACAAGAGCTCTGGAAATGCAGGCTAGGGATGTTTCTTACTCCAGCCACTGTTCCTGTAAGTCCAGGCTGTCCTCTGTTTCATTTTTAAGTTTTGGTTCAGAAGGATGAAAGGTGTGCTTTAATGAAACTAACCTTTAAAAATATTTTCTGAAAAGATCGTATAGCATGCTAGAGAACATGCCAACAGTACAACATTTGCTCAACCTTCTAGAACTAGTCTTCGGTAAAAAAGGGCCCTGATGCTGATGGATTAAAGTCAACACAACCTGTGGATGTTAAAGTGAGGTTTATGTGAGGTTTAATGGATTTTAACCAAAATAAATAATATTGCTCAAGGCTGATGAAAATTCTGTGGTCTCTGATACAGATCTAAGCCAGAAGTTTAGTTGAGAGTACTATTTCCCTAAGTATTTTCCTTTGGTTTCTTGTGTAAGTAGAAATAGCAAAAAATATCATTCTGCTAGAAAGGCAGGTAGGAATATTAATCATAACAGTGCAGGACTATCACATGTTTTGCATTCCAGCATTGTGAAGTAGAGCTCTAGAGGAGGGAGAGGAAAGTTGTCCTTGCTTCTGCCCTCCACAGTCATCTTGGTCCTATAAAACAGCTCCTGTTCTAACAGGGTGGGCTTGACAGCAAATGAGAAAAAAGAGTGTAATACAGTCAGGTTTTTTTAGGATTAGTTACGTGGGATGCAGCTGACTGTCCACATGAGTAGTTTTGTGCTGAAAGTGGTAAGTTTTCATCTAATTGTAGTCTCAGGCTTCAACTTCACAAGCAACTGCTCAAGCAAAAGACTTGTCGTGGGAGACCAGGCAGTATCTTATAAATGGTAATTTGCAAAAAACCTAGCATGTTTAAATAATGAAAAACCAAAACACTTGCAGCAAGCAGCTTTTTAAGACAAGAGACAAATCATCAGGAACTTGGGATCTAAAGGCATGTTGGGGACACGGTGGATTCTCCTGACTGGCCTACCGAAACTGTAAGATAAAACTGATAAAATCCTCCTTTTCTCATCAGTGCAAGTGTTAGGATTGTGGACCTTGTTTTTCTCTCCCTCCTTGCAAAGAGCTAGGCAGGGGTTGGAGAGTGCCTGAGGAGAATTTGCAGGAATGTGCCTGCAGCCTTTTCCAGATGCAAAACTTATGAACTAATGGAGAACGAGAGGGATGCCTGGTGCGAAATAGCTAATTTCATTTTTCTGATCTGTGAGCATCTGTGGAATTTCCCTGGCCTTGGTCCAGCTTCTGCTTTACTAGAGGAGTCCTGTTGGATCTGTCAGTAAGTGGATGTGATCGCTTTTTCATGTCCACTTCGACTCAAGGACTTCATTTCCCTTTGTGTGCTACAAAATCAGCAAAAGCAGATACACAGACAATGCATGGTCCGGCAAAATCCCCCAGGAGGGCAGTGACCCAGTGTCAGCCTTGCACCCGAGCAAGGACATGGCCATGAGCCATCCTGTGCCCTCCCTGGCTGGGGTGGCCAGCAGTGCGAGCTGACTCAGTTGTGTGATGGCAGAGCAGCCTCCTTTCTACTCTAGATCTTGCAGACTTCCTGAGAGAGGAGTTAATCCAACGCCACTTCATGGCAGTCGGTGGTAATTTCCTGTTTAGTATTAAAAGGCTGCATTTCCAGAAAATTGTGTCTGGTTTGCTTTTTTCTTTTTTTTTTTTTTTAATTAAATCCCAAGAATGTTTTGTCACCCTTTGTGTAAACAAAGGGCATAGGAAGTACAATTTCACAGAGATAAGAGTTTTACATGTAGGCTGAGGAATGCATGAACAAGAAGTCCTTCAGTACTGAGAAACAAATCCATGTCCTTTTTTTTATTTTCTTGAAGCGTGTACACTACTGCTTACCCAGCTGCGATGAGTAAGTTACAGAATTCACTTTGCAATAACTGCACAAGGGTTTGGAGTGGCTGAGAATAAAGTAGGAATAAGTAGCTTACCCCATGATTTCACGTAAGGATCAACAAACAAAGTGTAGTTCTCAATACTGACAACTCATATTATCTTCTCCCATTCTAACTGGAGTTTTCCCACTGACTTCAGCTAGACATGTTAATAGTATGTGCCTTTTAGGCAGTTGGCTTGCAGTCTTAAATTAGATACCACCAGTGGGACTCCCTGATCTAACTCAAGGTAGCTGAAACCCGTTGGGCAAGTTGTTCTGTAAGGGTTTCTGTGTCTCTCCATCAACTGCAAAGGGAGCCTGGATGACCGAGTTCTGGAGTAGATGGTTATATCTTAGATGTTTGTAGAAAAATGGATTGAACTCCATACTGTTGACAAGTTTCTGTGTGAGAAACTGGTCTTGCTGAAAGGTATCTGCATCCTCTCAGAATTTTTTCCTTAGAGAATGTCCTTTTAATGCCAGTTTTCTCCTGAAGGTAATTTCTTGGAAATTGCACTTGAACTTATGTAACAAATTTTGCAGCGATCTAGTGAAAATAAAACACCTCTCTTTCTATTTTGTTTTGAATGACTTCTGTTTGGCAGTTTAACTTTCTGTGTTCTCCAGTGACAAGTATGAAATTAGCTGTTTTACTGGATTATTTCAGAATTTATTCTGAAGGCAGTTCCTTCTGGAGTAGTTAATATTCTTTGTATGAACTGTTTAGAGGTAGTTCTTGGTTCTGTTACTCTCTCTCTTTTCCCTTTTTCTCCCCTTCAGATTTCTTCTTTCTGGTGTTTGGATATTTCTTTAACTTGATATTTGTTGTATTTTAGGAGAAACTTGATGCCAGCCCCACATCTCTACAGCTGCGATCCCAGATTGAGGTAAGCACCTAGACTTTGATCATCCACGTTTGTTTGTTTGTTCTCTAATTTAATATTCTGCATAAATTGGGTAAAGACTTCTCTAGTGTCTGCTCTCAGTGCTGCATGTCTTCTCTTGCAGGAGTCCCTTGGTCTCAGCAGCACCGCATCAACACCCGACACTGAAAGAAAGTAAGTGAAGGCACAGGAAGTGAGAAGGGAGGGAGGGGGAATTTGGTATGTTTTCTTTTTCCTTGCAGTAAATTAATTTTAGACTGTACTGATGTTTCTGAATTTCAGATCCAGACACTATGAATGAAACCTGTTTTGGAACCTGCTCCTTCTCTTCCTCGCTTTTGGCCTTTTATTATTTTGGGGTTTTATGTCAAGGGAGGGGTATTGTTTCTCTCTTCTGTGAGCACTTTGGGTGTGCATACACCAAGACGACTGGTAGTCATTTCTGAGGAACATCAGTGATTCCACATTCTCTGCAAATTAAACCTGCTTTAAAAATTACTTTCTCTGGCTAGACCTAAATGCAGCCAAAAAAAGACAGGTGAGGGGAAGGGAGAATTACAAGCATACATTGCATTCCTTTTCCTGTGCACTCCTGAGTTTGTAACTGTGCTTTTGAAGAAGGTGCCAAGGGAATGAAGTATTTAAAACCAAGTTAATAGGAGCTTTAATTTTAGCGTCCTTAATAAAAACCTCTCTGTGAGGACTGAGAGGGTTTCTGTTTACTGTCACCTCCTGCTGCAATGTGTGTGCTTGTATTCTGTGCCTCCTTCCTTTGATCCCAAGATCTTGGATCCCTGCTGCTGAGGGTAACGTGCAGTGGTGCATGAAGACAACTGACACTGTATGTCCAATTGCCTGCACTTTCATGGGGTAGTGCCAGCTGGACCAGTTCAGAGGGAGTACGTGGAATCCATTTGTGATGGGACATGCTTTTGGAAGGTTTTACAGTCGCACATTTGCATATCCTCTAGTGTTTCATCACTGGGCAGTAATTGGGAGGTTTCTGCCCTTGCTTTTGCTAGTTCAGTAGAAGGACTGTCAGGCCCAGAGTGATTTTTGGTGGATGGCGGCGTATGGGACTCGCCTGAGCACTGACCCTACAGAAGTCAGTTGTGTGGAAGTGAACAACTGCTTAGGGGCTTTCTTGGGGCTTGTCTGGAAGCTGATTGATGCTAAAGGTCTGAGAACGTGATAAATTGTCTTTTAGAGGTGCCTTGTCTTGCTTCATCACTCAGAGAGAAAAGCTAAAAACAGCCTAAGACAGATAAAGTGGATTTTACCTTGGGTACCATCACTGCCCCCGTATTGCATGGTGGTGAAAGAGAAGGCCTAGAAGTCTTAGAGTTTAATACTTTGTGCTACAGATATTGAAATATGGAAAAGAATCCTTGAAGGATACCTGGCTGTCCAACATTATAATGAAATCAGAAGTGCCAAGTAAATGGGAACTGTAATCTGGGAAGTAAATCTGCAAGATTATCCTATAATCCTACGACTTTTCTCTCAGCCTCAAAGCACTTTACCCATGGGTAAATAATCCTACCTTAGGTAATAATAAGATAAAGATCTCGCAGGAGGACAGCACGCAACTTGGAAAAAACTCCACTTACATGTTCTAGCGAGCTTCCTAAGTTGTGCCTCTGTGTAGGTGTTCTACCACAAATAACTGAGTGAGAAGACAGTTTCTGCAAAAACATCTCCTGAGTGACTCCTCTGAGATAGCCCATTTACCTCACTGAAAGGAAATGATATTATCTTAGTTCAGATGAAAGGGACACATGATTTTTGTGGACCTTTCAAGAATGGAAGTGTGCCATTTGAGGATTTGTAGAAGGGTGTATGAGATTAACCTGACCATATATATGAAACTGGTGCAGGACAGGTTGTGACAGATACTTGCACAATAAGAAGCAAGGCCATGTGATGCATGATAATTGGACAAGGTGTTGAAAATAATAAATTGTATCTACTCAATACTGTACAAATTACTGAAACCTGAAATTATACAGGCCTGTGCCTATTTGTGACAGCCTGCCACATCAGTGCTGGCCTCACCCCTCTAGCCTGGAAGGCTGAATTGTCACAGGAATTGCCTCTTCCAGGGAGGCAGAGTTTATAAAATTGATCTGCAGGAAAATGGCCACTTCAAGCCCATATCTGTGTTGCTACTAACATGTTGAATTTTATATTTTTCAGGGGAGGATGTTATGTTGGCTCCAGGGGTTTTTGTAGGGGTTCAGTGTTTAGTATATGGCTTTCATCTGAATTTTCTGTGTGGGCATGCTACTAGACATGGGAGCTTCTCCCTTTGGGAGACGCTGTTTTTATGTCCCTCTCATGCATGAAAGATGTGGGGTAAACCTTCTACAAAACTTCTTTTGTTGTGAGAAGACTAGTTTGCCAAATATGAAACTTGATGCAGATGTGCATTGGTTTCTGATATTCACAAAGAGATTTGGGGGACAAAAGGAAAGATTTGTTCAAAACTAGACATACAGACTTTTAGGAGCTGGAAAATGTGTTTTTGTGAGTACTCTCCTACAAGTAAAACCTTATCCAAGAATAGTTACAATTCTACATATTGAATATCCAAATGTTTTCCTAGGATGAAATGAGTTGTTTCTGGTCCGATGTTCTGAGCAAGTTGCTTTAGAAAATAAAGGCAGTCCCAAGGGAAAATCTGTTTTGAAATAAGGAGGAGAGAGCAAGTGTCTGGCTGGAATGTGGTCACTCTGAGTAGCTCCCTCACCCAGCAGTGCTGCCTGCACACCTTACTGCTTAACGCTACCAAAGTCTAAAGTTTTAAAGTAACACATCTGGATGGTTGTTTAATTTGCCAGAGTTGAGACATTCCACACAGAAAGAAGCTTTGAGGGAACCTGGGAAAAGCAATGTTTGCTTTAACCTGATTTGGTTTTCCTTTTCTGTGCTGCTCAGCTGGAAGAGAGCGCCCAACAGGCTCCACTGTACACCACGCTGAAAACAGGTTAACCTTGGTGGTCTGTGGTAGGAAAAAATCCTGTTTGTGTGGATAAGCAGTGTATGTTCAGTCTTGCCTTGAGTTTTACTAACCCTGCTGCCCAGTCTGGTCTAGTGTCAGTGCAGAATTAGTCAGTGCGCTGAGTCCGGCAAGTTGCTCAACAAGTATCTGTCCAGTGGGTGATGTGCTCTACCACAGATGAGCAGCAGTAGGGCCTGTAGGCAGGCAAAAGGGATTAAATGAGCCTGGAGGCAGAATTGTTTGTCACTGTGAGTCACTGTCCCCCCCAGAAGGCATTTGGGGCAATACGACCTTCCTCTGTTGCTGACAACACTGTTCCTCTTAATTAGATGAAGCTACAAAAAAATTAGATGAAGCTATATGTGAACCTGCTCTATGCATTATATGTGCCCTACCAAATATGCCTTTTGTTTGATTGGTTCTGACAATGAAAGAAAAGTCTTCACTCAGAGGCAAAAGCCTCTGAGATTTATGTGAATAACAGCAAGAGTACTGATGTGGCCTGAGAAGCTGTCCATAAACAACAGAAAACAAAGTCGTGTTTATTCAAGCTTTGCTTCACAATTGCTCTGGTTTTTGGCCTTACTGGAGTTCCTTCTATAAATTGAAACAGTTCACCAGGTTTCTAAGTCATATCATATTCAGCAACTAATGCAGAGCATGGAATGAGGTATCTGTAGCTTTCTTCTCTGAATAATAAATTTCACTTCCCTCTGCCCTTTCCAGGATTTTCATCTTTTAAACTGCAGTCTTGCTGACAGTTGTGGTGCTAGTGTAACTTTGCTGTTTCTCAGTGTGCCTTCAGTAAAGTGGCAACAGCATCTTTAACAGTGATATTATTCATTTTAAACAAAAATCTCCCCAGAACCACAGGTGCTTCTATACAGACACATTGACTTATGCTTTTGCTAGAAGAATCATCAGTGTAGAAAATATGCAGTAAATGTGTTCTTTAGCATTTACTGTTCCTTCTCTGACCCCATACCATGTTCATCTGGGGATGTATTGTATATACAATTACTATTATTTTGAAGTGATGGCAACACCCCAAGGATGTTTACTCAGATAGGGGACTGAGCAGGGTTTTCTCATAATTGTAAACAGAGCATTTAAACAATGTAACCCAACTTTTAGCCTGTTCCCATTTTTGAGCATTCAAGTCTACATGACAGACTGATGAGCTCTGCATGTTTGCCAGGAAATCCAGGTCCCCTGAACTCAGGCTTCTGCATCCTGACTCTCATCCTGTTTTTAGAAGAACTGGGGGGATGTTGCAGAAAGGAAGTTGTGTGTTTTCCCTCTTTGGAAGTAGATCTGTTTGCTGTCACTGTTTGCTCCATCAGCCTTTGGGCTGAGTTTCAGATGTGGTGTATCTGAGAACTGCCAGGAAAGAAAAGGAAGTGGGTGAGAGACCCAAGAGCACTGCATACAGATAGGATGAGGTACAGACATTCCTATATGCTAATTTTTTTCTTTACAGTTGCTAGAGAAAGAAAGGATGAAAACAATGCATGAGGTAACAGTTGTGTCCTGTATCTGATGTTTCAGTCATTCCCACCAGCTTTGGCAGTGGGTGTTATGAACTGTCCCCTCCTGTGTGAATCACCTGCACTTTCTTGAACTGTATCCCTCAAGCGCACTCCTGACCAGTAAGTGGTCACACTTCATATCAAGTGCCACAATTCATCCTGCTGTACTCCTCAGGCTGTGGCTCCATGCAGTTTAAACATTCTTGACCCTGTGATACTCAAGACCTAAATCCAAGACTCTGCCAGAGCAGAGAACTGGCCAGAAGCACGTGTCAGGCAGAAGGAGAAAAGCAGGCATGTGTGGTGTGCGGGTGACACAGGGCAACATTGCTCAAGGGCTTTGCATTCCCCCGGCGTGGGGGAGCTGCTGTGCTCTGGCAGCTGCATCCTCAACTCCCTACTTCAGCTGCTCCTGAGGGCGAGTGTTTGTCACCCTCTGTGTGCGCAGGACGTACCGAGCCCCTCGCACGTTACATTCATACAGCTTGGCCAGATCCCTGATGGCTTGGTGGGAACGTCACAGCCGGAGCTGTAGGCTCCTCAGGCATTATGGCTTTCTCTGAGGTTGTTAGCAGGCGAGCAGTGAGGCCACAGCACAGGTGGCTGCTCTCTGCATCGTGTCTGTTGTCACTGAAGGAGAGACGATTGACTGAATCTGATTTTAAGAATTCTTTGCAATAAGTGTGCCATTCTGTGTCCTATGCTATAAACTGGAAGTCCGTATCAACCTAAGGCTGGGAGAAGGCCTACATTTCAGTGTTCTCATCTTCCACAATGATTTTCAGTGAAAGCTGCAGAAAGGTTCGTGCAAGCCTCACTTCTGCCCCCTTCGGTGCACTGATCTAATGGCCTTTGCCAGTAGTTCTTAACACTTGATTCCCTAGTCTTCTTTCCCTGCAGCATCCAAACTGCAGGTCAAGATTTGAATGCAGGAGGTTATTAAATCATCCCTCCAGATCATGGATTGGGGCAGGTGGGGGGGGGGCTTCAATTCTATTAGCTTAGATTCTGGCAACTTCTCAGATACCCAAATTAATTCTGGCAGGTATTTGTAAACTCATCTGCAAAGAAAGAGGAGTGCAGGTCTCAAAAGAGTGTGTGAGGCAGAGAGAGGGCAGAAACACAGAAGAACAAAGCAAAAAACAAACAAACCCCCCAAACTGAGGAAACTAAAGGCTGCACTTAATTGCTAAGAGAATAAATTCTTCCTTTTGCATAGTTTAAATATGGAAAAAGAATACTGGAAGAAAAAGAAGTAAGAGCTTTTTGTACTTGAGATGTTTGCACTTAAGATACAATTTTTATACCCTGTTCTTGCAGGAATCAAAAAGAATCAGTGAATGTGTATGGCCCTGTTTTCACTTGTTTGAGGCCTGATTTAGTCAAAGGCAAATTATTCATGCTGCCTTTAAACAGCCTCCTCAAGAGAAGTAGGGCAGGAAACTCCCACAATAACCCACACAATGGGAGTGAGAGGCCAGCCAAACGCCGCCTGGGACACGTGAGGAGGGAAACCAGTGCGCCTTTGAGCAGCTGGAAGATTTCAAGCCTGGTAATTTTGTACAAGGAAGTATGAAGGGCACATTTCACAAGAAAGTCTGACTTGTCACAGCGAGTTGAGATGGCACATAGTGAGCAATACACAGAGAGCAGGGAAGCACTGCCTGCAGCATTGGGCCCTGCTCTTTGCTCTCAAAGAGATTTTAGCTGGCAATTATCTGCCCCCTGGCTGGGACCAAGCATTCTGTTATTAAATACATGATGTACCCCCCATCTACCTGCTGCCAGTCCCCAGACCGAGCCCATGGGACCAGCGTGGTGACTTCCATGCTGGTGATGCTACAGAGTACACACACATACACACATGCACAGCCCACAAGCAGCTCAGTGTTTGTTTCCACTGAGAAAGTTTTGACCTGCTTAAAGAGCCATTGCTATGGAAACCTAATGAGAAGATAATTGAATGAAACCTCTTTGCTTTCCATCCCTTTCTCACACTGGTGCCAGCAAGGTCAGAACCTTGCAGGCCTCCTTTCTCTTCAGGTTCATGCAAATTTGATAAAAATACCAAAGGCCCATTTTCTTCCCTGTGCCAGCTCCAGTTAGATAAATTACCTTGTATTCAGTCAGGAGCAGTTACAAGTCTGTCAGTTTTTCATACTAATTATGTAAGTGGGCCATTTCTAATGCACACAGATAACCAAATGACTTCGCAGCAGAGCCAGCATGGGCTTTTGCATTGGTTTATTCACCACTCTGAATATGCGTAATATTCGTATACTAAAACTCCCATCTAAAGCATTTTCCTCAGCGTACTATAAATAATCATTGGTAAGGAATGAGAGGGCACTATCAGTTTATTGAAGCTGTAGTGGTTTCATCATCATATGGTGCTATGCACCTGTGGATTTTATGGTCCATAAATGAGAAGCAACCATTTGTTAAAGCACATCTGCATTTAAAACATAAACAGCCGTCATTCTCAGTTCCCAGATTTTTTCTGTTTTGAGAATTATGAGATTTCAAAAATCAACAGGCACATTCATGAAAGCAGCGCATGGCGTCATTTGTTTCCTTTCCCAGTTCTGCGGAGTACCAGCACGTTCTTGGGGCACATATGACTGTGTCTCTTGTAAAATCAACTACTCTCTATGCAAGATTAGCCCCAGTGTTTTTCTGTCTCAGATCAGAATCAGTCCAGAGTTAACAGGAAAGCTGTAGCCTAGTTAAAACCAGTCTTAATAATCAGACTGGCTTAGTTGGCTTGTGACCCAAATGTGTGCATTGATTCTTCCTTGTGCACCAAGTTTTGGAGACCGCTTCCAGGTTTCAAAGGTATTGCTTAGGTGTAACAATGTTATCCCCACTGCAAGCACTTCCATGGGAAGATCAGATTCAGAGACTGAATGTCAGGTTTTGACATTGCTCTTACAAAGCCCCCAGGCTGCAAAACAAGAACCGAAAGTGCCCTCCAGAGGCAATCCTTATGATGATGTCTTCAGTGTCTAAGATGTCTGGTTAGGTCTCTTATCTTTCAAGCAGCCTCCTATAAAAGCCGTTCATTAAGTTTTTGAAGTTGTCCTCCCTTTCTCTACCTACTGTTGGAAGTTTGTCCAAATAGTTAGGAAATGTTAGCTTCTCCTTTCTAGTTTTTTCCAGCATGTGTCTGTTTGTTCCTGTGCCTGCTTTATTAATAGGCAGTAAGTTAATCTTCTTGCAGCTTTCCAATTTGACAGGCAAAACTTTTCCAGCTTTCTTTTGTAAGACAAGCTGTCCAGTTCCCTGGCTATTCTAACAGCTTTCTCTTTACCACATCTAGTTTGAACTCATCTTTTTTGACCATGAATAATGATGGTTGTGCTGCCATTCCCATATATATTTGTTTTTCATATTCTTCATACTGCCATTGGAATTTCCCATCCTTATGCCTTTTAGGATTAATGTGTAGGTTTTTTCTCAGTCATCCTTTTCCACCTGGTATCCCCAGGTACTCTGTCATTTGCAGACCTCCATCATTTGAAAGACTGACTTTTGTGTCCATTTTGTTTGTGTATTTGCACATTTTAGTGTTGAATATATACTCACTTCTGTTAAGCCAGTCTTTCTAATCAACAGGTTCCTTGTCCAGGTTCTCTGCTCCAGCTGTTGCTACTAAATTTTTTGTCACTGATCACTGAGTGTCCTGATGTAATTTACTAAATTCTGCTCAAACCCATCGACTCTCTAAGGCAGTAATATTTGGGTACTCTCAAAAGTAGCTCCATTTTTAGATTATGTATTGTGTTTTCTATTTTGGGTTTTTTTGAGCTTTTTTTCTCATTTGTTTATTTCCTCACTTTGACTCGAAGAGGCACAAAGTCCTGGCCTAGAGATGGTTTAGGATTTGTGGGATTAATGAATTAAAGTTTTGACCCCATCTGCTGCCCGCTTCCAGAGATTATGGGTTGATAAGAAAATACTCCTTACCTCTGGCTGTAAATCTTGTTTTCTTCCTCATTGTGTGAACATATACCCATACATTTCTTCTGCTTTATGCGGTGACAGGGTACATTTCATGTGAACGCTTGCTAATGAAGTTGTACCTCAGACCACAACAAAAATTAAGGCCTCCATGGTGGAGTAATGGCATTTGGCTCCCTTTCAGACACACAGTGCTGAAACTTCTGCCAAGTGTCACTGCATCATTAACTTTCAGTACAAGTTATCAGTCTATGAATGGAAGAACACAAATCGCTTTCAGTGCACGTTCACAGAAGCGCTGCAGACTTAACAGAGTAAGGGAGTGTAATTTGCAAATCAAACATACAGTGACTCCAAGGTAGTCTGGAATTTTTCACCAGACATCTAGGAAGTAAAATGCTTGATTGATTTCACTGAGGATTTTTAAGCATCAGAACTGTCTGGTGGAACTAAAACTCAAGTGCCTTGTCAGGCACTACGTGGTAAGTTTTGTTGGCATTTCCATCTCTTCAGAGCAGCTGTTAGCATTTTCAAGGTCAGCCCAGGCATGGAAGATTTCCTCTTTAAAGAATGCGTGAAATGATAATTGGAATTTGCATCCTCTGATGAAACTCAGCATAGTTCTTAAATCAGTTATAAATGAGAAGGTGGTCTGCTTGCTGTG
The DNA here is from genome assembly GCA_013399195.1 of Dicrurus megarhynchus. Lineage (NCBI taxonomy): Eukaryota > Metazoa > Chordata > Aves > Passeriformes > Dicruridae > Dicrurus > Dicrurus megarhynchus. The sequence goes on from VXAD01002572.1 coordinate 4,951,737, forward strand.
GATCCTGCTTTTCTCCTCACCCCCTCTAGTTCAGGCATGTTAGAAGTTTGCTCCTACTGCCCTTCCCCTTCATTGGAGGCCATTTTATGGTGAGTTGGTGGCCTCAGGCTAATTCGTACTGAACGGATGTCCATATCACAAACATTGCCTCTACACCTGCTGCTTATTGCATCCTTGTTGGCAACTGTGCAAGACAAGAAAAGGATTAAAATGGATTTGAAGGCCACAGAGCACAAGAGATTGCCTTAGAAACTGTCCACTTTGAGAGTGATTTCACTAGTGAGGCAGAGTTCTGATCGTTAACAGATTTCATTTTCTAAGGATGGTGATTTGGTACAGTTCATGGATACTAAATTCATTTAAAATAAATAGAATAAGTGCTTGATAGCTGAAGTCTATGCTCATGTGAAAAACATGTAGTGGATTAATTCTATCAGTTCCAAGAGAGCTTGGCTTTCATAAAAAGAAAAGTCTCCATATACAAGTCCACATACTTTTCATCTGATTTACCTTTATTTAGAAAAATACTTGCTGAAAACTTTACTTTGAAGTAAGTGTCTGGATGAATTCCTGGAGGGCTTTTTCTGGAAATTTTTACCCAGGAAGCATGAGGTTTGTATTTTTCACCTTTCACCAGGCTTCTTACAAACTAAACATCTGGTGGCATATTATTGGCTTTTCCCATTCAAGAGTAAACACCAGCAAGGAAAATAGTAAATGTCTCCCTCCTCCTGATGCACTAAAAATTTGAAGTTCTTTTGCCTCAGTTTGCAGTTTGCGCTGGATTAAATGTCTGATCAGTCTGAGTTTGAAAGAGGTTGCATTTCAGAGCTTCACTATGCCCTCCTTGTCTAGATGAATTACTAAATCACACTGAAACTTCATACTGTCTCGATTCCCCTTTAATGATATCTTTGCAAATTGATGAGCATGTGTTTCCTGCTTACAAGACGTTGGCCAGTAATTGCTTACGTCTCCTAAACACCGACCTGGTTTGAACTGTAATTTCCCTTCAAGTGGTTCAGTGAATTGATCAGAAACTCTTTATTGCCCTCTGCTGGGGGTCTGAGAGAGCTAACGGAGCCCGTGCAGACAACTGTGCATGGACAGTAACAAGAGCATGTCATATGTGTGTTATTATATGGCCTCATTCGGAGAACAGTTTGGCCTGAGGTGTCCTTGGTACGCTGGGTACGTGTGTTTCCATCCTGCATGGCTGCAGCGCGGGCACCACACAGTGGCACATTGGCATGTCGCGGGGCCGAGCCCGCAGCTAAGACACCGCAGTGATGCTTTGCACGTGGAGCCTCCAGCAAAGCTCTGGATGCTGGCAGAAGTCATTTCCCTGGCTTGCTGCAGCGTGGTTGCATAGCAATTCCCACAGGAAGGCTTCAAAGAAGAACGCAAGGTTTGGTAATTTCTGTTAGCTCCTTTTAGGCAGACAGAAAAAAAAGCGTGTGAAGCGGGGTGATGTTGTCTCATCAGAGATCTCACAGTGAACTGTTGGCACTGAGTTGGAATCCATTCTGGAAAACTGGTTCAATGAACATAAAGACCAAGAACAAAAGATTTATTTAGTATTTTAGTGGGTTGTTTGTAAAGCCCATGTTCTGGACTAGACTCCAGCTAGCTTTTGAGGAAGGGAGCATACACTGGTGAGAAAGCACACAGGAGGGATTTGGAAGAAAGAAGCTGTAGTCTCCTACAGTTGCACTTCGTAGAGTCTGGACAAACTTTCTTCACCTTGTCTTTAAATCTCTACCACTGTCTTCCACACGGTGGCTTCTGGAGGTGTAATGAGCACATATTTATAAAGCATTGCCAGATAAAAACCAAATAGGCTGAAAATTGGTGTACAGCTAAACAAGTGCAGCATCCCAGTTCTACAGTTTCTAAGGCAGCAGAATTACTGTTTTGGAAATGCAAGTGGGGAAACTATGTGAATAATTGTTTTTCTGAGGAATGCCTGGACTCCTTTGCCTTAACCATTGGTTTCTGTCAGTATATATTTTTCTGTGCTGGTCACAAAAGGCACATTTAAGAAGGGAACTCAGTTACTGTGGTCAGACCAGTAGGTTCAGTTTTTGTTTCCAACTTGCTGTGTTGGGGAGAAAAGGGAAGAGAAAACAGCTCATGATATATTGTTTGGAAACTATAATTTACTGTAACCAGACAGCTCCCCTGAAATGTGAGAAGCCTGCATCAATAAGTCCATTTCTCTTTTTTGTCCTAGGCTCTCCATTCATAAATCAAGTTCGGAAGAAGGCTCTGTAGGTCAGTATATTTCATTTTATTTGATACTCCTATGGAATTCTTAAACAGCTTTTGAGTTTTCCCTGTGCGGGGATGTGAAGAGCTGGCAGAAGTCAGCAGCATTTGTGTGTGTGGAGGGCAAGTCTCAGCAGCTTTCAGTTTGATGCTGAGTGTCTCAGTGATCATTGAAACTGCCCAGCCAGCATTGTCATGTGATAAATATGCATCTTTTGACTTGTTATATTGAACTGAAAATGTTTGCATGTTAGATCACTGCTAGCCTGTCCTTTTGTATTCTAAAATCTACCACCACCTGTAAATAATGGGGGTTCTTCATTATTTTTATTCATGTCATGCTAGAGTCTCTTTCTTTGTTTCTGAATTTTTTTTTGCTTATTTGAAAAGAGAAGTAAAACTGGGAGGTTTTTCATGTTTGTTTCCTTTTAATAGTATTCTAGGGATATTTCCACACAGTCTAAACTTAAGCAGTATTTCAGAGAGTCGGCAAGCCCAGCTCCAGGTCATCCAGGGCAAGATCCTAAATACTAATAGCTCTTCATCAGTAGCATTTCTGCCAGATCAGGCACAGTATGTTTATTTGCAGGTGGCATAAACTTTATAGCATGTGCCCTGGTTAATTCAACAGAACACAGTTATATATGCCCTACCTTGCGCTAAATCCCATTTTCCTTTCTAGAGCAAATTATTTACTTTGAGGTCATCAATGCATATGGAGATCTGATACTAGTGGACATGGAAACCCAGCGTTGTACAGTCCAGGCATATAGAGAGCAGGAGTCAGATGTAGCTGATGACCTCATGCCGAGTAGCAGAACGTGTGTGTGTGTGTGTACACACACATGTGTGTGCATGTGTGTGTATATATGTTAATTATTTCTTTTCTCTATAGATACGCACAGGCATGCTAGAAAGTCACTTAATCTGAGTTGTGGCTTAAGCTGCATAATCATGATTCAGTTAAAGAGAATAAACCAACAAAATACTTCAAAAACACTTCCAGACTTGACATGAATAACTCAACAGACATCAAAATTAATGTAAAATATTTTCTGTTTATAATTAAAAATATGTAAGTTACTGGCTTATCTCAGTCCTCTATAGCGTTGACAAACATAAAAGAATGTGCATTTCCCTGAAATAGCTACATCAACATAGTTCTAGTACAGAATAAATGAAGAAAACCAGAAAATCTGAGGGTTTTTTATTCTTGTTTCTCATTTAAAAATACAATGTAATGCTTGAAAGTTTCTCTAGAATTTACTAACTAATGTTTCTTTCTAAAATTCTTTTTCCTTTCCCCTCATCCTCCCACTTCACTTTCCTTTTAGGGAAAGCAGACTGGAAAAAGAAAAATAAGTTTTTTTGGCAGAATTTCCGAAAGAACCAGAAAGGACTAATGAGGCAGACTTCAAAAGGTAAAGCTTTTTCAAGGTGCACATCCTATCTATGTAAAATGTAAGGAGCCAGCATCACAAAGGAATAAAATGCATTTGTTACAGTGTGGCAGCTGGGGTCTGTGGCTTTGGAAGGTTTGGTTCATCACGGCAGTGCTCAGAATGAAAAGTCAAATTCTTGAGACTGCAGACATGAGGCTGGGATGCATTTGGTCCTGTCTGTCAGTGATGGCACACATGCAAAGTGATGCAGTTAATATATAAGTATAATATATATAAGTAATATATGTAAATAAACAAGATGCTTTTTTTTCCCCCCTAGTCCTGACTTGATAAGAGAAATACTGTTCTCTTTTAATTAGAAAGATATTTCTCCTTTCTTTGGCATTTTGTTATTCTGACCTATTTGCTTTAGGCTTGAATCCAGCCTCTCATTGTAGAAGACACTACAAGAAGGAGTAGTAAAAGTGCCTCTGGTAACTAGTGCAAATGTTAGTTTGATTCCACTTGAACTGTCAGGTGTCTTTCTCTAGTTCTTCTGCGTCAGATGCAGCTGTGGATTGCATTAAGTATTTGTCTTCACACAGAAAATTTTTGTTTCCCCATGTGTATCTGTTAGATTCTTATGTTGCAAGCAGATGCTTCTCTGTATCTGTGTGTGTTCAGATGGATTGTGAAAGATGACAAAAGCCCATTTAGTAGGTCCAAAAGGGACACACTTTCAGTTAAGTGTGGGTCCTTGCTGGTTCTTGAGGCAAGTTCTAATTGTCTGTGCTGAGGTGCCAAGCACATACCAGAAGGAGAGTCCAATACATCTGGCACTGTGGGCCAGCTTAGTGGGCGATTAGATAGTCTGGATAGATCACAAGCAGTGGCCAGTCCACAGCAGAGAGCTGCAAGGGCCCAGCACACCATTCCTGAACAGGCAGGTTCTGGCAGCTGAGTGCTGGACTTTTCCAGCATTAGCACTTTCTCTTTTAGTTCTTGTCTTTCAGGGTCAATAACCATGTGATGATGGTCGGTTTTTATTTCTCCTTTTCGTGCTCACTTGCTTTCAGTGTCAAAGCAGACTCAGTTTTTTAGTTCTAACTTGCTTCCTTTTACTGCTCAGTTACCTCAAAATCATTCAGTTCTTTGAAATCATACCATGAGCCTGCTCTGGGGAGGGTCTGTTTCTGGCCAGCCAGATCCACATGACAACCAGATTTCAGAGCACTGGGAAAAATCCAGTTTCAGTGTACCCGGCTCTGTGCACGAATTCTTACATGTGTCTAAAATATTTTTGCTTTTTTGTGCAGGAGAGGATGTCGGTTATGTGGCCAGTGAGATCACAATGAGTGATGAGGAACGGATCCAGCTGATGATGATGGTGAAAGAGAAGATGATCACCATTGAGGAAGCACTTGCTAGGGTATGGGTATGATATGTGCATACTTCAATCTCCTTGACAAACATGTTTTGGAACATAGGCCATATCAATCTGGAGTTTTACTTTGTTCACAAAACATAGGAGAAGGTGGAGAAGGCCTGCCTGTTTACCCCATTGCAATAGGTATCATAAATTAGATAACAATTCCTTTGTTTATTGAGATATAGCTCAATCAGAAATAGATATCCAGTACATGGTAAATTAATAGAGTCCTAAAAGCATTGCTTCTCTCCCTTAACAATAAAAGGTGGTAATCAGAGAAAAGATTAAGTGTAGACTTTTTCATTGCAGCTGTCTAAAGTGAGGGAGAGGAATCTCTCTCACTTGTACTTGCTCTGATTTATCAAGTGTGTTCATAGGTTTAAGTACTGATAGAAATGCTTCAGGTTTTGCTGAGCTTGCCTTACTTGATTCAGCACACATATATTTCTTACTATTTTCCTTTAAGTTAAAATTTCTTCTGCTTGTTTCTTAGTCAAGAAGGTGACTTTTAACCTTCAGGAAAACATATGTAGCCATTTTTGGCATATGGCATTATGTCAGATGTACAACACTGATATGTTCTTTTATAAGTGCAGTGGCTGTCACAAGGGTTTCTTTATAAACTCTAAATGTTACTAAACCACAAGAAAAAGAACTATAAGATATTGCATTTGTGCAGGAATAGGGACAAGGTTTTAATTGCTCAGGAGCCAAAAGAGGGTTAGAGTTTCAACGGAACCTTTGTGTAAAATACTGTGATGGAACACAGGGTATTCTGTATAGGTTCCATTAGAGAAAACATCATTTAGATCAGTTGGCAGTCAGATAAATATCTTTACTGACATACTACATCGTGAGATAGATGATTGTAGAATATAAATTTATTTTCAGAAGAAAATACTGCTTTTCTGGAAATCATATAATGAAAAAAATGCAAAATTTTTAAATTACTGTGTTGGAATATTGGGAATTCTTTTTCTTCTCTGTTGTTAAAATTTTGTGGGGTGAAAGAGTTATACCTAACCTGCTGGTTCAAATATGAACTGGTAGAGTTTCCCTCTAGTGGTCTGAGCTACTAGCAACAGCCTTTTTCTTTTTTCAGTATGAGTTTTTGATCCTTTCAGCACTTTGACTCCTGTAGTATTGGTTTTGTCTGAAGCCTTCTACTGGAAAATGGGAGAGATTTTTTTTTTTTAATTACACAGGATGGTTCCTAGTCTTTAGTGCAGATCATTTTCTTTATGAAGGAAATTGGCAGGTCACTGTGATTTAGTCTGTCCACTGTAAATTGTGCCTCTGAGATGGGGATGTGTAATTTATGTTTTACTAAAAATAGCTCATCAAATTTCAGTATTTACAGATCATTTTCTTCTAAGAAAAGAACATCAACTCATTTTTAGAACTTTTGATTGTAAGACAATTCATTTTGGATAAGTGAGACGTGCAGTGCAAAAGTTCAGATTTTCCCAGTTTCACAATGATACAGGGGAAAAAAATGAAATTACATTAACTCTTGCTATTTTAATGAAGATTAATATCTTCTTTTCACCTGAAAATGTTCTTTCTGTCTTTTCAAATTTCAGCTGAAAGAGTATGAAGCCCAGCACAGGCAATCGAGCAGTGTAGATGCTTCAGAATGGCCTGATGGTTCTTACTCGACACTTGATGGGTCTTCCAATTGTAATGTAAGTACCTGTCACTGTGATATAGCTCCCCAGTGTCATTTAATATTTAAATTCTTTCATTGAAGTACCGAAATATCCTGATTTACCTGGAAATTTCCTTAATAGCAGATGTGTCACTGACCTTGCAATGCTCTGTTCTGTCTGCAGCAAATCTTCAACTTGCATTATAAATCTTCAAAATCTGTTGTCATAGACTTCAACAGTCTTACTGTATAATCTTTTTTTTTTTTTTTTTTTAAATCTAGCCCTTTGTCACTGAGCTTTTGAAACACAAGTGGTCCCAGGCAAAAATCCCCTTGTTAAAAAATGCACAGAAAAGGGCTTTTAGGTCCTTAAGCAAGAAGTTGCTGGTTCACAAGTAGAGTTTCTCAGGCTTTTCTAGCCCTTGTCGATGCATTCTAGATGAGGGTCTGGGTAAGTCCTAGCTGCCTGCTGCCTTCAAACACTTGTCTCTGCATTAGCAAACTCTCAACCCTGAGTTTGTGGCTTTTGTCAGATCCATAAGCAGTAAGGCAGCTTTCCTCCCTTTTTTTTTGCTTCTAAGCTGTTTAACTTCTGTTGTTTTTATGGGCACCAGACAGTCTTTGTGCTATGCCATACTGAATTAATTATTTTTTCCTTCCAGATATCTTCATTTCCACTGAGTAGTTTATTCCACTTCATTTCTCTAATTGGAAGTTCACAGATAAATCTTAGAGAAGAACACATCAGACTGTCAAATTCAAGCTCTTTGTAACCCATATAATTGAATCATAGGCTTTTGAGACCATTGGTTGATTTATTTATTTTATTGTCAGTGGAATTTCCTGCTAACTGCAGCAGCCAGTTAGCTCCTCCTTCCTAAATGAAAAAAAGGAATGCAATGTCATTTTATGAGATGTTTAACATATTTGGTGGCAGAGAAAGATTTTGTTGTTTGTGTTCGCAAAAATATGCCCATCTTTAGTTACACTGGAGCAGAGGGGAAGTGATGTTGCCTTATACTCTGTTCTGATATATCAAAAATGTGCAAAGAATAGAGAAGGAAGGATCCTGACTCTCCTGCACTGATTGTTTAGCCAGCTGAAAGATGTCTTGATCTTTTCCTCATTAGTATTTGTAGCTTGAACTTTCCCTTCTTAAGGCTTTTGTCCAGGGCATCTATAGTATAAAACCCTTAAAACTCTCATTTACCATGGTCAAATCTCAGAAGGATACTGAATTTCTCTCTTAAATCTTCTGATAGTGGTTTACTCTTGTGTTGAATTTACTGAAAGCTGTGTGTATCTCCTAAGGACTGAACATGATTCAGTATTTCCTCCCTAATGGAATGACTTGGCACCTTTTCTCTAAAATTGTTTTCCTAAGCCATCTTTGCACTTTGAGCCAAGAGCTTGGTTGCCTCTCTCTGCTGTTCTGGTAGGATTTGAACCAACTTTCTGCTAACTTCAGTGGGGGATCTCTATTCAGTCACTGTAGATAATACTCAAGACTTTTGCCCTTGCCTCCTGGTTTTTGTCCCAGTTGCCTTTAACAGAAGCTGTGAAACTGCTTGCCTTCAAAGGGAAACAAGATCATCTGCAGAAATGAAACTTCATCTTAGAACAAAACTCAGCTTGATGGGTTTTTTTGTGGACAGGAATGAAACTGGGGTTAACTGGGGTGAAAGGCTTTGGGCTGTAATTGACAAAAGGGAAAAACAAACAATGAAAAGTATCAGATATGTCTAGAAATAGGGTATGTGTTCACCCAGATTTTTTTGCCGAAGGACATCTCTACTAATCTGAAATGACCAGCTTTTGAGACATGCAAAGATGATTCTGTTTTCAAGCCCTTTCTTTCCCAAATGGTTTGAGTTTCAGTGCCATTTGTGTGATTTGTACTCTGCATATTTGGAACCTCAACTTAAAATTGCCCCACTCATTTTATATAGGCCATGAAGCAACGATGGTTTTCCATATATTAAAAACATACTTTTAGGTAGCCCACTGCCTTATAACCTCAGAAAGTAATTGAAAATACAGGTCCCTGAAATAAGCGTTTCTGGTTTGAATTCGAAGTCCTTGGGCAATGGTTCTTCTGGTTCTGTTTGCTTTTTAAATTTATTTATTTATTTTTCAGTCTCACAGCCAAGTTGTTACTAGGCAGTTTTTAATGAAACAATGTGATCATTTTGTAAACAAAACAAAAACAAGTTAGAATCTAAGCAATGAGAGAATCTAAAAATGAAGGCAGAATGTCTGGAGTGTTCTAAGGTTTTAACTAATCCTTTCCTTTCAAGCCAGCTCTGCCCACAGCACACAAATAATATCTAAAGTGCATATATCATTAGTTATTGTTTTCCGTTTTAGGAGAAGACCACTTTTTTAAAAAGGCTTTTATAGCTATCATGTGTTTATGATGAACATAACTGGTGTTGATTTAAAGATTCTCATTGATTTGAGGATTCTGTTTTCCAGGTTCTACTCTTTTAAATTACTGTACCAGGAAATGGAAACTTGCGTTTCATACCCGTAACAAAACTAAACCCTAAAGATGAACCACAAAGGAGTGAGGAGTAGAAAGGTCAGCATCCCAAGGGAGGCAGCCCCATGTCCGTGCTGTGCTGTTAATTGTATGTCCTGTTTGTTTGTTCTTAAGAAACAAATAAACAAACAAAAGCCTTGCCAAGTCAGTAGGTGACTTGGTTCTTTGCCACTTTAGAGCAGTTTGTAGCTTTCAGTCTCACTATTGTGGTCCCCTTGTTTCACAACAAAATATGTGTGTTCTTTATTTGCTAATGTGGGTATGCAGTTGAAACTGTTTTTCTTTTTAGTCAGATGTATCAAAGCTCTAAAACGCCTCATCATTTTCTTACATGTTTATTTCTGAATATTTATGTTTCATCTCTGTTGCAATGAAGGCAGTTCATAGTAACACTAGACAAGCTTTCATTGCCTTGTGCCAAGCATTGGGGATGTAAAGCAGGTGCAGATTACAAATGGCTCCCTTTCTGGATTGTAGATAAGGCCTTATTTGTCCTCAGGAGTCAGAACGTCCAGGGAAAGAGAGGACTTCAAAATTGTATCACATTCTTTCTTTACACTGAGGTGCCTTTTATGCTTCTTAAAGATAGAGGCGCATTTGATAACTTTTGGGGGCTGACATTCTCAGTTCATCTAAAATAGGGCTGCTTCATCCCCAGAGCCCTTGCTGGGCTGGCTCCAGCCCAGCTTGGAGAACCAGCACTAGGAGAAGTCAGTATGTTCAGTATGTCAGTCAGTTTCTTTCCTGTGCCCTCTGCTAAAGACCACTAATTGTACCAGTAGCCATGTTTCATGTCAGAGTGGGGAAATGGAGAGAAGCACGAGGGAGCTTGTGATAGAAGTGTGTATCATACGTGTGCTGACACTGACACAAACCACTAATTAATTTCACTGACAGTTTCTGTAGATGCAAGTTAAATGCAGTTGTAATTATCTCTGGACTAAACTGGTTTGTTGGTCTCATGTTCTGTATTTTGGTTTCGATCAGCAAGTAATGCTCAGCCATCCAGCAAACCTACAGTAGTGCAGCTGGCCTTCGTTTGAAAGGTACCACAGTGAGCTGTGCCATGCTTGTCTGACCCCACCTACCAGATGTGCCTTAGCAGCCTCAGGAGAGAGGCCATAATACTTAGGAGTGGGGAGAACAAAAGCAGCATTTCGTTGCAACAATATGGCTCACATGTGGGCAGTGGGGGGGCCTGCAGCACTGTTTTACATCCCTGCCCTCCCAACACTTCTTTTCTCAGGATCATTACAATACCAGTAGGAAACTGGCACCCCATTTGTTTTCTCTGAGGAGAGTGGCAGCAGTGGTGCAGACCTCTAAGTGGGCTGTGCACATCTGCATCTGCCATGAGGCCGATGCTGGGGACAATTCCCACCTGTGTTGCCTGGTTTTTCCATCTTCTATCGATCCATTTTTTAACAGATGGTAGTGCATTGAGTCCACACAGCAATAGCTCTAGCTGGACTGAGATAATAATTTGTTGCTCCTGTTCTTACTATTATTTCTTTTTTTTTACCAAGTGGTTAAATGGGGCTAAAAGTTGAAAGGCTGTGCAGAATTGGGTTTGTGTCTGCTACAAGCGTCAAAGGCAGAGAAACAGATGAGAATGGACTTGGAGTTGTATTCATTTCAGTCCCAGAGATGCTGAAGCTGTTGAATCAGCATTGTGTTACCCACGGTACAAACCTGACTCTGACAAAAGATTAAGTCTGATATAATTATCTCTGACTCATGACTGTCATTACTGTGTTGTTTGGTAAGTGTGAAGAACAGGAAAAAAAGAAATAATGAAACTATAACTTCTGTAGCACCAATTACCTCAAGAGCAAATCTAAGCATAATTACAGCAAATCCACATTATTCAGGGTTATACTATATTTCAGTATGTGGATGCTTTCTAAATGCAACTATTTTAAAATTGATTTTTATTCATAGTACTGATGGGTTCTTAAAATTTTTAGCCATTGATGAACATTACTGTTGCTCCTAATACAGGACTGTTAGTGTAAACAGGAAATGTCCTTTGGGTATAGTCAGTTAAATTTGTTAGAAATAAGCTGAGAGTGAATGTATATGGGGAATCAGCATTGGGTATCCATGGAGAATAGGGTATGATGAGGTTTGTTTTACTTTAAACAGTAGTATTTAATTTGAAGCAATGTGAATATTTTGAAGTGTTAGCCCTGGTTTTGCTGTTATCCCAGGACTCACCATTTTTGGTAAGGTTTCTTTTCCATGAAAGGCTAAAGGGTAGAAGAGGATTTCTGTGTTTTAGTTCTTCTTGGAGAGCTTGTTGCCACCTCCAGGCCCTGCATGCTCTTTCAAGTAACAGAGGGGAGCTGCTGCTGAGCGTGGCTGTGAATGAATGCAGAGCTTTCATCTTTGCTCCAAAGAATCTAGTGACCCAATTTCTGTTAAGATTTCCTGAAAGGCACTGATGTGCCTCATTGTATTGGATAGTGTATTTATTATTACTACCCAAATTCCTGTAATACCGTCAGAGCTTAGTAACAGTTATGATGAAAAAGAACCTATAATAAGACATGCTTCAAAATGGTAGTGGTGAATTCCCACACTATGTGCCTATCACAGGGACCTGTCCTGGGAGGCATTGGCTGCCCTCCTTTTCCACTGATCACAGGGATGGTGTCCAGCACCTCTTGGTGAAAGCTAGTAGCAGAATTACAGCATATTTTGTTACGATCTTTCCCTTGTCTCTATGTATGCATAAGAGCAGGAATTCCCATGGGTACAGTAATACAAAAACCTTCATGAGAGAAGCGCAAATCGTCATTACAGTTCCCATGACACAAGCCAAAGTAAGGTCAGTGCTGGGGAGTGATGTTAGCAAAGCAAGAGACCATTGACGTGTTTGTATCTGGTTTTGTAGAACACTCTAAGGAGTTTTTTTCTTATTTTTTCTGAAATTTTCCAGAACACTTCAGAATTTGCAGGAGAAATTGCTGCAAATTTTTTTAAGAATAAAACTGTGTCACCTCTTTAATTATTATTTACCATGCAAGATGCACTCGTGTTGTTATCAGATACAGCTTGGCTAGGTATGTGTCTCTAGTGGGACTAAACATTGTCACCACAGGATTGTACTGAGCAGCCGGCAGTAACGTGGTCCAAGTAAACCTCCTGCTCTCTGCCAGTAGGAGTTTCTCCTGTAGTTAGTCTGTTGTAAAGTCTCTGAGAAAATCTTCCTTCTGTTATGACTCAGAGCTTACAGTAACACCCAAGCAGTGGCTGCAGTTAGGCGTGTTCACAACCACTTCTGTTTGCCTGCATTCAGACAAGCCCTATTGACTTACTACTTTATTGCAAAATGTTTGGCCATGTGTTTGAGGAGGATGGGAGGTGGGAAGGCAAATTAATTTAGTATTTATTCTAACATACTAGTTCACTTTTTAATACTGTTTTTGCCTTTTGGCAGCTGCCTAATTTTTCTGCTTATTATCTAGAGGGTGGGGGCGTGGTATCAGCTTTTTCCTGTTCTCCATGCATCAGCCAGCAGGAGATGCTATAATCCATAATGTGGTTTCCCTGCCCCCATCTTTTCTGAGACCAAGCCTATTAAATTAGAACAAAGCTTCGCTCAGTTCAAGAATTAGGAATCTCAAAAGCCATGTGTTTCACTGCTCTGTTTGGCAGACCCAGGCTGAATAATCTTTACTTGTGGTACAACAGAAAATTTTAATTGCCTGCCCATTGGTTACCACTTGTCCCCCTTCCCCGATGCTGGTGTTTCCTTCCTCATGCTTTGGATGGTAACATCAACAGCTTGATTGTTTGAAGATACTCTAAGAATGTAATTTAAGTTACTACAGCCTTCACTAAAGGGCTCTCATTCTTTTCCTTTGTTTCCCTGATATGAATTTTGCTGTGTTTCATGTATTGCTGTTTCACCCTTGGTTTTCCAAGAAGTCGAGAGGTGGGTTTCCAGTGGAGTACTCCATTCATTAATAGTACAGCCTATGCCAAAGAATAGGAATTCTCCCTGGATCTTCATAGCCTTGCCAAAACACAAGATTCAGTTGAGAGAGTCTTGTTAAAGACTTTTGTTTCCGTGTATAGAGGAGTCTGCGGGAGAATTGGAAAAGAATGTTGTATTGTAACAGATACAGAATAATGTAATACAGAGCTTCATTCTGCTACATATACCTATGACAAGTGGTACATGAGTACAGTTGTAATGTCATTAAAATTAATTATGCTAATCAGTGAGAGAAGTGCTTCGCCATGAGGAAATGTGTCTGGCTTGCAAATACAAAGGTCAGCAATGTGCTTCTCAAAATTAAACTAAAACCTGGAAACAGTTAACAGCTAGGAATTTGTCTAAGCAGCTATTCTTGTATCAAGACAGACCTCCTGGGAGAATTAAACTTTTATGCTCTCGTTACTTATGACAAATATTTCCCACTAATTTCAGCAAGCAGTGTCATCACCAGCTAATGTGTAATATATCTCTCACCAAAGTAGCCGTTAGATGCTCCTTTGATTTTCTTGTAAGTAATCACAGAACAAACCCAGACATGGTTACCTACAGGGGCTGACACTGCACATTTCAGACTTGCACAGCCCTTGCAATTCATGCTCTTGGCAAAAAAATATTTATGACCTCTGTTAATTTTCTTTAAAATTTTGGAGCCATCATCTGTAACTTCAGGATGTGATGCAGATTATCACATCTTAGCTTCATGCAGTTTTCTATAAACAGCCTCTGCAAGGATTAGAGGTCTGTGAAACTTTGTTAATGAAACCCAAAACCTCCAAAACTCAAGTTGCAAAGCCCCAAACTTAGATCAGTTTCACTCATGGCCATGAACTTTTAAGGGAATCTGGGATACATTTCAAGGAAGTTGCTGTCATGTTTCACTTGATGTGGGCTTGTATGTTATTGAAACTGGAGAACCCTAGCTGGTTTTATCTGAAGCTTAGAATTTTCCATAGGGCTTTACATCAGACTTTTGGGGCTGAAGTAATTTAAGGGTAAGAACTCAACTACAGCACACTAGTAAATCTACCTTACATGACTGCTAGAGAGTAGAAAAGCTGTATACAGTCACTAGTACAAAGGTGGAGAAATTGAAAAAGGCTATTTGACTGGGGGGCTCATTAAAATCAGCCAGTCATCAAAGGGAATAGATGTTCAGGCCAGCTATGATTTCACGATGTGATTGATTTGCAGTGAATCCAGATTAACGGGCCACTGATAGTGTGGTCCTGATTAAGGGGAATCTTCCTTGCCTTAAAGAGGATGCTGTTGTGGTATGCCTTTGCTACTGCTTTCCACCCCTGGACAGCACTGCTCCCAATAAGTAGCAGTTTTGGTCCTTGTTTTCTTGTGCTCTGAGAAGAAATGTCCAACTTCTGGATTTTTTGGGAGGTTTGGGATAAGGTGTGGTTGCCTGTAAAAGGAATGCCAATTTACTTGAGCATCTCAGAGTCTGTATCTTAGGAAGGGAGATCAGAGCCCAGCCTAGGTGGAGAAGTTGAAAGGAGCACTACAATACTTCATAAAGCCACAACACAGCTAATTCTGGACCAGCATTTCTCTTTCCAGTTCTTATTTTTGTTCTTTTCTAGCACTGAAACTGAGGGGAAAGATCAGAAAAAGTATCTAAGTTCACCAAGTTAAGAAACATTTAAGCAAGGTTTATTTTTCTTTCAAATTAGTCCTTCATAAAGGGAAATTCTCCAGGGATTTTTGTCAAAAGAATTAAAAAAGAGAAAATAAAAAAAGCCTGATAAAGGGCTTAAGTTATATTTCCTATAGACACAGCTTCCACTCTAGTGGTGGTGTTTGAGGGTCACTCTTCGTCCTGGCTTTGCAGAGATTCTCTGTATTTTTTTCTTTCACTGAAATTCCATAGACAGTAATTAAGGAACTGGAGGCCAGCAAGAGGTCAGCAAGCCTTCATCAGTGAAAACAGGGATTGTTTGCCATGTACAACACTCCCTTTTTTCCTTGTGGTGAATAGAAGATTTGCTTAGAGCTGATGACTTATGCCTTTCTTGCAAGTTATGCAGCTAGCGAGTAACTGGGGGAATCAATCAGTGAGCAGAAAACAGCTAATTGAGTCCAGCATCACGCTTTTTTCTTCTTTACATATTCAGCACTGGAATCGGAGCCAGTTTGGTGTCTGATAATGTAACTCCAGAGAAGAGGCATTTTGTGTGCAGGATTCAGAGCGAATACAATACTTAAGAAGAAGTGTCTACTCCTAAATTTTAGGGTTACAAAGCTGACAGCGGTTGAGGACTTGGGGGAAGATACTCGAAACTGAGCTTTAGGCCTATAAATGCCGAAGCTGGTAAGTCACTGAGCATGTAGCATGATGTGGAGAGGATGTGTGCCTCCTGTTTCAGAGAGGGAGAAAGAGAAAAGGCTTTTGTGGTTATTCTTAGGCACAGCACAGCATGCATAGCTTTTCTCGGTTTTCTTTTTCCTTTCCGTGGGCTTTTAAGTTCTTTTCTGTTCTATTTTCCTGTCTCTGACTTTATCCAGGCATCTTTAATAAAAACTTTTTTAAGTTAGAATGGTTGGGATTTTTGGCAGATGTAAAGCCTGCTAGAAAGAAGAAAGGACATGTGTAGCTACATCTCCTAAAGGGAACAGCAAAGTCCCTTTGCATTTACTACAGAGCTTGTAGTTCTGAGGTGAGCTAGCCAGGGCTGGGGGATGTGATGTGATATGTCAATGAATCTAAATGTGGGGTTTTACCCCACTTTGCTGAACAAGAATTGTCTGGTAGCAAAAAAGAATTGCAGCTTGAGCTTAATCAGATATTAAAAGATTTCGTTTTTTCTTAGACGGAAGGTTTCCTAGAGATTTCAGTTTGGGGTTGAACTATTACTGAGCATAAAGTGAATTGCAAAATTTTAACATCTCTCTAAATGGCTTCATGTAAATGTCACGTATGTTTGGGGTTTTTTATGGAGCTGAAGTAAATTAATCAGTTATGATAGCTTTAACTGGATGTTGTCCTAGTGTTTCTTGCACATTTTTATTGGGACATGGCTACCAAGCTTTGCCTGTTTTTAAGGGCTGCTGCTATAACCCTGAAGTGTTTCCAAACACAGTCCTGTCGAAAGCTAGCTACTTACTTCTGGTTTACATTTTGCCAATTAATTCCAAGTACGCTAATTAATGTTAGTTTTCTCTGTCTCTCCCTCTCTCTCTGTGAAGCACTAATTCAAAGAGGGAGGTTAAGATTGTTATTTCTGTGGCGTGTGAAATGGGCTGGATGTTAGAGAGCAGCAGAGCAAGGCGTGTGCCCTGCCTCCCGAACAAGCAGCAGCAAAGAGCTTGCGTGAGAAAAGCAGGAGGGAAAACAAGAAGGGTGGCAGGAGCAGAACTGTAGAGAGCTCCTCTAGAATCCTCCCAGAATGTCAGAGTACGTGTGCTGATTTCCTATTTGTTCCTGAACATAAAGCTTTTTACTTCGATCTTACACGAGATGATGCAAAGCGTGGCCTTTGGAGGTGCACAAGTAGGGAGTTTTCCAAGGTGAAGGGATGTGAGAGGTGGCAGAGGGGATCGATTTCCTCTGAATTTGACAGCATCTTCATTGTTTGTGGCCACATTTGTTTGCATCGAAAAGCTGGGCAGTGGGTATGGGCCTTGGCCTCTCTGTAGTTTTCCAGCCGTGTGGTACGTGGTGGCTGCAGTCCTCTGCATGCAGTTCTTGGTATTTCCAGATGCTGTTAATATATTCCCTGTTTCCCTGCAGTCCTTCGCGCGTTTGTGCAGCCAAGCTCTCCGAGCTGGCGGGTTTCCTCACCGTGAGAGCATTGCAGATGCGGGGATGCACTTGCTCCAAGGCGCGCGGGAAGGGCGGCTCCGCCCAGCCAGCCCCGCCAAGGGGCCCCGCAGGCTGCGCCGGGTCCCCGGCAGCCCGGCCGAGCCCTGCGCTCTCTTTCAACCAGCGCGAGTTTTGTGCATCAGCTTTGGCCAATTTGCTATGGTTTAGGGCTGTGGAGCCAGCTGTCTGCAATCTGATGTAATGTTGCCCGGGAAACCAGAAATGAAACACTTAAGCATTCACCACAGAATTACTACATACAGCATTAGCCAAAGTAATTAAAAGTTGAGCCATATGGGCTTTCGGATGGAAAAATTTGGAGCGGAGGAGATGGAAGTTAAGTTGTTCCTATTTTCAGTACTGCAAATCCGTTTGTTGTCCCCTTGAGGGCACAGGGAGCGGCCTGCTTCGGCTGTGCACAGGGGGACAGGGAGCTGGAGGGGCTCTGCCTGTTCTGTCAGCACGTTAAGGACACCGAGGCTTGGCCTGGTGGAACAGCCGTGTGCCGGGGCCAGGAGGCATTGGCAGAGGGGGTGCAACATGGACTCCTCCAGTGCCAGAGAGGCACTGGCTGAGCATCTTGCAGACACGTCCACTCCGTAGCAGACCATGTTTACCCTTCTGCAGTGCTGCAGCATGCTGGAGTGCCTGTGAAGGGGGAAGAGGGCAAGAGGGGGCTGGCAGCTGGCTACATCCAAGCCCTGTGCCAAGGCCTTGCTGCCAGAGCTGTCCAGGAAGCCATTTCCCAGCCTGCCATGCTTCGGGGACCTTGGGGTAATTTTCCCATCTGAAGTCAGGGACAGCTACCAAAAAAAGCAATTCAGTCACCATGAAAGAGCAGAGGGTAGAGTGGGTTGGGGAAGTCAAAGCATGGAAGTTCAGTGATTTCCAAATATGTCGGTTATGGCCTGAATGCTTTACATTTCTGTTTTCTGTTTAATATTAGCTGTAAAAGAAAGCATTGCTTGAGCTGGAAGATTTGACTCTGTTTCCCATGTGCCAAAGTGGAAACTTTTGATAATTCCAAGGCCTTTCTTAAAAAGTTGATTCAAAAACAGGAAGTACGTGAAGAGTAACCCTTTTTGAAAATGCATTCATTTTCAAGGAGTTGGCATTATTTGACAATAAAGTTTCCTGAGCGGCACCACTGGTGTAGTCACCATTTTTAGGCCTTTTTGCATAAACTTGCTGTTTTTCTCTGTAGAAGATTTCCCTCTCATACGCTGCCTGGTATGATAGGAAATAGGCTGCTGGAGGGAGACTTGTCTTTCATCTACCCACAAAGCACGAGCTGTTCTCGCGTATCTGCGAAGCACTGGTGGTAGACAGGATCTGTCGCTGCTTGTGGAGGACCCCAGCTCAAAAGGGTACTAGGAGTCCTGAAGCATTGGGGAAAACCAGCTGGCACTTAATTATGATTGGACTTTATTTATTTTGAAGTATGGTGAGTGCCCTCTGTACCACCCACTCAGGTTTGATTTCAGTACCTTGCGCTGAGGCTATTTTGACGCTTGCTTTTGCTGTGGTAGTTGTGAATGCAAATGTCAGACATTGTAAAAGCTGGTTTGTTGTTGTTGTTGAGTCTTCATAACCCTGAGGGGGCCCAGTTCCTTACCAGATATCAATGGTGCAAAGCAGGACTAGCTGTTTATTCTTCAGTGAAATCCTGGGTGGGAGGACCAGGTATGAGCTGTTCTCTAAGTCTAACAGAGCTCACAGTTTCACAAGCAGTAAGTAGTCTTGCAAACCTAGGGTGTACAAAAAGTAATGATGGAAAGCAATCCCCTAGAGTAATTGCATTTAAAATAAACATATCTTGAGTGCAGAATATGCATGATGGTTGCTTGCCAGGATGCACTTAATGGCCCAAGAAGTCTTGACTGAACTTCTTGATTACAGTCAATAATCCATTCATCATCTTATCTAAATGTGTCTGTCTTGTTTGGTGTATCACTAAGTTGTCCCAGGCATAATCTCCGAATTAATGCTCATCTTGTTGCTTAATTTGTCTTGATGTAAATAACCCTGGTACTCTTTACAGTCCTATTTTCCCTGAAGGAAGTTTATTAATCACCTAGCCAGTCTGTAACCACAATAAACATATTCATGCAATTCTTGGCTGATAGAATGACAATTCCTACTGCCCTATGTGGTCAGTTTGGTATTCCTCCTTATTTTGGAGTAATGTAAAGTTTGTGGGAAATTGGTAATTGACAGTGCCCTTGCAGAAAGTTGCCAGAGTTTGCTCTGGTGTGGTTCTGGGGCCCTTGTGAGGTGCATGCCTGGGAGGTAGGCTTTCAGAGCTGCCCTGGCTCTCTCAGGCACTGTGTATGCCTTTGGAAGTATACCAGTGCAACTGCTAATTTTTGTCCTGCCCCACGGCATCTGCCTTTAGTACCTCATCCTGATATTCAAGTGCTCTACAAAAGTAGAAAGCATTTTTATGTTCAGCCTCTTATTTATCCTCCAGTTAAGCAGACAGCATTTTTGCTGGGAAGAGAAGGGGATGGCTTTTTTTTTTGTTTGTTTGTTTTTACTTGGCTTGCATCTGTTGGGGATCTTTATTTTTAAATGCCTAATTAAGGAGAAGGAGAAAAATGGATGAGCACAGTGTGGAAGCTGCACTGACAGGAAGTTGCATGAGGGTTTTTAGAGCTGACCATTAGGAATGCTGTGAATTGGCTGGGACTGTGAGTGAAAACAAAGTAAGGTATACGATCCATACTGCACTCCAGCTGGAGCCTGTGCTGTGCGCAGGAATGTGCAGCGGCGCAGGATGCCAGGGCTGTCCTGGCCAAGCCGGAGAGCCCTGCTGGCCTCCTCTCCCCTTCCCTTCCCTTCCCTGCCCTTCCCCCCGCCGCCTTCCACATTCTGAACTGATTAAAACAGAGGAAGTAGCACGTTGAACATTGGATCTGGCTCGAAAATCGAAGTTGTCTTCTTGTTCACAAGGAATGGATTGTTTCAGCTTGTTGTGTCACTGCTGCTGGAGAGAAGGGAATTTTTTTTTGTCTCTGTAATGTTTGATACTTGAGGGAAAACAGCTGGAACTGAGCATACTGGATCAGATGCAAAACGAAACGGGATGCTGGGGAATATGGACTGCACTGTATATCTGAAAAGGTCAGAGTTTTCCCTTGGTCAGTGCTGGAGGAATGCTCTGTCCATCTTAATTCCAGCCTCGAGAGCCTTCAGGAGGAGTGTAAGGAGCAGGGAGGAGGAAGGGAATATTTTGTAGCTGTGGCAGTCCGTGAGTGAGGCAGATGAGATCTCCTCCTTCCTTTCCTTCCCATCCCTTTCTTGTGCTGCTGTTTTTGATTTTCTGGGAAGACTGGGGGGAAAAAAAGAGAAGTCGTCAGTGACAGAGCTTCATTTTGGAAAAGCTGTTTATAACCAGGTTTAAAGAGTGAGTTCTGAGATGCCAGACAGACCAGGGACTGACTAAACCACGGGAGCATAACTGGTATGGTAAGAAGAACCCTGGAAAAGAGCCCTGCCTGAAACATACTGGAAGAGGACGTGGAAGTAGTTATTACACAATGCATGTGAAGAAAGACAAGGGCAGGAATGCATTTCAGTGCCTAGGATCTTACGTTGCACAGATTTAGAAATCAAAATGGTATGTCATGCTTTCAGAAAAAGAAAAAGAAAACAAGAAAACCCTCAGTAATTTAAATGTTTCTGTCTGACCTGAGCTGAAAATATAACACCAGTTACAGAGCTGCATTGACACAATGCAGCAGATGAGCTGGGTTAACTTGACTTGAAGGAGCAAGCCGTGGAACTACTGCTTTATTAATATTCCCTTTGTTTCTTTGCTAGTCAAGAGAACAATCTGATGATGAAACAGAGGAGTCGGTGAAGTTTAAGAGGTTGCACAAGCTGGTGAATTCTACTCGCAGAGTCAGGAAGAAACTCATAAGAGTTGAAGAAATGAAAAAACCCAGCACAGAAGGTAAAAAGCAACTTGGTTAAAACTGTATGTGTGAATACATGTTTCTGTTGAGAGGGGACAGAAAGTGGAGGGTTGGGGGAGGGAGGGGTGGAGTATTCGTAAGGGAGGGTAGGAATGACTGCCTTGTCTATTGTGCATGCCTTAAGTTATTGAATTTTTAGGCTTTAGAAGGAGGAAAGTGACAGCCTAGAATGTGGTTGCTGCTGATCTGGTATTCTCAGAGCAGCGCTGGAGAGCCCCTCATTAAGAGATCAGAACTTGGCTTATGTTTTATGCCCTATGCTGGGGAGGGAATGAGCCTAGGAGCAGTCCTAGCCAGCTGCTGCACAAGCTCAGCAAGGAGGTAAGTGGAGCCACTACAACACTGCTCCCTCCTCCCAGGCCTGGGGAGGCACAGGGTGAGCTCCTGCTCATTTTGGGAGGTTAGCAGCTGGCTGGTGGTGCAGTTGAACCACATGGCATCGCCCTGTGACAGAAATACAGAAACTCTATCAGACATTCTTGTGGGATAGCGACTGCCTCGTGACTTCTACTTCTGGGGGATCCTGTCTGCAATTTGGCTTCTGAATGAGCCCTGCTCCCTACAGAGAGGGGGAGAGAAGGGAGGAGGAGGAGGAGGAGGAGGGTGGGGAAAGGGAAGCAGAGTTCAGGCCCTGGGAACACCGTGCTGCAGAATTAACTCCGGATGACCTGCATCCATATGTGAGCACTCAGATAAATGGAGCCTGATCCTCAGGAGCCTCTCTGCACAGCTGTGCTTGAGTCCTCACTGGAATTGTGGGCACCTCTCTATGTTGGTGGCCTTCCCAGCACTGTATGCCAATTCCCCTCAGCTCTGCAGCGAGCTGAGCTGTCTTTTGATTCTTTCCTAGTGCATTTAAGGAGAACACGTGCATCTTGCGTATGTGGCAGGAAGCTGCTGGCAGATCTATGATCTAGCCTGCCTCTCCTACATTATGGATGGTGTTACTGGCTGGCGTGGAAGGCACAGCCCGTCTAGAGCTCTAGAATGGGCAGCTGTCTCTGTCTGGAAAGGTTTTATCACCTCATATGGTGAGCATAAAGCTGGGATACCTTGGAAACAAAAATATGGATCCTGAGATGGGACAAACAAAACAGGACTATTTTTCCACTGCTCTGGGAAAGGATGGCCCCCCAGAGAAATCTGTCCTACCTCCTCCTTCTCTCCCCAGGAGTCTGGGAAAAGCTGCAGGGAGCAATCAGGAGGAGGCTCCAGGGATGGGAGCAGATGCAGGAGCAGGCAGCCCAGGGGCTGCTGGGCATGCAGATGCCTTCCTGCAGTTGGACCAGACTTTCTCCTCAGCATATTAAGTATCTGTCTTGCTCTCTGTATCCTCTCTTACAGTGCTTCACCTCCTTATTTCCTTTTTCCCTTGGTCTTTCTCTGAAGTGTGCCACTCCTTCCAGGGTTTTTGTTTCCATTGAGTTTTTCCACCCCTGCCCCCTGCAGAAAAAGCACTGAACTAACAATTGTATACAAAAAAAAAGTTGGTTCTCCTTCCTTCTTTCTCCATCTGCTGCCTGTCTTCTCTAGCTCTAGGCTTCTTTGATTAAATTATCTGTAACTCTGGGTTTGTACTTTATCAATCAATCTGGAGTTTCTTTGTAAATTCGCTCTTGGAAAACTCTGTTGCAGAACCAATTATTGCTAAATAACAACATGGATTAATTCTGCATAACTTCTGTATAACTAGAAGGCCCCCTAACTAGCCAAGTCTACCTTAGCAGTAGATACCTATAACTTTTCTTTCAGGAAATTCCACACCCAAGTTTTCATATGGCAAATTAAAAGTGCTCCATAAATGTCATCCATCCTAATCTCTCATAATATAGGTCTGTATTCCCATTTGGATATGTCAGAGGGCTATGCGAGATCACAAAAAATAGGGTGGTCAGATTTGGGATTGCTGTCTGGCCTTCCAAATTACCTGCAGTTGACTGGATGTTTGCTGTGGTTCTTTGAATCTGTGTTATGAATGTGAAGTAATGTGAAATCATAGGTGACTAGGTTCTGGGGAGTTGGCTATAGCATTTGGTTGAGTAACATCAGTAAAATTTAAATAAATTCATTAATGTTCAACAGCCTTTAGTATAGTGTAAGAGTAGACTTATTTTGAAAACTGACATGCAGTTTCCTAGAAGAAACATTCTGAATAATCCTTCTCAAAAATTTCTTTGCAAAAAACAACTTTGCTGAATTTCCCTTACGTGTTCCTGTAGATTTTAAAGGAAAGCACACTAGTCTCAGATTCTTCCCCCACATTTCTATTACTGACTCTGTTATCACAGTGAATGTACATCTGGCTGAGCTGATACTCACTAGAATGTGCCAATATCTGAATCCATATGTATTTTGTCTTAATCTGCTCCTAAGTGAGCTAAATAACTGAAACTTCCTAATTCCTGGGCACCATTCTTATATAGCACTTAAAAATGCATCACATCTACATCTGTATCATTATGGCTTTGTGTCATGGACTCACTCCAAATAACATCTGTTAGTGTTGACACACAATGCATATTTTACAAGCTGTTTAAAAACATATTTACTTAGTGGACTAAAATTGTTTATCAGTACATACTCAGTCCCAGGAGAATGTCTATTTTCTGTTCAAATTAAGATGTAGAGGGGGAGAAGAGCAAGTTGGACAGCCCAGGGAAAGTGGTGTCAGAACCAGACTCCAATCTACAGACCTACCCCAATAAATTTCTCAAGAGTGAAAGTTTCATGTCAGATGTGATCCACTATCCCTTCAATGTCACAGTGAGCTTTATCTTAGTAAAATAACATCTTAGGTTTCAACAAATGTACGTCAAATATATTTTGCCAGCGGAATGAACTGAAGCTGAGGCAGGAGTCCTGTACAAGGTTGCTAATCTGTCATCGTGAAAGGTATCCCTTGTTATTCAATGAGCCAGTTTAGTAAATCGTAGGTATTTTGGTAATGGTTCAAAATTAGCTCTGCTGGAAGACTGTGGAAGCAATCAAAGATGAAGGCAAAGTTAGGTCATGCAAGAAATTTATTTTGGCAAGAAATAAATACAATCATATTTGTGTGTGTGTGTCTGATACATAGCTATGAATGCTGTGAAATTTGTCAGGGAGACAGAGGAGGATGTGTACCATTTTTTTGACTCTTACCTTGTTACTGCATCTAAAACCTGTGCCTATACTTTGCTCAAAAGAAAACACCAGAGAAAAGTTTCTTATATGATAAATGTGAAAAGGAATTTCAGTTTCAAGTTCTTTATTCCCTTCTCTCCACCCCAAAAAGGAAACCTGGCTATCTGCCCATGTCCAGTACTTATGCTGCAAAATATTCCTGTGAAATATTTTCTGGAAAAATTTGGTGAAAATCAAGTGTTTCTGTCATTACCAGGACGGTGTTGAAATTGGCACACCTGCAGTTTGACCTACTTCTTTGTTTTTGCAACTGCTAAATAAATTCTGTGTGATTAAAACTGGTGCCTTTCCCCCATCAAAAACCCAGAACTTTAAATTTCATCCTGGAGTTCAGTTCCATAACTTTCTGAGGAAAATACTCTTTTCTGCAGCCACAGCAGCACTAGGTATTGGAAAACTGGACCCGAGAAGTATTTGTTTGGGTTTTAATACCTGTGTGTACTTCTGACCTATTGTAAGGCTCACTAGAGCTGAGCATCATATGCAAGTATCAGAAGAAAAGCATGAGAAACAGATCCCAGTTCCAGCTTTTACGGGGTTGTTAGTGAGAACATCTGCAGTCTTACTTAGCTGCAGATGAAAGAGAGAAAATAACGATGAGTTTACTTACAGGATGTTGTCTTCTGTCTTTCGTTAACTCATCCCAGAATTCTCACTTCACAAATGGAAGGAACTGCTTCAGGTTTATCCACTCAAAAATAACTTCTGAGCAATTTACGTCAAAAATAGTTTTCTTCCAATTTAAGTGGGTGATATCTTGAATAAATACAATAAGACTCTACAGGGAAACATCTTAGAGAATTATGAACAGTGACAAGCGTTGCGCTGCTTTTGTCCCCTGTAGGTGTGGAAGAGCACTCGCTTGACAACTCTCCTATACTGGATGACAGATCAGCACTTTACTCTGGAGTTCACAAGAAGCAATTCTACTTTGACAGCTCCTGTGAAAAGCAGCCAGAGGATGACTCGGACTCACTTACTACTTCTCCCTCATCTAGCAGTCTTGATACGTGGGGAGCTAACCGGAAGCTGGTGAAGACCTTCAGCAAAACTGATAGCCGTGGCCTTATCAAGCCTCCCAAGAAACTTGGGACATTTTTCTCTTACCCAGAAGAGGAGAAGTCCCAGAAAGTTTGCCGCTCCTTGACAGATGGGGAAATGAAGAAGAGCCTCGGCTCGCTGAGCCATGGGGTAAGTACAGAAAGCATTTGCTTTTATGACAGCAACAGGCACAAGCACCATCTTCTGGTGTCCCTGGAGGAGATTCAGAGTGTAAGGAAGCAGATCCGATTGAAGAAAATGGATACTAACTATTCCTGTTCCAGAGCTTTTCTTTGCCAGCGCCCTGCTAGGAAAGGAGCATCCCCCACAACTTGCGACCTACAATTACTGCGGCACAAAACGAAAGGGGGTGGAGGTTGTGGCTTCCCAAACAGAAGGCTACGAGGGCGCACCTCTGTCAGCGAGTTCAATATCACCTATGTGGTGGAGAGAAGCCTGTACAGTCACCTCAACCTCTCACAGCTGGTGCGTCCCGTTACTGACAGGACCCTGAGCAAGGCTGACAAGCAGGACCTGAGGAGATGCCTGCTGGAGGAGGATGAGGAGGCCAAGAGGAAGTGGGCTGCCACAGTGGATCGCTGTACTAAAAGGGTTCTCTTGAGAATCCACCAAAAGTCTGTGAGTCAAAGAGTTGCCATGAAGGTGGTCTTCCAGTTTCTGTGAGGTTGCAGTGAACACTTTCTGCTTTGTACTTTTAACTAATATTCAGTGCTTCTGCTTTCTTTGTCATTAGGAACTCCTAAGCACTGTAATGCAGGTAACAAGGGAAGTGCTTGATATAATCTTGTCCGAGAACAGTTTCATTGAGTCTGCCATTTCTGTGTGTATGGAATAACTCAGTGAGAGTGAGCAAATACGACAAAATGCTGCTTTTTTAATTCACCTAGTGCAGAAATAGAGATCACCGGTGAACAGAGAAGGTTTCAGATGCTATAAATATGTTCTTTGTGATGCTTTGGGAGTCAGTATTCTCTTCACCAAGATATGAACAACATTTTCAGAGTAATAGAGTATTGTTACTCAACTGTGCTCTATTTCTCTTCAGCTGTCATTGCCTTAAATTGGCCCTTCCCTTCTCAGATTGCATCTCGTCAGTTCACTCACGCAATCTGTATTTTCCCTTAGATACACAGCTGCAGAAAGACATGGAGTTTTGCATTAGGTAGTCACTGCCCTCCTGCTTGCTGCTCACCACCACCAGAAGTGTCACTACTGCTCCTTCTTTCTAGCATGGAGTGAAGGTGACACCTTCCCTCAGAGCATTATGGAAAGGGAACGAGGGGTGGCCAAAAGAGGAAATTGTGCTTACAGTGAGAAATTAAGTGATTTGAACACTCCATAGGGATCCAAAGCTGCTTCCTGATTATATAATCCAGTTTTGTTATATGATGACAGTTCCGTTAACCATGATTCTGAGTTTCCTAGGGACTTGCCTTTGGTGCCAGCTCTCCAAAGCTGAGCCAGCTAGTCTGTTGTCTAGTTGACAATGTTCCCTACTTCAGTGGATGGAAACAGCAGTGCACCCGTAACATTAAGCAAGATATTCCAGTGAACAATACCGTAGAAACAGCTTTTCCTCTTAATAACAGATTTTTTTTTTTTTTGAGAGGTCTCTGCCTAATTTCTTCAGGTATAAGGTGTAAGAGTGACAGCTGTGGTCTCCTTGAATAACGTGTGGGAGATGACCAGGCCTTCATGGTTCCCTTTTTGCTCTTTGGCCACAGAATACAGATTTTTTTTCTACCCAATACCATGAACATTCTCTCTTGGCAGCTTTACTATTTCTTCTGCATTGACTGCTTACCCTGCCCCTCACAGACACTGTTTATTGGCACAGACATTGTACTCAGAAGATGCTGTTTTCCTGTAAGGATATTAAAATGATAAGAGAAACCTTGCTTGCCCTTCTGTGGATTGAATAATGAGGCTCTCTTGGACCAAAAAGCATACTCATATGTTCTAGAGATGCCCCATAATTAAAAATACCCTTTAAAACTGTCTTGGTAAATACAGATAACATAAACTTTTCAGTTCTTCTGTTAAGTTAGTCTTGTCTCGCTATAGTAATTTCTTTATGAAAACCGTCTACACTGACCTTTGCTTAATCACAGAGATACAGTTAAAGAAGAAACTGATAGCGTTTTGTTGTTGTTGAGGAACTCCTCAGTCAGCTGCTTCTCCATCCTGGTTTGAATGGGATAAATGATGGAGACCTGCTGCCCTTACTAACTTTTTCAATGCACTTCTTCCTGAAACCACAAATGGCTGCCAAGCTTCAACTAATGCTGCTCCTTCCTAGAAATGCTTAATGTTTGTTTGCTGCAACCTCAGGGAAATTGCAATGCCTATGTATTCAGTGGAATTGGTCACTCTGTCTTGCCTTGCCATTCATTTTTGTCATTTATATTTGTTTCAGTGGCCTGGACATGCATGAAATTTTCAAATGGCATCAGTTTTTCTTTTCTCCCAGAAGAGCAATACTTTTGATTGCATGGCCATTCCATTGAATATCCCTCTCCTCATCCACAGACCTTTTGTTTGGTGCAGTATTGCCAGGGTCCCTACTGGAATCTCAAGGTGGAAGTTAAATTTTAGATGTATGAGGAGGTCCATAGTGAAACAACAAGCATCCTTAATAAGGTGCATTCACTCAGAAGCTGTTAACCAACAGTTGCTTTGCTCTCCGAGAAGACTTCTTTAGGAGGAGCTCTGGCTGGTTTGACAGACAAGTTTGCTCAGAGCAGTTCCAGATGTCCTCTCTTCATTGCTGGGATTACCATACACTGTAGGATTAGTTATAATGCTCCTTCACAGAACGACCAAATTACTCCTAGCTAAACATGCTGTGCTTTAGGAACTGATCTTATTACTTGTGGTTGGTCTCAAATGTTTTCCAAAAACAATTTTTAAAACCTGTGCCATAGTCACATTGCCTTCTGGAACAAAACAAAAAACCACTTAGAAAAATTCTACATCATAGCACTCTCTTTAATGTGTGTAGGGCCTCAACAAAGCTGGCTTTGAGTTCCACTAGAGTTGTGGTGGGTACAAAAACTGTCATCCAAGTTTGTTGGGTGTAAGCAGCAAGAAGCTAGAAAAAAAACCTTTTAAAAGCTATTAATACGAATGCTTCTAAGTGGTGAACAGGAAGAGTGTTTACTTTAAAGGAATGAATTCTTGTAATTGTTTATTAAGTGTCAGAGTTTATACAGCTTGCTTCTTCCTAATAGACAAAGCAGGCTAGTAGTTCTCAGTAGTGGGTCTTCACTGACTCATAATCCTTTGTAGGTCTGAGCCAACACCTAATCAATACCTAACTGATTCTACTCTGTTGGGTAGTTCACGCCCTAAGAACTTTTAGTTCACAAGCGTTGATCTTTTGCCTCCTCTTTATGTCAGCTCTGACTTTGAAAAGAATACTTACAGTAGGAAGATTCAAAACTACACTCAGAGCCCAGAGTTGAAGTTGTGCAAGTTAATTGTAACTGCCATACCTTCATTTCCCTGTATTGCCCCATGAGACTTCTGCCAGGGCCAGTTCCTTGAGTATGGTGCAGCTGGTTGTTCATTGGTCAGGTTTTATTACCTCTTAGATTGCAAAGAAAAAGCTGGGAGTACTTAATCTGGAATCAGGGCTTGCTGGGTCTCTGGGGACACAATGCTTATGGATAGCTGGGCTGGGTTTTCCCTCCTCTTACCAAGGGCTTACTCTACTAGGCTTCCAGAGATTCCCTATGTTTCAGTGGAAATGCAGCCTATGCAGCTATTCAGAAGGTAGGTTATTCAATGCTTTAAAAGATTTAGAAGATTGGTGGTTCTCTGTTTCAGTGCTGCTGTGGACTTATTTATGAAGGCAGATGGGAGGGAGTGAAGAGACGGAGTTGCCAGCACCTTGGAAAACTTGATGCATAAGATCAACAGTTTCCTCAGACCAAAAAGTCTTTTTTCTTTATAAAGAGAGGAGTAGGCAGTAGATGACTCAACAGCAGCAGACCTTAGGCCAAGGAGTTGTCTCTGGAAAAGAGAGACTCATATTGCTTTCCAACAGATTTCCTGATTTATAATCTCTCATCCCTTTGTTTATTTCTTTCTTTCTTTCCATTTTTGCAGACATTTGTGTTTTAATTGGTGTTCTCCAAATCACAGATGTTCTAAGTGAGCTAATCATGATAAAACGATCTATCCTTGGTTTTTTGCAGAGAACCTGTAGCTTTGGAGGCTTTGATTTGACAAATCGTTCCCTTCATATTGGAAACAGTTCTGACCAAATGGTGAGTTTGAGAAGGTGCAGACTTGAAATAGCATAAAATGAAATATGCAGTAGAGTTATAATAGACTGAAGTGTAATTTAGGTCTGTAATAATAGTTTGGGTATCCAAGAAAACAGAGTATCTTTGCTAACCTCAAACTTCCTTAGCTTTGAGAATAACATACCCACCCATATCCATGTGTGTATAAGTATTTATATACAGTATGTGTAAAGAGGTAGGAACAAGTGATCAAAGCGCAGCTCTGGGGGCACATCTGTGGGCTATTCTTATGTCTGACTTCCTCAGAGCATCACCCAAGGCAAAACATGTGCTTGCTATACTTTCTTGGTAAAAATATTTACTATTTACTGAAGCTAACTTTGCTAAAGTTAGCTTCAGGTTATTTGCATGGAAGTCATTATGACAGAAGTTCATTATTTGTTTTCTCATTGTATCTCAGAGCTCTGGAGTAGACCAGGATCCCATTGTTGCTGGGTGCTGCGCAACTGATCTCAGAGCATTCTTGTGTTTAAAAAAAAGACACATCTCCCCTGAGAATTAATTCCATTTTATGTTACTAATGTTGATCCCACTGGTACTGTTGGTTGGCCTGTGGCCAAAAATAACAGAACAGAAATGAGTCAGAACATTATATCAAATGAAATTGCAAACATATTTTTTCCTTCAGCCCGTAGATGTTTTTCTTTCCTTTTTCAGCATTGAATCTGATACCTTTACTGTCCACTTAAATCAAGTCTAAATTGTCAAACATTTTGTATGCCAGCATTATATTATTTTTATGTCAGCTGGGTTTTTGGGGCATGCTTTTTGTTGCCTTATTATTTTTTATCCTCATAAAATACCCCTAAATTTGCCAAATCTGTGGGTGGTTATTTTACTCATCAATTTTCAACTCAGTAAAAAAGTCAACTTCTGAACTTACAGTGTTTATCTTTAAACATAGATACTTGTTTTGATCAGATTGGTTTTAATATAAGAAAGTGTGAAGTCTAGATGTTATATTTATCCCTGGGAGCATCAGTAGTGGGAGAGATGCAGTGCACTAGAACAATATATACGGATCAAAGGAGTTTTTTTCTTGAAAGCATGTAAGTCCATTAAGTAGAAGGTTTTTTTCAAAAAAAGATTAAGCAAAAAGCTGTCCTTAATTTCTGGTAAAAGACCAAAATTACCAGAGAAGTTGTAATTACGAACAACTTGTAAGGGGAAAAAAAAGGTATTGTCAGAAATGAAGTATCAGTTGAATTTCAGAGAAACCTTTTGTAAAAGAAAATTAGTGAAGTAGAAAACAGACATAAATGTAGACCAAAAAAAGATAAATCTTTAATGTACGGTATAGTGTACATTTATTTTAGGGTTTGCTATCTTCTTGTAGCTAAATTGAACCAAGTCAGAGACCAAACTCAGTAGGCAATCTCTTTGGCCAGACGGATTTTGGTCCTTTTTTGTGCTGAGATTTTTGCTGCACCCTTGCCAATGGAGGGTGCCAGAGTACCTCTAATAGAGCTGCATTGCTCAGTGGTTCCTGAAACACTGTCAAACATAAGACCATGTTTAATGTCCTGCCTGGACAATCTGAATAAGGGCTGAATCACACAAGTTTGGCAAAATGTCAGCTGACCCATATTAAGCGTGTTCTTGTGGCGTAGGTAAATGCTTGGTATCTTAAGCTGGTTTAGAAAAGGATAAATGCATTCAAAGCAGCTGGTCTTTGTCATCCACTATATATGGACCAGCTAATTTAGTTTGTCAGTACCCTGTTGTGTGCCTTAAAAGAAGCAGTGCAAGTCCATGGTTGATGGATTTAGTACATTTTTTTGTGGTGCTTGGTTTTTTTAGGTTTTTTTATGGTCCGCAGTAAAACCACAGAGGTTAGCAGAATACCTGTCTGAAAATAAAAAGCAAATTTGGGTAGCCAAATGTAGGTATGCACATATATATATATAAAAATATATATGAGATATATATTTGGCTAGGGTCTCAGAGGTACCTTTATTCCTGTTAAACTCTTTGTAGTATTGACCAACATTAGCCACAACTACTGTTGTGTGTCCTGTCAGGAAGGCTTAGCCTGAAACCATGGGGTTTTCTATCAGATCAAATACTTACCTGAAATTCAAAGGGATAAAGGCATCCTAACAGTCCTCAGCACATCTACACACAATACTTTCACAAAAAGTTTATAAATCTGTCCTTAAGAGTAAGCTACAGGGGACTATTACAGTGGTTTGCACAAGGTCTCAACAGTGAATTTGGAGCAGGCGACAGGACACTGTGCTGCTGTCCTGTGTCTGCCTGGAGACCTCTGCAATGACTGCTGAATGAGGGATAAAAATGGCTCTTCTCTTTTAAAGGCTTAAGCCCTGTTTTATTTTGCAGGGCAAAGAAGGAGACTTTGTTTATAAAGAAGTGATCAAATCACCCTCTGCCTCCCGCATATCTCTGGGCAAAAAGGTGAAGTCTGTAAAAGAAACCATGAAGAAAAGGATGTCAAAAAAATACAACAGCTCTTTGTCTGAGCAGGTATGTAAGGTCTGCAGTGGAATCCACTTAATAATGTAGAAGTGTTAATCAATATTGATTCCCATGCATCAAGGCATCTCTGAAGAAATTTCTAACAAGACTATATGGTGTGACTTATTCCTGTGTTCCTTTTAAATCCCTCACTGTGAAATGGCTTCCTATAGATGCCAGTACCATGGAAAATGCATTTTCAGATTTTCATTTAAGTAGCTCATCAGAAGTCTGTCAGCAATGGCACTACACACCTCATTATCTATTTTCATTTCTTTGCTATCATAATTTATTAAGGGAACCAGTATGTGACACAGGGTCACAGTAATATATTTAATCTGCAATTTACACCCTAGTTTAAATTCCCAGCATAACTTCACATACACATCTCTTCTCTGCTATTACAGATCTTTTCTCCATCATAGCTTGCTCTGTGCAGCAGCCCATTAAAACGGAGGCACAATCTAGTCAGAAAGGGGCATCTGACAGAAGATTTTCCTATTATTCTTTCATTACAGATTTTTATACTCTATTCTTAAAGACAAACCTGAATTAGTTCTAAATTTGGCTTTGAATTTCAGTGGCCCAGAAACAATTTCTGTTGTTTTCCCTTTTGGTATACTTTGGGTTCCTTGCTTTAGTGGAGTGTCAAAAATTTTCGGCATTTGTTTAAAACCGGTCTTGCCACTTGGGTTGTGGAAGGAGTAGGTTCGAAAGCCGCTGGGAAAGCAGAGCTCTTCCTGGTTAACACCGCCCCCAAGTGGGCTCGGACCGGCCGCTGGGTCGCAGGGGATGCTCGCAGTCATGGGCAATTGGGAATGGAAAGGGAGTTTTGCTCTTCATGCAAAGCCTTACTGCATGTAAAAGGAGCAGTTCTTAACATCCATAGTAACAAGCCCAAAGTGAAGAATTCGGAGGCACCAAGAGAGGCAGAAATGTGGCCAGTGTTATGCCATGCTTTGCAGCATTAGAATCCCTTTCCTGCAGAACTATTTATTAGCCATACTTATTCATAACCAGGGGCAGTGCTACACTTACGGTTATTTAATTTAAACTTACAATTAAAATTTTTTAAGGTGTGACATGATTTAATATTGGTAAGAAGATGGTTTGGTGTCTGACTGGCTTTACAGTGCACTTCGGCCAAGTCTGCCAAAAAAAGGGGATCCTTTGAGAAACTGCTTTACAGTGATTTAGCAATACTTCTGCTCTCTGTCTCTCTCTCTGAGGTTGACTTTACCTCTGAAGTCATATGCTGGGATGAGATTTTCCTAATGATACTGCACTATGCAAATAATAGTGTTCATGTAAAAGTTTTTTGACCGCACATCTCCACAAAACACTCCTGTATGCAAGCTACAGTTCTTCTGTTTTCAAACTTCATGGCACAGTTGTTTTAAAATATTTATAACTTTCAGGCATCATGATTCAAAGTATGTTCCAATATCTCTTTCTGCATGGATTAAAACAAGCAAAAGTTATGCTGGCCACAAATATCTGCTGCTTTGTTTTACCTGTGCTTCACAAAGGCTAACAGGATTTCAACTTAGGAAAGACCCTTTTGATTTTCTGTAATGTTTGACTGAATGAAAAGAGAAATCGCCTCAACTATTGCACATGCAACAAAATCTTCTTATATTTATGCATTTATGTTTATGAGTATTTGTACTATGCAAAGGCTGCATTTTCTAGCTAGTTCTTTTTCTTTGTTCTAGGTAAATGAGCAATGATATAAAAAATTCACTGCAAAAAACCCAAAACAAACCCATTGCTTCATGTCTCACTTGCATTGTCTGTTTGTTTGTGTTCATCTTTGTACAAAATCCTGATTCAGAAGCCTGAATTTGGCACTAGTTGTTTTGCAAGTACTGCTGGCAAAAGTATCATGTGTCATAAAAACCCTTGAATTGGGAGTTTTGTCTAAGGTTTTTGTTTCTACTTACAATGCTAGCTTTTTCAGCCTGGTCTGTTTGCTCCCATCACCAGTATCATGCCTAATAAAGTGGAGTTTCTACCACAGCTGGGTACTGCTAAACAAGCAGATAGAAGTTTTCAGCCTGTCTGGTAAAGAGCAGGAAAACAGAATCTTTTTCCTTGGAGGTGGACAAGCAGCTCCTGTCAGTGCCTATGTTCATTTACCAAACTTTAATGGTCCAATCCTTTTCAGGAGTCCAGCCCTGGGATCATGCCGGGTTCTCCACAGTCACCACCACCAGACACTGACTCCCTGGACAAACCCAAGCTGAAAGCCGGGGGCTCAGTGGAGAGCCTCAGGAGCTCCTTAAGTGGTCAGAGCTCAATGAGTAAGTTCAGTTGTAATTGTGTTACTCCATTTCTGTGGCTTCAGGGAGCAGAGATCTCCACAGTAAGCAGAATCAGAGAAAGTCAAAGCAGAAATAGTGGTTAAAAAGTAGAAAGGCTGATGGGTTAGTCATTAGAGGTTTGCAAAAAACTGTAAGCTCTTTGGTGCAAAGACTGGGGTTTTTTTGCTTTATTTTTATACAGAACCCTGAAAAAGTGAAATCCTGCTTTCTGGCTTAGTCTGCTGGGTCCTACTATTGTAATATAAGTATTCTAATATAAATATAATGTAATAATGAACCTGTTTACTACTGGCCAAGGATTGTAATTCTCACTCTAAATAAGAATTACAATCTGTGGCCAGTAGTAAACAGTCTCGTCTTTACACTGGATTTCTCCTGAGCACTCTGGATGGGCTTCTCACCTTCCCTCCAGAGAAACCTTGAGTTTCTCTCCTTAGCTAGTTAAAGGAAGAGTAGTAGTTAAAACCTCTCTGGTTTTGATTGTCTCTACATGAAAGAGCTTAAATGGAACACAGCTGATGTGAACTTGCTGCACTATTCACAAAATTTCTGGACTTAAGACGGGTTCTAGAACCCTCCTGCAGGTTTCAGAGCTTGTTTTCCTCACAAAAGTTTTGTGAGCAAAACTTCCCAGAAAGATGTAATCTCCTGTCATGTACCATAGATGAGACACTTGTTAAACAGCTTCTCAGTTAAATATTGAGGGGGTGAATTCAGGAAAACAGGAGTGCAGAGTAGATTTACTAACTCTCCCATCCACATGTGTGTGTAAGAAATAGCAGCATCTAAGGACTTTTAACTTTGACACCATGTTTTGTGGAAAGAAGACCTATTTTCTATCTTTCCTCTGTTTCTGAAGCTTCTTCACAAAGAGACTTTTTTGTGAACTGATACTATGTCTTTCACACAGGTGGTCAGACGGTGAGCACAACAGATTCCTCAACCAGCAACAGGGAGAGTGTGAAATCAGAAGACGGTGATGATGAAGAGCCTCCTTACAGAGGACCTTTTTGTGGAAGAGCCAGGGTTCACACTGATTTTACTCCGAGTCCTTATGATACAGATTCTCTGAAGCTCAAGGTACCAGCTATCTCTGTTTTTAAGGGGTCAAACATTTATTTTGCTAAAATTCTAAATTAAGAGCTTTTTGCAATAACTATAGAATTCTTAATCTTTTCATGAATTTGTATGTGTTTTTGAAGCCCTTTAACCTGTCTTATACATTTAAGATTTCCTTATATAGCAATTACAGCAAAATGTTATAGAACATAAGTAAGTACTTGTGTTTCTCTCCGTCCAGGAAAAGACACTCATGTCTTTAGTTTCTGGAAAATTAAAGATGTGCCATCAATTCATTTCCATTTTGCAAGGTTTTGCTTGAAAGATTGGAAAAATACTTTGTCTGCCACAATGAAATAATCCTCAATGGAAAAATTTTCAAAACTCTTGGAAGAAATGTGCATGCACCTGCACACAGTGTCTCTTAAAGGCATTTCAGTTAGTATAACTTGGTTTGAATTTATATTGAAATACTTTGCTAAGTGAGTGGTCACCCCCCCTTTAATTTTTCTGGATATCAGCTTTGATTATTTTTAGTTGTGCTGCATTCAATTCAAGCTATCTGACTCCTTACATTCATTACTTAAAATTCCAAGGGCAGCTAATTCCTATTAAAGCAGATGTATGTAAGGTAATCTCTTTAGGTGTGCAAAAGCAGTTGTGTGTCCGTTTCTTTGTAATGATCAGGAGCACATTGGAAAAGCAACTTTGTTGGTTCCTTCTGCATTGGCTTCCTTTGTTCAGGAGATCTGATGTGAAATTGTTCCCATAGACACTGAGCATGTTCTGCTTTGCACCAATTGCAGATAGCTGCAAGTATAGAAACTTTTGTACCAAACAGCACTGATGCTCTATGAAGATGTCAGCAGGTTTGTGAATCTGGACAGTCGGGGTCCTTTCCAGGTTCTTTTGTTGACTTGGTCTGTGGTCTGAGGCATGTCACCTAATTATCTTTCTTCCATGTGTGAAACAAGCATAATCAGATGTTTTTGCAAGAGCTGTGGTTAACCTTTTGAAAACTAAAGTGTGTTGTCCATCCCAGGTACATGGAAATCCAAGTGGGTGTGTTTGCTTAAATATCTGTCAGAAAGCTAAGTGGCTTTCTTGCTTCTTTGGTCTGCAGAAAGGTGACATCATTGATATAATTAGCAAACCCCCCATGGGCACATGGATGGGTCTGTTGAACAACAAAGTTGGCACCTTCAAATTTATCTATGTGGATGTGTTAAATGAAGAGGAAGAGAAGCCAAAGCGGCCCACCAGGAGACGTCGAAAAAGCAGACCTCCCCAGCCCAAGTCAGTTGAGGATCTCTTGGATCGCATCAATTTGAAGGTCCAAATTCTTTCTCTCTCTCCTTACCCTTCACTTTTGCTTGCGGGAAGGGGACCACACCTTTGAAGTTGTTAGGTTTGGAAGCTGCACACCAGATTCAAAATCCTAAGGATTGTGACACCACTTAGCACAATCAGGTCTTAGCTGCAGAGTGAAAATAGCTGAAGCCAGGCAGAACTGCCTGTCAGGCATGATGAAGTGCTGCAGGCTGCGAGTCGTGTGCACCCAGAGACTGTAAATCATTGCACCCAGAGAGTGTAAATCATTGCACAGTATGACCACAGGCTAGCACACTCCAGAGGCAAGCCAAAAGTGTAAAATAACAATAATTACCCTGTCTTTAAAGCAGACTTCTTTTTTTCCATGTTTCTCGGGATAAATTGGTGTGGCTGTCATTCACCCTTCGTACTTCTCCCCTCATACAGAGCCATGCCATGTTGTTCCTTCAGGTAGCATGATACCCAGGCCATCTAATACAGTGCATTCCAAACACAACAGTACGTGCAGCATTCCAGTTCTGGCACAGCTACCTCCCTAAATTCAGAGCAGTGTTTATGCAAACTATAATACATAATTTTGCTGTTGTGCACTGGTTTGCACTGGCTTAACTACTGCATTTCTTGCTGCTTGCAAAAATCTCTTTTAGTATTTTTATTGATAAAATAAGTTGAACAAATATGTTGTCTTACAGCTCTTTTTTTTTTCCCTTTGTGCAGGAGCACATGCCCACTTTTCTTTTCAATGGTTATGAAGATCTGGATACCTTTAAGCTTTTAGAAGAAGAAGATTTGGATGAACTGAACATCCGAGATCCTGAGCACAGAGCTGTTCTCCTCACAGCAGTGGAACTACTTCAGGAATATGATAGTACGTGGGATGTTAGAGGTTTTCTGCTTTAGCACAGCTCTGCCAAGAACCTTGTGAACCCCTTAAAGCAGAAAACTTGTTCCAGGATTTTGATCTCTTTTTTTTTTCCCTAATCTAGTTATTTCCAGGGTAATCCTGTGTAACGTTAGATTTTTGAGGAGTGACTTAAGACTTCCTTTGGTTCTGCTGGAATTAATTCTGTTCATGCAAACCTTGCCACCCAACTTATTTAATGAATATCAAGTGTACAACACATAACACTTTAGAATACTGATGCTCAAGAATAAATCCTGAGATAACCTACTCAAAGTAAGAGACATAGAGAATAGGAAAGAAGAAATTTCCAGATTAGAGGGAAGAGATTAAGATTATCAAGAGTAAAAAAAAAGTCAAAGCCCAGAGGGCTGTGGAGAAGTGTAATGTGAATTAATTTCATCTGCACATGCTTTTGGTTCTTGGATTGTTAATTGCAGGATAGTAGAGGTAGCTTCGGGTTGTGTATATGACAACACAGCAGTTTTCAAAGGGAGCAAATATAGCAGTCAAGTGCAAAGAGTGAAAAGCAGTGACCCACCTATCTGTGTACGGCAGTGCAGTTTTGCTCACGGAACACATGGTCTCGGGAAAGACGAGGAAAAGTGGAGTAAGCCATGGCAGTCAAATGCAAGGGTGTCTTTGCTGCACAGGAGTAAGCAGAGCCTAGCTGCAGCAACCTTAGACAGTACTGAATTTGCCCTTCATCTCCAAGTGTCAGTACAGGGTTGGTATCCACCGAGCAGAATCAGTAGAATGGATTGTGTGAGGGCTTTCTCAGCTGCTTCTGTGCAAATTCCTATGTTTTAGCTTAAACTGCCATAGCAGCAATTTAAACAGCCGTTATTAAGTGGGAAATGCTTAATTCAGTTACAGCAGTATTTGTGGTTAGTGTCTTTAGACAGTGCTGTGTGGCCTGTGTAGCTTTCTTGTTCATTTCCCAAAGAGGCATCCACTCCTTGCTTGCCTTTCTCTAGCTCCCAATAAAGTTGCAGTTGCAGAATTAGTTTCTTTTCACTTACATCAGAGTAGCTTTCTGTCACCTAAAATGAGCTTCTCTTCATTATGTGCAGACCTATTTAGAATGCTAAACTTCCCTGAAGTAACAATTTTTTTCAGGACCCTTCAATTTTGGTTTGAAAACTTGAAGATTTCATGGTTGAAATTCCAGCTCCAAGTCAGGATGATGAGGAGAAAGAGAAGTGGGGACCAGACAGCTGGAATCTGGGAGGGGCAACAGCACATAGTTCCACCCCATAATTACCTGTCGTGTGCTGAGAGTAGGAATTGTACTAGCCATTTCTGACATTTTATTGCAGGGGGAAAAAAACCCACAGCATAAACTGTATTCTTGTGTCATGACACTGGTTTTCTGTATCTTCAGCTCCAGATTTAGCTTCTTTAAAAAATATGATTTCTGACAAAACATTCTGGGTAAATTCCTGGGATCCGGTGTATGCAAGCTGGATAGACCACACTTGAGTGTTGGCTTTTTGCATAGACCAAGGAAGGAAGGAATTGGCACCATTAGTCTCCTCCATGTCCCTTCATCCTTTGTTAGGGGACAGTATCTAATGTGCCAGACTCACTCCTGATCCTTCCTCCAGGTCTTCTGGAAGGTAAATCAGAGTTAGGATTTTATTCTTTTTCACTTGACTTGGTTCTTTTCAGCTCTTTTCTTCTGTTTTGGGTGTTGGAGGTTTTTTTAAGTCTTAGAAAGAACTTTGACACAATCATCTTAAATAAATTTCTGTGGTGGTAATTTGCAGGCCCCAAGGCAGCAGAGGTGCACAGGAGTTCCATTCTGCTTTCATTGTGTACCATGCTGCTCCCTCACACTCTTGCTGAGGCTGTTGTTAATCATTTACCAAACAGGATGAATGTTTCCAACATTTGTGATGGCTTTTCCTAATGCTCACTCTTTTCTGATATAAATAATACAATAGGGAAAATCATAGAATCATTTAGGTTGGTAAAGACCTTTAGGTACAGTAAGTCCAACCAAGTCCACCACTAAACCAAGTCCCTGAGTGCCACATCTACACGTCTTGTAAATACCTCCAGTGATGGTGACTCAACCACTGCCCTGGGCAACCTGTTCCAGTGCCTGACCACCTTTTCAGTGAAGAAATTTTTCTTAATTCACAAACTAAACCTCCCCTGGCATCCCCCGGCACAACTTGAGGCCATTTCCTTTAGGCCCATTGATTGTTACTTGGCAGAAGAGGCCAACCCCTACCTGGCTACAACAGTGCAATTGTAGAGAGCATTAAGTCCTCCCCTGAGCCTCCTTTTCTCCAGGCTCAACACCCCCAGTTCCCTCGACCACTCCTCATAAGACTTGTGCTCCAGACCCTTCACCAGCTGTGTTGCCCTTCTCTGGACACACAAGACAATGGTGTTTGAAATGGAAGGTTGAGAAGTTCAGCCACATTTTCTGTTTGCCTGTTTTTCACTGTATTCTCACATCTTCTAGGTAACAGCGACCAGTCAGGATCTCAGGAGAAACTTCTGATTGAAGGCCAAGGCCTAACTGGATGCTCTCCTCGGGATTCTGGCTGCTACGAAAGCAGTGAAAACCTGGAGAATGGTAATGGTGACAACAATGAGCCTTATAGTTTCTGCAGTCTTTTTTTTCAGTAGATAACTTCATATACTTTTGCTCCTGTTCCTACAAGCACAAGCTACTTCCTACTTGACTTTGTTCTTTGCT
This sequence comes from Dicrurus megarhynchus, assembly GCA_013399195.1. NCBI lineage: Eukaryota > Metazoa > Chordata > Aves > Passeriformes > Dicruridae > Dicrurus > Dicrurus megarhynchus. The sequence continues at coordinate 4,992,156 of VXAD01002572.1, forward strand.
CTGACTACCTCTTTCCCTCTTGGCTTGAGCCATTGGTTTTCACTGCTATTGTTTCTAATTTATTTATTTGCACTAGTAGGAAACAGATCACATTTCACAAATAGTCTTTCTTTCGTGATCCTAAAGCAACAATCTTTCTCACTGCCATTCCCCTGCCTTCTCCACTCCCAATCATAATCTCATGCCACTGTGCCTCATGAGGCTTGCACTGCTTGCACACTGACAGCCCAAGTCTAAAGGACCACCAACAGAGAAGCCTCTGAACTCTACTGAGATCAGGAGGATTTCTTTTGAATCCATAAAAAAGCTATTAAGAAAAAATGTTCTTTGTTTTAGGCCATATTTTTTGTTTGCTTTGGGTTGCATGTTGCATTGTCCTCTGATCAGAACCCAACCTCAGAGATTTAGGACTTTTTAGTATATGAACACCAGAAAGTTAAATTATTGAGAAGTTGGTAAGAAAATAAACTAGGAAAAAAATGCTAATGGTATCAGTTCCCATTGCCTTACCCTGCATCAGGGAAAGGTGATGCACTGAAAGATTACCAAGGCAGATGATGATAATAGGGATTGCTGTCTCTGATCTGAAGAAACAGGTTATTGTGCTGATTGAGCATATGCTTTACTTCTGGGATGGTCTAAACTTGTCATTAGGGATGAAATATTAAAAGAGCTGAAATGGGTTTGAGTTAGGCATTTTCACTCCAAGCATTTGAGCCATGTCTTGGCCTCAGACTGCCTGGATTCATTGCTAACATTCACCATAAATAGGAAACCAAGAACAGAATAAATAGATTCTGTAAACCCCTTATAGTGGCTATTTTTCCAATTTAAAATAAGAGCTAAAAATCCTTCTCTTAGTATGTGCATTTTCTGTTAGTCTGCTACTGAAAAATAACATTTTATTGAAGAAAATAGCAATTTGCTTTGAAGCTGAATGCCTGAAATTGACAGTATACTAAATTCCTGAAAGTGAGGAGGTTTTTTTCTTTAATATGAATCCACATCCACTAGGCATGCTGGAATAGAATCATAGCTAAATATATGGCATATGTGACAATTTTCTTTTCTTTTTATCTCTAAGTACAATCATAATGATGGCTGTAACACTGAAGTTGAAGTGCTGCCTGCACACTTTCCTTATTTTAACAATATAATAAAACCTTTAGAAAGCAATTGGCATTGCCTGTCTGCTTGGATACTTACATTTAAACTAATATTTCCATCTGAATTTTCCAGAATGTGAAATGCTGATGATTTTCATATTGGTTTTTATGTATTACTTGCTGCATTTTTGCATCATTTTTGCTCACAAATGCATTTAGTGCTTGTTTTGAAAACCATTATGAAAAGAACATTTGATTCATTCAGAGATTTTGTCAAGGCTATTTAATCTGAAAAGTGCTCCACCTTCTTTGCAAAGTTCATGGTCCATAGTTGTTGATATGCATATTTTTTTCAAAATACATTCTGTTCTCATTTAGAATAGTCACTTTTCTGGTATAAATATCATAATGTGCAGATCAGCACTTCATAAAGGGGAAGTGCATTCTGAGAAGAAACCAGTCGTCAGATTTTCTGGGGAATGGTTATACATAATATTTTTATGACTAGTATAGTGTCCAGTTTGGGGCTGATATTGGATCTTTTGGCATCAGTTCAAGATTTCAGAGCTGCTCTTATATTTTGGCTAGAAAATGGTTTGCTATGTACTATAGCAGAGTGTCTTTTGTAAGTACTTTTCTGGGTCCCACTGCAGAAGTATTTGGATATTCTCTTAGGTATCTACCGTGTACTTATAGCAGCATGTGGTTTTATTTCTGTTCACAGAGAGCAAGGAGCATGCAGTCTGTGATCTATTCAGTGTTAGACAGGAAACACCTCAGAGCAGGAAGTTACCATCCCTGATCAGACAATTAGTCCATATAGAAACAGGGCAGAGAGAGCAAGCTGTCCCTTAGACTTGTGACAGTGGTGAAGTTAGTGGGCTTGTTTTGCGTGCAGGTGTCGGCAGTCTGAGGTGCATTTGGAAGCCGTATCAGAAATCTGGTTCTCACAGGACTGGCCAAAAGCAGGTGGCTACAGAATGGTATAGGAACAGAGCATGCATATTTGATGCTTCCCAGGACACTCCTGGGGAATGGCTCATTTAAGGACTTCAAAATTTGGATGCTGTTTCCTGGCATTCATCAATTTTCCTGAAACTTCTTATGAATGTCCCTGGTCTTCCTTAGAACCTCCATACCTAACAGTATCTGTATATAGATCTCTGTCATACTCCCTCCCAAGTCATCTCTTTTCTAGTCTGAGAAGGCCTATTAATTATTCCCTATAATTAATCATTCCCATCCCTGTTCATGCCTGGCTTCTTTGAACCTTTACTTGTTACGTTGTATAGCTTTTTCAAGGGGATGTAAAGAGGTAAAATTGCATGTGCAATGTGCACACCTGAATGAGCAGACAAACCAGGCCTTCATCAGGTTGACATAAGAATATTCTCTGATTTGTTCAGAAACTGAAGCCCAGATTCCCATAGTACCAGGCAGGCATCCTAAGCACTTAAGCATTCAGTCCTGATTAGTCAAAAAAGGGAGCAACAGAACAGATGGCCGCATTGCCTAATGTAATGTGCATTTCTACTTGTTTGTAATCAGTAGAAAAAGCAATGAAGCCAGTATTGTCTAAGGTGCCATCATCTTTGCTGTGTCAACAGAGCAGTTTGAAATGCACCCAAAATATAGCCACAGAAAGCAATGCCAAAATGAAGTTAATAAAATCTGGGATTTGGACATTGCATTCTGTGTCTGGTTTTGTATACATAAATTTCTGAGGACCATCTTCCATTAGGAAAAAGATACTGTGATAAACACTGAAAATTTTTTGCTGTAGCTATGGTACCTCTAGAACGATTCCCCAAGACAGTCTCCTTTCTTCTGAGGCAGTTGATGACAAGGAATGGAAAAGAAAATCCTTCCCTGTATCGTAATAACAAAAAGTACCATGAGACATGGGCAGTGCTTTCTTTAGCAAGAACTGCACCATAACATCAAACAGAAGAGTTGAAGTATTGCCTGTAGTTTAAACTGAAAATAATATAAACTTTTTTTTCATTTTGTGCAAGGACCACCTTTGTAATCTTATTTTTCACCCAGACATCTGTGTCCTGCACACATTTAAGTCAGAAATGCCTCTATGGTTTACAGCCCTATGAAAGTCATTAGACCGCATAACTGTACCAGGGATCCATAAGACTGAGTTATCAAAAATCCTAGCATTAAAAATGTGGTTTAAACTTTACTAGCTATACTCTTTAACCCTTGCAGGTTGTTTTCCTTATTTTTTTCTTAAGGTAGGGAATGTTACATTTGTGGACATTATTTATATAACTCTCCACTTCACGAAAACAACTTAAAAATATATTTAAAAATCTGTTTTCAGGAAATACTCCCTTCCTTTTTTAGTGCCTCAGAAGCATAATGAAATTATACCTGACAGTCAGGAGGAGGGAAGGAATAGATTAAAAAAAAGAAATAAATCATAGCTCCCCTCCTGATACTGCTCTTCACTTAAATCACATTAAAAGGAATGACGTTCTCAACTACTGTCCTTTGTACAAAGCAATAGCATTGAACCTAGCAGTACCTTTTAAACCATTTTTAAGCAGAGAGTATAAAGATTTTATGTTTGGTTATATATGTTATAGACAAAATATTTTGAACTTCCTCCCGTTCTCACCTCATTTGTATATGTATGCCTAACAGGGTTGGAATGAACTAAAGATATGATTTTACTTTCACAAAATTTCTCTTCTCTTGTTCGGTTTTTTTTTCTTCCTTTTCCTGTTCCCCATTTCTTCTTTCCATTCCCAGGCTACTGGCTTTACACAGATATACCCCATTTCTAAAGAAATTAAATGTGCTGCTTACTAGATACACTTATGGCTTCAGTAAGATCTTATATTGCCCAGTAGTAGGGTTTTTCACAACTTTTCTTTTAGTGCTGAGGTTCCCGAGTGAACTTTCCCAAAATTGGTGTAACCCCTGATTGATATCAGATTGAAAAGAAGGCACATGGATTTTGTTGTGTGAGCTGTGACAGCAACCCCCAGACAAGAGGGTGAATTACTGCACAAGTCAGGCATGTGCTAGCAAATATGAATAATAGAAAGAAAACACTCCTTTCCATGCTCATTACATATTTACATTAGTGCCTGGAGGCACTAAAAAATGAACGTAACATTTCTTACACATCTTTTTAATGTGATTGCAAGTTATTTTCAGAAGGCAGTGGCCTAGCTCCATGTGGAAGGGTGCAGACAGAGAGGTTCTTTCTGCTACTTCTCCGAGTTACCTGAACTCAAGGTAGCACCAACGGAGACAACTTCAGTGTGGGATGTGTCTCTATTAGCACTGTGGGGAAATGGTGATACTTAGCTTGAATTGAACTGTGAACTATACAGCTTCTGAGAAAGGAGTTCTGTGTGCTCACATTCATCCTCATAGGCACACCTTGATTTTAACTTTTTTTTGAGAGTGTTTTCCTTGTATCTTCTTATATGTAACCTCCATTTCTTTGCTAGTTTTCTGGATACTCTGTTTTTTTAAACTCCTTGAGCAGAGTAAGAGGCAAGAAAAAGCAAGGTATTTATTTTTTTAGGTTAAACAGGTTCTTTTCATTCATATGCAAAGTGAACAGTGTATATTATTCAAAAGCCAAGCACTGAATTTCTTTCAGGATAAAGCTCTGAAGGCAAAGAGTATAAGAAGAAAGCATCTATTGCTTAAAAGTACACACTATGACTTGAGACGAAGATTAGTCACACTTGAAACTCCCTTTTGAAACACTTCTCCATCTCTTAAGATCTTTTTCTATAAAACTCTGCTATTCCTGAAAGTAGCTTTCCAAAGGGGCTGATGCAAAACCAGTCTTCATGCACTTTCTTGCTCTCTGTTTTGCCATTGCAAATAGTTTGCTGCTCATTTAGAAGATGAAATAACACTATTGGCATATAATTTAAAAACTCAGAAACAGGGTCTTTAAAAAAGTCCTATGAGTACTAGTAAACTTTATTAAAATATTAACAATATTATTTATATACTAAACAAATTAGAGAAGAAGAAAAAAATGTAGGTCTTTTGAGTTATTTCAGGGGAGCTGTCAAACCATTTCATACAATGAGTATAGGGTATCAGTTCTAACTGTAGGATACAGTATTTCTACACTGAACAATGTTTATATGAGCTAAACCTCAAATCTCTGCACATTGGAGAGTAGGAAGGATATTAAGTATTTTGGATGTATTTTACTTAAAAGATAACATTTACTATTAAAGCTGAAGTTCAAATCAAATCTTTATGCTTGAAATGCCAGTGAGTTCCTCTACACTTAGAATTAACAAAAAGGGAATAAATAATTTTGTTTCAAAAGCATTTAGAAGTGATCAGTTATTTATGCTGCAGATTTTATTTTTAATGGTGGATTTATTTGTTTCTAGGTAAAACTCGAAGGACTTGTCTTCCTCCCTCAAAATCAGCAAGCGAGCATAGCTTTAGGGATTTCAGCAGAAACCAGCTATCAAATTATCCCACACTTCCACTGACCAAGTCAATAGAAACTCTGCAGCCAGGGGAAAAAGAAAGCCGGCTGAGTTGTGCCCATCGTGCTCTGAAGAGCTCTGTCAAGCCTCCGGCTGTCATGGGTCTGAAGAAGAACCGCAGAAGTTTACCAGTTGCTGTCTGTCGAAGCTATGAAACTCTGGATGGCCCCCAGGGTGTAGACACATGGCCAAGATCCCACTCACTGGATGATCTCCAGGGAGAACCCAATACTAACTTACAGGACGCTAACAAGAAAGTAGGTTCTTTTCCTCAGGATTCACTGGATATAGCTAAAAAGACAACTGGCTCTGCCTTGCTGCCTCCGTCTCATGAAGGCAGCTGTAAGGTAGATGATTTCATGGCTAAGCAGGGCAAAGGAGCTGCTAATTCTCAGAAAGGAAGAGCTAAGGAATTGAACTTCACTGTAACGGAGACTGCAGGTGGAAAGCCTGCTCCATTCCCCCTGAAAAACTGTGAAGCTCATCCTGCCTTAGTGATGCATCATGCAACAAGGACACCTCTGGAAATACAGAGTAAAGGTTTTCATGACCTTGAACGGGCTGATTATGCTCCAGTCCTCAAGGGAGGTCTAGAAGCTGAGCAAAAATGCACAAATGAGGCAAGAATGCAACCAAAAAATCCTTCTCAGCCGCCACCTGTCCCTGCCAAAAAATGCCGAGAACGCCTTTCTAATGGATTATATCATCCTCCCATGACCACAAGTGGAAACCACTCAAGTTTAGAAGCACCATGTTTGCCAGTAAAAAAGACCAGCTCCTCCACTCCCATTGATTGTCATGGAGTACCTGTCCATAGGACATCTTCTGAACAGGAGCCCAGTAGCCCTCCTAGCCCGCTGCCACCCTGGCTGTCGGAGCTCCCAGAGACTGCTAGTGTTCAGCAGCATGTGGTAAAGCTCGGTCCTGCATCAGCAAGGAAAGTCTCTTGTAGCAGAGGAATGGATCTTGAAATGGTCATAGAAAACAAGTTGCAGTCTGAAGACATTGATCTTACTGAAGAACCGTACTCAGACAAGGTAAGTGGTGATCACCTCACTGGTTTTATTCTGCTAGCATTCCAAGGGATAGTCAGTCATTCATTGTATCTGACATTTTTTGTAGGTAACTGGCCAAGATAAACTAACAAACATTGGGACATTAGACATTTTATAACTCTATTTGTCTTTGCTATCAGACTGTATGCCTAAATTAGTTCTTGTGTTGTGGGGGACTCAGAAATCCCAGACTTATTCTGAATCTTCATCTTTTCAGACCACTGGTGCCTTGGTGGCACTGGGCATAGAAATGTCTCTTTCTCTGCTAATGTGGGGGAGTAGAACTGAAAAAGGAGGTAATGATTAGATTTTATGTTGCCAAGAAACTCTGAATTGATAGCATCAACTAGTACATCTTTTTGCGGGGGGAAGGAAGGGGTCTTTTAGGGATTACTTTTTCAGTTTTCATGGAACCTCGAGGAAAGCTCCTTCTTGCTCCCATCCTGCACTTCTCTTTCTGTTGCATTGGTTGGTCTGTATAGGTACACTTCTTTAATCTGTCCTCTCTCCTTTTTGTCTGGCTGGGAACATTCAGCATGGTCGCTGTGGCATTCCTGAGGCTTTGGTACAGAGGTACTCTGAAGACTTAGAGCACCCTGAGAAGGACGTTGCTACAAACATGGACCAAATCCGGGTAAAGCAGCTGAGGAAGCAGCATCGTATGGCAGTGAGTATTCCCATAAAGCAGATTTTCTTATTTATGAGCAGACTTTTGAAAGGACTAACTGGTAGTAACAGGAGATACTTGAGAAGTCCTGATACCGAAGTGCTCCTTATGTTCATCCAGCAGGCACAGCATAGGTAGAGGTACTGCAGGGGCAGGGGGTACCTCCGCCAGTCCCAAAGGAGGACAGTCAGTAGCTGAAAGGAGAGTGGATAGCCCTCTCTTGACCAAGTAATGGTCTTAAAAGTCTAAGCAGACTGCAAGCAGTGCTAACAGAGACTTGCTCACTAAGGGTGGCATGTTTTAAATGCTTCTGTATTGAAATCTGAAAGGTTTTACACTGTTTTTTCATTTTTTAAACTATACTAGTGTCCATTCCTCCTCAGCAAAAGCAGAGGGGAGAAACCATCAAAAACTTTGATGGCTTTTTCTGAGAGAATTTGTTCTGTCTGGGGAGGTAATGGGCAAAATTGTTCTTCTCTTGCCTTACTGAGAAATTAAATGGATCACTCTGAAAAGTCTTGTTACTGAGTATTCTTTACTGATCTCAAACTAATTCAGAATGGTACTTCACAGTCAGCCAAACAGCTGGATACTGCCCACTGTGTCTGCATTGCCAAAATTGTTGTCATTGCTTCTGGCCAAGGGATCTGAGCCTTTCAGCCCACACCACTTTCATACTGACAAATGTGACATGAGAGAAGTCAAAACATCTGCTATGAAATTCTACCAGTTTGGAAGAGAAAATAAAAAGAAAAAAGAGTTGTTGTAGAATCAGATATGTTTAACATTAAAGGTTATCTTTTCTTTCTTTTTTTACTCCCCAGATTCCAAGTGGAGGACTCACAGAAATTTGCCGTAAACCTGTATCCCCAGGACTCATCACCTCTGTATCTGACTGGCTGATTTCCATTGGTCTGCCTATGTATTCCAGCCTGCTCACAGAAGCAGGATTCAACACACTGAGCAAAGTGCCTTCTCTGTCACAAACTTGCCTTCAAAAAGCTGGCATCACAGAGGAAAGGCACATAAGCAAGCTCCTGGCAGCAGCAAGACTCTTCAAACCTCTTGATCCAGAGGCAATTTAACATTCTCAATAGTGTGACCTTTCCTGGTTGAGAATCCACTGCTTCTTCCTGCACCAGTATTGCTCTAATTACTTCACGTAGCTAAAGGGATCAAGGAAGTGGCTCCCCAGGACAGGCAGATATCTTCTTCAAAGGATATGAAAGTCTTTGGCGACTGAAGGAGAAGAGAAGCAACCACCAGGTAACATAGATGTGGTACTTCCCTCCCCCCTCACTCCCATCTAAAGTATTCCTATTTCATAAACTGCACAGGGTTGGCCTGAGAATCAGACAGCTTCACTGAACTGGGGGACCCTTGCATATTTTCCTCAAGTTTGTGAGAGTGATGCTAGTAATAGGTCTTTTGTACATCTAGGTTCCAAGTACCTGAAATCAGTCCTAAAGACCAGGTACAAATCATGGTGCAAATTGCAGTAGAAGCTGTTTGGTAAATGCCTTTTGTTTATTTTAGCAGTCTAGAGCTAAACACAAAGCCCTCCCCAGTCATCTTTGCTGTTGCTTGGTATAGGTCCTGGTTGCCACGAAGCCTTTAGCTAGGCTGAAGTTGATGGACTGAAATTAGTTTTCAGTGTGGTCCATCTCTGTCACTTCAATGCAACTAACCCACAGAGAGTCAGAAAGCTTCTTTTTATTTGTACAGAGCTGAGGTCATTTTTATAACTGCTTTCTAGCAATCAGCTTTTTATTTGCCTTAAAATAAGCTTTTAAGCAGTTACCTAGTGTTCACTTACCTGTATTCACATTTCCCAAGCTTTGTTTCAACCTGTCACACTTAAGTTGCATTTAGGGTGATTTCCAGCTGAAGTAGCTTCTATAAAATGCCTCATCATAATATCTCCTGTGTCGTAGAGGTGCTTTTACAAATGCAGGGTTATGCTAGGTTTCGGTTGTCAGGTTAACTCCTTGTTCACTACAGTCTGCATTTACTGTTGTTACTAAACTGTTCCAAGATACACTGCCTTGTATATATGTAACTGCTTTTCATTTTAATCATATTCTGTGTACTGTGTTATATTGTCAATCATTATGCTGCAGCTTTGACTTGGTATCCTGACCATATTGATTCCAAACAGTGGGTTTCTACAAATGAAAATTCACTTGCATTGAAAAAGCAAATTGTGTCCCATAGAAATCATTAGACCCAGTAATTCCATTGCATGGACAAGAAAATTCCTGTAGTCTTACGAATAACACTGTGATTTTTAGAACAGTTGATATCCCTCACCATTGCGTTAATGTTACCTCTCACTGGAAAAGAGCATTTTTCTGGCAAATGTGATGAACCATTTTTCATGATGCGGTGATATTTTTCTGCCTAACTCCATGTGAAACGTTCCAGTCACATATATGACTAATGACAGATTTTATTTTTATATTGGGTACACATTTTATATACCAAATACAAATTATCATGAATAGCACATAACTAGCTTTTTCTTTGGGGTCTATATATGGTGTGTCCTTCAGCTTCTTGTAGTGCAAATGCTCCATGGAAGACAGAGCAAGCTTAGTCTGGCAGGCAAAAGGAGATAGTACAGAAACCTGGGCACAGGCCAGGATGTGTAGCTATTTCCAATATCAGTTCTGACATCGATTTACTGTATAAAACCAGACAAGGCACTTCACTGTTTGGTGCCCCAATTATCCCAGCCTCATACTGAGCTAATGACTTCTCCTGATAAAGTGCTCTCAGATTGATGTATGAAAAACTGTGGTTACTCCATGATTCCTTACTATATCTGGTCCTTTCATGGTCATGTTTTAAGCAGATGAATATGCATTTTACTACAGATGACAACTAATTTGCCTCCTGGTACAATTGATAGCTGTTAGGTTTACTTCCCTCATTTCGTATTTCACCAGTGTCTACTGCACACCATCATATGAAGGCAACTAATTCACTGATGCAACTTGAAATTGTTCTCAAGCAAAGCGCTGTAATGTTTTCCTTGGTGTCTGATAAGCAGCATGTTCTGATATGACAGAATCAGGAGACATACTGCAGACATGTTTTGTACAGCTGGTGAAAATCTGGTGCTGCCTCACCTCGAGTCCTGTGTGCAGTTTTGGGCACCAGAATATAAAAAGGACATTAAGCTATTGGGGAGCTTGTAAAGGAGGACCACAAGGATGGTGAAGGGTCTGGAGGGGAAGCTTTGTGAGGAACAGCTGAGCCTGTTCAGCCTGGAGGAGACTGAGGGCAGACCTCATTGCAGTCTCAACATCCTTATGAGAGGAAGCAGGACGGCAGGTATCGATCTCTTCACTCTGGTGACCTGTGACAGGACCCAAGGAAATGGCATGAAGCTGAGTCAGGGGAAGTTTAGGTTGGATATCAGGAAAAGGTTTTTCACCCAGAGGGTGGTTGGGCACTGGAACAGGCTCCCCAGGGAAGTGGTCACAGCACCGAGCCTGACAGAGTTCAAGAGACGTTTTGGACAACACTCTCAGGTACATGGTGAGACTCTTGGGGATGGTGCTGTGCAGGGCCAGGAGTTGGACTCGATGGGTCCCCTTTTGTAGCTCAGTATTTTCTATGATTCTAAAAAAAAAACCGAAAAAAGTGTTAAAAAAATTGTGTTTTTTTAATAACGATTATTTTTCTCTTGTTCCTCTCTGAGGCTTACATGGTGAGTATCAGTAAGCAGGAGATGGAAAGAGTATTGAGACTTCCTGGGATTGCTGGCATGGACCAGAACAGAGTAGAAGTAAGTGGACAGCAGTTATATCGGAGCAAGGGAAAAGTCCAAGCTGACTATAGCAATAAAATAGGAAACAAATTTCCTCGTGTTGCAAGGGAAAACAAGTCATATAATGAAGCTCTCCCATATTAATCACTTTCCCCTCTCAGTAACAGAAGGAGAATTATGGGAATAAGCTGAACCTGTTTGCCAAATTCTCTTTGTAAACCTGTACTTTTTAAATGATTATGTGACCCAGGGAAACCAAATCACACCCACCAGGACTGGAGTGAGCAGTTTGAGATTTATGAGTTTTAGTATTTGTTTTGTTTTCTTTTAAAGACTGTGCTTTGTGGTCTTACTTGAATTACAATTTTAGTTTATATTCTAACCTAAAAAAAGCCTTAAGCTTCTCAGTGTTTGAGCTTCCCTGCTGTGGTTTCAGTGACCTGTGGCATTCCACCAAGCAGGTGAGGTGGTGCATTATGAGAGCCATAACCTCTTGCATCTTCTTGCAACCCTTCAGTGCTCTAAGCAAAAGTTCACTCATTAACTGTTGGGAAGCACAGAAGAAACCTGCTGCTGGAATCCTCATCTGCTCTGCTCAGGCTCACCATGTTAAGCATCTATCCATTGTATCTTAGTAACTCAATCAGCTATTTAACACTAGAAGCAGCAAACCCAAAATATTACCAAATGCCATCATAATCCTGTGCTTTCATCAATAACCTGCTGTTGCTACCCAGGTGGCAATTCCCTGTGCTCTTATATGAGCCTGGCTGTGGATGCAGACTGGGAGCATGATCAGAAGCATTAAACATTGCATTATTCAAACAGGCCATCATCTCTAAGAGCAGCAATAGTGGTCGATTCACCAAGTCACAGCTGTGCAGTTGTACTGTATTATTTTTAGAATAAATAATACTTTTGGTCCAAGATACTTTTATCATTAATTGACACCCTTTGGGGAATCAAAACTGTCAAGCAAGTTATGTAACAACTAACAAAGTTGCACTTTCTGTATATGAAATCAATATTTAAATAACTTATTTTTCTCCATTTGCTGTTCTTAAATGATGTAAGTAGCTGTAATATACCAGTACTCAATATGTCCTGCAGTTTGCTTCAACCCAAGAAAGCTGTGTATTGTAAAGAAAAAAAAGCAAAAACAAAATATGAATGTGTAAAGATTATTGTGCTGTTTCATTTAGCAAAAAAAATGGTTGACAAAAGGGTTTTCCTGTGTATCAAAACTTGTCTATAATTATATGTCATACTGTTCATAGATAAAAAGTAAATAAATTTCCATGGTCTCTCTCCTTTTTTTCGTTGTTTTTAATTTTGCTAACAGATCCTCTATTTAGTGCTCTGGTAGCGGTGTCCAGTGATTTAATTTTTTTGCTTATATCTTGGGCCCTCAACCTGTAGCTTACCAAGCCTGTAGTTCCTCTCCTTGTAAGCACTCTCAAAACATCTACAGCAGGAGAAAAAGGTTTAAAACATTTAAAATATTAAAAGCCCCGATAATCCAGGACTAGAAGCAGCTGTTAAATTATGGTATGATGTGAATCAGCACTGTCCAAATTTTGTCTGTTATATCATGTGAATGTCCAGCTGCTGGGCTCAGCGAGGTATGTGTGAGAGGTCTCCCCTTGGGAGCTTTATCACTTTGCAATGGAATAATTAATTATTGGTGGACCCAGAGAAAGGGCCCATGAGTACAAGGCTGTGGAGTTGCAGTTACAGTTCTTGCCTGCCAGAAGGGATTTCAGACCTGGTTTTCAAATGCAGCTGTGTTTCGTTTGGCTGGTGAGGTACTGTAACTCCTGAGCAATCAGGTAATGTCTCGTCTGTAATAAGATGCCAATGTCCAGGGTTTGGGGCAGCGGAGCCTTGGGACATGACTCTTGGCACTTCCAGCTCACTTGAGTAACTTCCTGCTTATGTTTTGCGTTTGTTGGTCTGGTTAAATTTGCTGTGCAATTAATGGGTATGCTTAGCTGCCTAACAGCGTGCTGCCGGCTCCTCATGGCAACAGCTTGAAGTTAATCCTTTGTGGATTTAGCCCCAAGGAACGGAGGTGGGGGGGGGGCTGTGTCTGCACGAGTTGTCGTGAACCGGAAGCTGAACTCAGGAAACGGCATAAAGAGGAAAACAAAAAAATCCTTTGGGCTGGATCCAGGCAGCTGAATCTTGGGCTCCCCTCGGGCAGCACTCCCATCAGAAGTGCACGACGTGGCGAACATTTCGTGGGAATGAGGGCGGCGGGGGCTGCGAGCGCTCCGTGCGCTCCGCGGGTCCCTGAGGGCGCTCGGGCGGCAGAGGGCGCCGCGCCGCGGGCGGCGGGCGGCTGGCGCCGGGACAGGCTGTTTCCAAGGGTCTCTCAAGAAACAAAACAGAAATAAAAACAAAACAAACGCTGCACAACCTGAAAAGCCAGGGCGCTTGCCATTTCTGCAGCTGGAAGGAGTATTGCTTCCCTTCCAAGGTTGCTGTGGTCCAGGATTGCATTGGGAACAGCTGAAACACAAAGCCTCCATCTATTGCTCTCAGCATTTTGCTGCTGTGTTCGATCCAAATGTGTGCTAACCACAGTAGCTGCTGCCAAAACCAAACACCGCCACCCCCCAACACATACATACCTATCCTTACTCTAAAAGTTCTCTTTCCATATGTGTTTGCACCAGACAAAGAGATGTGGGAGAAACGTGCTAAAAATTCTTGCTGCTAATACTTAGAAAAAGAAACTTTATGCCTGAGCAGAGGGTTCACGTGTAAGCCCATAGAGACTTAAAAGCTATGAATGTAATGTTACATGTATCACCAGAGCTACCTCAGGAGTCCACTAAAGGTTAATCCTTTAACATTCAGGAAGAAGTACAAAAATGGTGTGACTCTTGGGGATGGTGCTGTGCAGGGACAGGAGTTTGACTCAATGATCCTTGTGGGTCCCTTCCAACTCAGCGTATTCTGTGATTCTATGATTCTTATTAGTTCTTAGCCTTTCCCTTTTGCAGGCACTGCAGTCTTTCACTGCATGAATGGACATAATTATTTGTTTCCTTCAATTCTGCAACACAAGTAGTCTATGCTGAGCTTGCACCTGCATGAATGTGCTTGCAGGTGTAAGTGTACTGATAATGTTCAAGTCCTGACCCCAAAGCTCTGATATTACTGAGATTCTGTCATTTCCAGTGGGTTTGGGCCTGACTCCAAGCAGAAGAATTTTTGCACACATAAATGAACTTACTAATATTCTATACCAAAAAGACACCAAGCCCTCTTTAAAAACTTTTCAGGACATTATAGAATTAGTATTCTTCCAGAAAGAGTGAGACTAGAACAAAGCCATAGGTCTTATTTCAAAGGAATATTGTTGCTTGGCCTGCTGCAGTTGAAGTTAATGGAAAATATAGGTGCCTACGGTCGAACAGAAAGACGCCTGGTGGGATTAGCTGCTTCCAAGACTAGACAGGTTCGAGTAGGAGAGAAAGGTGAGTTGGGATTACAATTTTGCACTTTAAATGGCTGTGTTGTTTATTGAATCTGCTTAAGCTCACCATCTGTGAGACGAGTCCTGCATAGGCTTGGAGGTTCTGGACTTGGCTCTCCCGAGGTAGATCCCATCCCAGGTAGGCAGAGCCCTTTGCATCCCTGACAAGTTCTACATTCCTTATGATATTATGCATATGCTAGTCTGAAATTCCCACAAGTTGCATTTTTTTCATTTAGGCACAAAATGCATACACAGCTGTGCAAGTTCGTGAAAACAAGACCGGTGTTTATGTCTGCAAATCCTGCCTTAAGGGGGCACTCTTGTGAATTAGGGTATCAATCTACTGGTTTGTGGGGGTTTTTGCCTTTTTTTTTCTCTTTTTTTTATGTTTTACTGAAGCATGACTAAGCTGTTACCTAATACTAGCATTCACTTTTAAAGTTCTGATTACAGTGGCTCCGTTTGCACTTAGCCAAACAAAAAAAGCACCACCATTTCTCTGCCTCGAAGAGTGGAACTGGGTTGTCTCTGTAGCAAGTTCAATGTTGATTAAAAAGACCATGCAATGCCACCTCAACCCTGTGGTGAGCTGTTCCTGTAGAGCACTAGCACTGTGACAGTAGCCTGTCTTCCACTCTGATGTCCAGAGTCCCCACTGGAACGAGCTTCGTAGCGAGAGCTAAGGTTAGTTCAACTTGCAGATGTGCTCAGGTCCTAGCAATCCTACAAAGCCAAAAACTAAATGAATTTGCAACCCTCTGGACCACCTACTATACCCTGAGGTGTGAGCAATTTTATAGCTGGCACTGGCTATCTGAAAGCAAGATTAGTGATGCTCCTGAGCACACGGAGACTACAGGCAAAAACTACATACCTTTTTGTTTTCTTTTAGCAGCACTGAATTGCCTGCCATCCACAGGAGCTGCTGCATGAGCAAGGCCATATTTGTTGAGAGTGAGAAGCAGGATTGCTCCCCTCCTGCCTCCCACTGCCATCAAATCTGCTGCTGTTACAGAGCAGCACAGGCTGCACTTGCTTATGAACATCAAAGCATGAGCATCGTAGTAGGTGTTTTGGATTTGGAGCAGTGCAATTTCTGATGAGCAGAAGAATGGCTTAGATCAATTCAATTACACAAATAACAGCTTAATAAAGTCGTCTAATGAAAGAGATGAGAGGCTCTCTCAATTCATTAAACCATGTCCCTTTGAGAGAGCCTGTTTTTTGGACTTAGAACATGCCTTGGGACCAACTGCTGCCTTCTCAGTTTTCTTCTCCTCAGCCTGATGACAAAGTAAGGAAGGGTTTCAGGCTGCTTTCTAGCACACATGTGAGCGTGTGTCAAAAACTTGCTTTTTGGCACAGGAAAACCTCTGGAAGGCATTCAAAAACTTGTTTGTTTTCTTTTGTGTGTGTGTGTGTGTCTATTTTAGCAATTTTGTCAGTTGTGTCTTGCTTCAGGAATATGGGAGGCTTCTACCTGAGTCTATGAGGATTCAAGCAAATTCACATGACGAGCAATGGCCCAATCTCCCACGCAATGCCTGTCCATGTGCGGATATGTCTCCCCTGGAGCTGACAGGTATCTGCAACACAGTGTTTCACCTTGCAGGCAAAGCTTCAGAGTTGTTTCATGCCCAGGAACACATAAACAAATCTGTCTGTGCTTGTCTGCATACACAGTAAAGCAAGATTCAGCCTCACTCCTTGCATCCTTGTGAGCTGCATCCTACTGCCTTCTCCTGTCATGTTACGTGTTTGGCCTGTGAGAAGACCAAAGCCAAGGTTTTGTCAAGTTCTGGTCATTGTTTGGTGCTCACTTAGGAGTGTGCAAAAACAAAAGCAGCTTGTGATGCCCTGTGCAAGCAGCCCAAGAGGTCTAAGTGGCCTGGGGAAAATAAAGTTAACACTGCACTGATCTGGTGAATACCTCCTCAGGGCCTCACAAAGATCCCAGGTTCAGCTGGGAAAGGGAGGCAGGAAAACAAACAAGCGAGCTGGAGACCCTCCATGCTGGTGACTATTTCTGCTCATTTTTCCAGGTGTATCTACTTTGCTGAGAACTTTTGTAAAGTTCTGTGAATTCAAGATGCTATTTGGAGAAGAGAAACTCATTTCAGTCAGGAGATTGAGAGAGCATCCATGCCAGATGCACTCTTTAATTCTGAGAAATACTGCTTTTACTGGGAGCATTGAGTCCTGAGGCACAAGCACAGAAAAGCAAGAAGTTTTAGTGGCTACCAGTGAAATCCTATAGACACTGTCTTCTTGATATAAGTGAAGTAAATCTAGATAAATCCTACTTAGAGCAAACAGTAAAGATCTGTCAGGTTGCACCCTGAAGCTTGTGCAAGGTTTTCACAGTGCCAGAGTAGGAAATGCTTCATTTCTCTTATTTGTTTTCTGTTATTTCCAATATCAGCCCCGATAGGGTTCCTTACCTCTGTTTAATCCTGCATGTGCTGTGGGAATAACATTTCCAAGCTGTGCCTCTCTTCTTCCTTCATGCCCTCCTGAGGTGTGCCTGAATCACCCAAGCATGGCAGTCCCTCCAAGCAGCCAAAGTGAAAATCCATCTCTGTAGTATTCCTGGCACGTATTTGCTCTGGCTGCATTAAGGGCACAGGAGGAAGGAAAAGGGATCAGCCAGCTCATGGAATGGCTGAAGCAGTAGTGGGGCTTACTGGGAGAGACAGGAGAGAAAGAAGGAAGGGCTGGATGAAGAAATTAATGGAAAGCTGATGAATGTCTTAAAAATAAGAGCAGCGTTTCTTACCTTCTGGGAACACAGAGGTCTCCCATTCTGAGGCATATATTTGATGTGACTTAGGCGAGGTTGTGCCTTGCCTTATTATGCATTTAATAAGTTAGTTTAGGCATATATTTTTAAAGGAGGAACTCCTTAAATATATATGAAGAATTTAAGGACAAGAAGAAAGTTCTCCTTTATTTCCACTTGTGGGAACTACATGCTCTTCTCCCCCAGAAGAGGCATCTCTTGGCTCAGGACAATTACCACTGGACAAGGCGAGACATCAGGCTCTCGCCATGGGCTGCTGGTCTGTGTTTCTGTGCTGTCCTGAGCAGGCTGTGGCTGACTCTGAATTGCAACATCCAATTCATCCTTCCTCACACATAGCAGTGGGAACATGAAAGAGATTGTTAGTTTTCCCAGACATACAGTTTCTGCTCACTGGCTTAACTTATAAAGGAAGCAGCCGCTACAAGGTTTGTCACTGCCTTTGCATCAATTAGGTCGAAAACCCAAGGGCTTTTTAAAAACCAACCTAACAAAACCCAAATGATGACAGCAGACCAAATAAGCAGCCCCATCCTTGTTGCTAGGGAGCCAATTAACAAAAAAACAGTGTGAGCCTCACCGAGCCACATTTGTGCAGGAACTCTGCCACTCGCTGCCGTTATCTCCATCCCATGGAAAACTGTGGTTTCCTTCAAGCTCCAGCTTGATTCAAGGTGGAGTGCAAATAGTAATTGATGGCTGGTACAAGGCTCTGAAAATGAAAACTGCTCTGCAGGGCTGCTGCTTTCATCTCTGTTACAAAAGGGTCAAATATTTGACAAAGGGCCATTTTTGCCCCTATCAATCCATACTTTTAGAAATCACAAAGCTTCAAAACAAATGTATAAACGAAGTGATGAAGAAAGCCTATGAGGACTCAGAGATATTAGCAAAATACACTTGAACCTCTATTGATTCCCTGCCTTCCCTTCACTTTGTTGCTTAGTGACTTGTCACTCTCTTCCACAGAAGGATGTGTCCTGCCTCTCTCCAGGTAACCTCGCTGGACTATGGGTCTCCTTGCCTATGTGGCCCTGAGCTGGGACACAGCCATGAGATGATGAGGAGCACTTCAGCCATGCCTGTGTCATGCAATGCACAGCTGGTGCCCCTAAATCCATACCTCCCCTAGCTCCCTGCTCTGAAGGGAAATACCACCACTTGCACCCACCCCAAGCCCCATGGAAAGCTCTGGTGATGTGGGCAGGCGGGACAGGTGAGTAGCCAGGCTGGCAGCTGAGGCAGGGTTCATGCCAAATCTGACCTATTCTGAGGGTTTGATCTTCCAGTGACAACACCGGAAATGTCCCTGGAGCAATGTAAATGAGCAGACAAGGCACAGACACTCTGTGACACACAGCCACCTTCTGGAGAAAGGGTCATACAGAAGGGAGAGAATTCAGGGAGTTCTTTTCTCGCGATCTTTTCTTACCCAAGAAATACAACAGTTCAAGAGCAAGTAAACTTCCAAATGGGAAGATACCAAAATTTATAATTTTACCTCCCAAGTCTTCTAAAAATCCGTGTAAGAGGCATAACTAAAAAAACAAGCAGCCATTAAAGATGTTAAAATTTTGCCCTGCTCTGAAAGTCAGTGCCATTTCCCCATTCACTTCTCAAGTCTCATTTGTTCTGGTGTTGTCTCATGCTGACCAGCAATATAATAAAATACTGTTTGAATGATTCACTTGGATAAAGTTTGCAGTCCGAAGTTGATATATATTCTATATATTAGAATATATAACTAAAGCCCCCACAGACTTGTACACAGCGAAGTGTCTCCACATGACTATTTTATTGGCCAAGTGCTGGATTGCCATCTACTGGAAAGTAAAGAAATAAAATCCAATAAACAGCTATTTCATAGTGAGGGAACTATGTTGTCTGCATTTTTGGCTTTAACTTTCCCTGCTTCTGTACAATTAATACAAGTCTGTGATGGCCTATAAAGTTGTTTCTCTGTTACGGTAAGCAGCTTCTAGTCTTCACTATCTTCAGTGTTAGACTGCATAAATATTACTTTTAGAACGAGGCACTTGAAAAATTTTTTAAAAGGTTTCTTCAAAATAAGCATATATGGTCCATTTAAAGCTGGAATTACTGGATAAGCAGCAAGTAAAAATACTGCTAAACATTAAAGTTTTCTTAGTTCTGATCTGCTGTATTTGTGTGACCTTTGTGTTCCTACACTTGTAAGAATGGTTAGTGGATAGCTAAATAGTATTACTACTGAGAGATAAAACTACTGCTGGCGGAATTTATGCCAAAGGCAAATTAAAGTGAAATATTTAAAGCTTTCTCCCCCTATCTCCTTTTGTCTGTGAAATGAATCTGTGTCTGTTTAGGCCTATTAATATACAGTAATCACTTGCTGCCTTCCATTTACTTTTTTTTAAAGATCATAAAGCCAAATGCTCTTAGAAGGTAGAGAAAAGAGCAATTACAATTTGTGGTACAGCCTCAACTCACTCTACCAAGTGCACTACAACTGCCTTGATGAGCTGAATGTTCTTCCTGTAGGATGCTCCTCCCATTCACTGCAGAACTCGATCCTGTCCAGGTGGCAGATTTAAAAGACAGGGGGGAAAAATAAATCTATAGGACTGTAGACTACATTACTGAGGAATTTGGGGCAGGTATCAAATGAGGCAGGTAAGTACAGTAAGAAAAAGAATGGTTTCATGGCTGTGTCAGTTTAGGCTGGTTTGAGTCATGCTTGTAACAGAAAATAGGAAAAAAACCCAGATACTTTGTTTAAAAAGACAGATGAAGATTATTGAAAAGTCATCTGTATTTCAAGAGGAATGATCTCCAGCCACCACAGCTCTTCTGAGTCCTTCCACACGCCCACATGCCTGCTGCCTGCCCATGTTTCCTTTGATGATCCTGTGTTTTCACTCCCCCTTTTCTCCTCATCATCTCTCCTTGCTCACCTTGTCATTAGATCATCTGTTGAGGTGCTTGTTCCAGTCCATTCCTCTCTGTTGAATACTGCAGCTGTGAGTGTTTCACTCAAGACAACTTGCTCACTGCTGCTGAGGCTCAGCTGGTGCAGCGGGAGAAGCGCATTTTGGGGAACATCCCATCCAGATCCTGCAGTGTTGTGGCAAATCTGTTGAACAGATTCATATGGTACACAGTGGCTGCAGCCAGCATTGAGACTCGCTTTGAGCTGGACCATTCTCAGTGCAAAATAAATTAAATCTTCTCATCGTTTAACTGTTAACATTTTAGCAAGTAAGCAAACAGAAAGGATGAGACCCAGGCTTTGCCAGTAGCCGTGATCCTAAAGCAATGAGGTAGCAAGTGC
Organism: Dicrurus megarhynchus; assembly: GCA_013399195.1. Lineage (NCBI taxonomy): Eukaryota > Metazoa > Chordata > Aves > Passeriformes > Dicruridae > Dicrurus > Dicrurus megarhynchus. The sequence continues at coordinate 5,012,846 of VXAD01002572.1, forward strand.
TCAGTGACAGAAGAGGAGTAAGTACAGTTGAGGGATTATTGTTATTGTTGCTATTATATAATTTTCCCTAATTTTTTTTTTCTGAAATGGTTGAATGAATTTTCTTTCAGGAGGAAGCAGATCAGTCTGCAGCTTAACCAGGCAAGTCCAGCCTCCCAGGATTGGACACTAATACTTATTAGAATGGTGTTTATTCCAATAATTTGGAGATTTCTCTTTCAGGAGTAAGTACATCTCTCCGAATCTCCTTTCCTTGAAAACAAAGCACATTTTATTCTCTGCATCTCATACTGGTGTGCTGTGCCTCTCTGAAGAACATCTATAACACCATCTAACTTTCGCAGCAATCCTCAAGAGAGGGGTAAATCTCAGTGTTGAGCAATGTATGACTGAAAGGGAAAAAAAAAAACAAATCAGTTTGCTATTAGTGCAGTTATCCTCCAAGCTCCAAGTCAGGTGATTAGTCTATTGGCTCAATTTTCTGTGCAGCAGTTTGGATATTTTTCCATTTTGATGAGACTGTATTTCTTGAAAACAAAGACAAAAAGCCAAACGGGGTGGGGAGCTGGGGAGGTTTCCAAGCAGCTCTGAGAGACAGCGTGGAAGAGACAGAAATGTCATAAATAATAGTATATTTCTTTCTTCCAACAACATTTCTGAGTGGCATCAAAAAAGAAAACAAAAAAATGTCTGCAGTTCACTGTCCTGTCATTCAGTAACACTTCATGTAGCTCTGTGAAAGCCCTTTTATTTGCTTTTTGTGGCTTCTACAAGAACCAGGAACACGTTAGCCAGCCATGTATGCCCACTGTCCCACTGCCTGAGTGTCTCCCTCCAGCCCAGGTGTGCAGGCCAGGACTGGCACGTCTGGCAGCTCAGTCAGAGCCCCATTAGCCACCAGGTTTGATGGGAAGGTGCAAAACTGAGAAAAGTCCCATGTCTGTTAGAGCAACTCCCTGTTCTCAGATTTAGAATCTGGGCTTAACAGCAAATTATCACTGTCTTGATTTTGTGTCTTACTGCAGGGGTGTCGGAGCTCGGCCTCAATCAGCCTTGGCACATGAGCGAGGAAGGTTTCAGCGCTTTTGCCCATAACTCAGTCAGAGATCGCAAAGCTGGCATGTAAAGGTTGTTTATTCTAATGTTATCTATAGCTGCGATGTCCCGCAGGCCGCAGGTCCATCTAGCAGCTGAAAGTAGCGTAGAACTGCCCCCCAGATGGGCGTACCGAGTTTTATATACCCCATTACAGATCCAACCAGTGGACGATNGCTACTTTATATTTGTCTGAAAATGAGTGTTTCTGTTGTCCTTCCCTCCTCCTGAGTCAGCTCATACCTCCCTCTGTGGCGGAGATGGGAAAGCAATTCACCTGGATAGCCAGCTGTGCCTTGCAGAAGCTGAAGCATCTTGCAGAAGGGGCAAGAGAAGTCTGTGAACTACTTTTTGCAAAACCTTTTAATCACTGTACTCAGAGACTACAGCCAAGCCCACATGTCATTCCTTTGAGTTTTGTTACTTTCTCTTTACAGCAACAAAACATACTGATATTCTTCTATATACTTCCACAGGCTGCCCTGAACTAAGGCATTTATTTCTCCCATCTTGATCCATAAAAATGATAGACCAACCTATTGCTGGCTCCGGTGTCATAATTATATCTTGATATAATTACCCAAGCATGGGTTTGTTTGTTTGTTTGTTCTGTGCATCCTTGTCTTCTTGAGGACAAGAAGACAGACTTTTCCCACCTAAAATATGCATACTCCGCCTTCTTTATGCACTAATAGTACTATCCTGTAGCTATCCTCCTCTAATTCTTCCAGGGGCTCCAATGACTCTACCCACTTCCTTTTTGACTATTATGGCTACTGTCATTACCCCCACACTCAGTACTTTCCCTTCAGAGTACTAACCCTATTTTAGCCTCAACTGTCTTAAAAATTAACCCCACGAAGTTCCTGCCCCTGATATCTGCCCCTTTTCTTCCCCATTCATAGCACTACCATGCAGGCTGCCCCTGCCTTCCTCGTGCCTTTGGAGGGGCGCCTCTTTCGGGGGGGATATGCTTTGGGCAAACCTTGCTCTGTGCTAGGGCAAATCCAGGAGTGCCTTGGCACAACTGGAAGAGTCCAAGAGGACATTTCTGGGCTTGCTGTAAGGCAAATGTGGGTCCCAGCGAAGCAGTGAGGACATTCTTTCAGTTGTCTGAGTTAACAATATTTAATTGAGTAACTCCCTTCCTAACTTAAAAGCTGTGGAGTTTGCATGTTTACCTATACCTTACCTACTGAATGTCATTAAGGTCACTGCTATCCCAGAAAACCTTGTGTCAGAATTGGATACAGCACAAGATGAGGACAGGGACCATCAGTGCAGCACAGCTTTCCTATGAAGAGAGACTAAATAGCCCTGAGCTCTGAACGGAGAGACTGATGCAGGATGGGATGAAGAGCAGTGAAGTGATGATGGCCAGGAAAAATGTGAATGGAGAACAGTTTGCTCAGGGTCTTCACAATGCAAGTGAACAACTGATATTAAATCAGTGAAAGGAAGTAATTGTTCATACTGTGGAGTTATATTGTGGTGTTGTTTACAGCAAGCTGCTTGAGAGGCCACAAGAATTAATGAATTGAGGAGATTGTGGAATTTAGCTTTGTTTATGGCTGCTAAAAAGATTATGGTGTGAGTGCAGGCTTTACTTCAGGACATACTTAAACCACAGAGAGCTGGAAGAGTGTACAGGGGAAAGAGTTTCATACGCTTTTCACAAACATAGTCAAGATGCATCTGAAGAAAGGATACTGGGATGAATAAACCCTTAGTCTGAGCTAACACTACTCTTCTGATGTTAATGAATTTGGGAGATTTATTGGAAGACTGGAAGGTGCAGCTTGTGCTTCCTTCCTTTTATCTCATTTTTTCCATAGCTAGGACTAGTGGTAACTACATGGATTTAGCCACAGTGGTCAAATATGAGGTCACTTTTCTTTTGCCTGAGAGCAATCTGCAGTACCTCAAATTCCAGCTTAATTGTCCAGAACCCTGTAAGAATTGAAATTGAATAGGAAAGGGGCTTTCCATTAAAAACTGAGCAGCTCACTACTGTGTTACCCTACAGGATGTCTCAAACTTCAACAGTTGCCAACAGCAGCAGCTGAAGAATGATCTCTCCTGGCTGACATTCCATTTTCATATACAATTTGTGGAGCTCAGTGTTAATATATGGCCATAAACAGATGCTGCATTTCTCCTCACGTGATAATGAAGCTTTTGACAAAGCCAGGAGTACCTGATGAGAAGGAAAGGAAGCAGAAGTGTTTTCATTGTAAAGGTCACCTCACCACAGGGAGACTTTGATGAATTTAGCACCTGCACGGTGGGTGACATAAATGGGGTTCAGAAGCTGTCTTTGACCTCGCACCCTTTCCTTCCAGCTTTCCACTAACGCGTCACAAAGTGGGAAATGGGGAAACTATCCATGCCATCTAGGCCAGACAAATTCCAGATACCTACTTTCTCCCTGTTATTCCAATTACTAATTTTTCAGGGGAGAAACAACTACAGTAGACACAGCCAGACACCCAGCACCTCTCTGGGAGAGGCTGGGGGCTGCCACAGCTTGGAGGGGGAAGCCTGGTGGAGCATCCTCAGCACTGGCAGCCATCCCACTGTGCTTGCTGGCCCCTTCTCCAGCAAGTCCCCCTGGTACAAGTTCCTCCAGGCTCTGCTTTGCCACCATTCCCAACAAATAAACAGCTCTTTGCAACCCACAAAGCCCACGCTCACCACCCACAGCCTGCATGTTGGAGTCTGCTCCCTGCCGTTGTTTCCTACAGGGAAGCGGCTAAAGATCCCTCCGCCAGTGCCACATTTTTCCACGAATAGGGCCTGTTGTGATTAAGTATGTGCACACGAGGGAGTTTTCCAAGCTTGAGCAATCCATCTGGCAGAGCACACACCGCTATAAGATTCGTTCCTGCAGTACAGGACCGAGAGCTGATTTAATTGCATTAGTCACCACCAGCAGTACTGCTGATCTTGGACCCAGAGTGCTGGCTGGCCAGCGAGCCTCAGGGTTGTTTTAACTTTGTTTGTTTGACCTTTCCAGTGGTCCAGACCCCTCGAGGAGCTGAAGAATGCTTCATCCCCTGCTGTTGCCTCTGAAATGCAGAGCAGCCAGGGCCAAGTGTTAGGCTAAATATCAGGATGCACAGGCTGAGTAATGGTTCATCTTCATGAGGGGAAAATTTGCTTCTTACTGACTGACTTTGAAGAAACCAGTTTTAGAACAGTGATTGAATTTGATGGGAAAGAAGGAAATTCAGATGGCTGATGTTTATTGCTCTGTGGATCATTAAATATTTCTTTATTTTGTTTATTAGCTGCGAGATTTCTTTATAGGCAAATAAATTCACAGATCTGCAGAACAGAACCAAAACCTGACATTTAGAGCCATATTCAAGTTTTCCCAAAGTTTGTGAGCGTTCAACTCATTATCCACTGATTCAAGCAGGATATAAAGAAAGAAACTGAAAAAGTCATGTCCTGGGAGAAAGTTTTGAAAGTCCAGCAGGGCTCTCTCTTTCAGGTAGATCATTCAAAGATACACATTGTGTATCTAAAACTGTTACTTGCTATGATTCCTAACACTGTAGACAAAGCATTGCACAAGTTTAAGTAAGCCTCCAAATAATACTTCTAAAAAGCTGTTTACTGCCAGACCATTATTTTTTTAACCTCTTGAGCCAAACTCTCTCAAACTGCACAGCATCTGGGGAGGAAATTATTGCTCAAACTGCCAATGTCCAGAGACAGATGCCAGACAAACTTAGCTGCGTAGCAGGGATATCTCATTCATTGCTGTCTGAACTCATCCTGGACTCCTGTGCTCCTCAGCTTTCAGGAGAGCACTTGTCAGAGCTGAGCTGACACAAGAATTTGTACCTAAGGAGCCATAACACAACTTGGCTTAATTTGGGAAGATTTACCATTACTCCTCTCATCAACTACATTACTGCTGCATGGCAGGTTCAAAGAGAAATCTATAAGGAATTTACACCAAATGATCTGCAGAACTGTGATACTAACACACAAGTGATGTAGAAATAAGGATAAAATAGATAAAATTTATTAAACGATACCTGATATTATGCAACTCTATACCCGATGGAGTTTGAAAGACTTCCAGAAAACCCATAAATCTGATAGCCCAAAACAGGCTACTACAAGAATCAGACCTCTGTTTAAATAATCATTTTCTCTCAAGATCTTGGTAAATTTTGACAATTTATTATTTTTAAAAGATCCCACACCACTGAGTTTTGAGGATGATAACAATGACCTAAAAGTCCTAGTGGGATATTTGTTCTTACTTCAACAATGAGCTCGCAGGCTGATGCTTCTGAAGTAGGAACAGTTACCCCTTGGGTTATGGCTGCTCTTAGCTGGAAATACTTTACTATTTGAAACTTCCTGATTAACACTTCTTGAGATTCTGTAAATAGCTGGGGAGGAAAACATCTGTGTTCAGATAAAAGACATTTGTGGATTTGCTGTCGGAGACGCGCAGTTCCCAGAGCAGCATCACTAAGTGATCCCCATGAACCAAAGGAGATGACTGTGAAAATGATGCCTGCGGTAACACAGGGAGTGAGAGGGACAAACAGACAGTCACATGCAGACCTTGCTTCTGGAGGTCAGTTAGTACTCCGGCACACTATCCAGTGAAATTTTTAATAGGAAAAAAGACAACATTTAAATTACTCCAGACATGTTTTTGTTCAGTTTTACTCTAACCAGGGAGTCAGGGCAAGCAGCTGTGTTTTCAAAATTCACATTTTTATGGTGTGAAATTGTTTTACAATCTTAGGGGAGGGGAAGGACCTGAGGTTAGGCTTTAGCAGAAAGGTAACTTTTCAGACTAAACTTCTTTTAGCTAACCAAAACATGATAACCTTTTTTCCTGTACTGCCACATAAAAATATATGGTATGGCTCTGTCCCAGCTTCTGAGGTTAAGAGCTCCAACTCCAGCTCCACTCTGAAATGTTACTCTGTAAAAAAAAACACATCCATATTTATTGGTTCTAAGTCACTCAAACCTCAGATCTGCTCATTTAAAAATAAAAAAATATGTTTTTTCTAGCTGCTGGTGCTTAAACTGCACCTGGCTCACAAATCATCTCTCAGAGGTTTCGGCTGTACCTTCACTGCGCCTGTGAGACATCTCAGTGGGACAGGATTATGGATGAGGCAGTCAGTGCCAGGAGGAACACAGCCTGTCTTTCACAGCCCTGAGAGGGTCTGCAGGGCTGGCAGCCTTATAAAACAGCTTTTTTTAGTCATAAGCTGAATGCATTCAATCTGCTGGTCAGCTGAAACATTCGGGAATTCACCTGAGGTTATGCCAAATAGCCCAAGAGCAGAGGCGAGTGGTGGTACATGTTCATCAGGTAGTTAATGGAAAAGGTCACTATTGTCCTGTTAATGACCTGAGCCACCTCCCTCAGAACACTTGTGGCCTTCTCTCCAACGCACCTCTCAGCAGAGACAGTGCAGTTTTGCTACATGAACCACAAAGTCCTACTGGAGGGAAGAAATGTCTCCATGGGCAGGTAATTTAAGCGACGCTACTTCTTTAATGTGGTTTCGTGAACTTATAATGGGAAGTCATGTCAGAAGATAAATTTCTCACAGCTTTCTAGTGCAGGGAAAGGTGATGACCCCACAGGGCACCGTGGCTCCAAGGGAAGGAGCTGAGCCTGCAGCCGCAGCTGTAAGAAGGACGTGCTATCGAAGGAGCCACCAGCCTGACCCTAATGCCACCAACCACCAGGCCTATCTGCAGGAAATGCTCAGGGCCTGCTGCTGGAGTGCCTGGGGAGACACTAAAATAAACATGGGGAATGCCAAGCCCATGCTGGATGCAGAGGGGAGCACGGAGCAGCAAGGACAAAGGCTGAAGCATGTTCCAGGAGCCAAGCTGAGACCACAAGCACAGCAGCACCTGTTGATGGGCTGGGCTCAATTTAAAAAAAAAAAATTTAAAAAGGCAGGGATTGCTCATGTGATAATTGCTATTAGCTCTTTTTTGCAGGGAGGTTGAAGGCTCATTTGGAAGCAGGCAGAGAGCTCTGAATTGGTTTTGTTGAGGTAAGCTCTGTGTTGATATTCCAGCCCATGACTCAGCTCAGGGCAGGGCCTGTGCAGTGGGGTCTCTGCTCTGGAGAGGGTGAGCAGGTTTTAAGGTCTTTTAGCTTTAAGTATAAGCTTTCATTGCAGTTTAACTCGTTCTGGTTGCCCAAGCAGTGGTGGAGGTATCTTAGCCTGTTTTCCTTTTCAATTTGTTATATTTCTCTTTTGTTATACTTTGAATGATTTCTTCTTCTTGTCTATGCTCTCTCCTACAAGGTTTTACCTTCCAGATCTGCTTTGCCCCTTCAGGAATGTGGCAAAATTTCCCTCTCGTCTATGCATGTGTGACTCTGCCTATAACTAATAATATGGTTCAGTGCTTTACAACACAAGGTCATTTTCCTTGCATTACAAACATTCATAAATGTCCTATTCTGAATGGTTTTGATCTATGCTCTCACTTAGCAGGCTGATAAGAAACTATTTTGCTGAATAACTGCCCATGTATTTTCAGGCAGTCCACTTTTAAGAGGAAAAAATTTGGCAGCTGTTTAATTTATTCAATCAATGTCAATGCAATTATGGTCTTAAATGGGTGAAGTCTTTTATTGAAGGGAACCAAATGTGCCTAGTATAGGCCATCAGAGTGTCATCACAAATTGGTTTTGAGTGTCAAAACCACTGTAAAGAATTGCTGTGTGACTAATAAATGCATTGTCATCTTTAAGCTATAAGAACTAAACCATTCCCTACCCGTTTAGGAAGGAAAATATTATTTACCAACCACTACATCTTCAGCATGTAAGAGTTCAAGATGGTCTCTGGTGATGTAAGCACACGTTTTGCACAATACTGAACCAGGAAGAAGTTATTTCAATTTTATTTTGAGGTTAAGAGGCACCTGAACCTTTATCATGTGTCCTAGGGATACACATATATGTATATTGTTTCCAATTCACTTAAATCTCAGTAAACAGGGTTATTGCTGTTGCTTACAGCAACACAAATTGTTTTGGAAGCTATAGAAGAAGGCAAGAGAGACTAAGTAGGATAGTTTACAGCACTATGGAAAAAATAATGCCTTCTAATTAGGATAAATTATGTGGCTGTGAGGCGCGTGGGATCCGCCACTCATTTAACCTCATCAATGGCACAAAGGAGAAGAGGTTGAGTTCCCACCAGCACTGTGTGCTGTGGAAATTACAGGGAGGGTTTTTCAAAAGAGGGGGGAAATGAATGTCATAAGATGGATGAAGACTACGCTCCTTGTTGGTTTTTTTTTTATTACTGTCATAGCTCCAGGCAGCACAAGACCATTGACTTCAGCCTGACCCGAGCTATTGGTGGCTGTAATTTCTACCATCCCTTATTTTAGGAAGATTTACCAGAGCATCATTTCTCTTAAGTCACTGCACAGAAGTGACAGCACTTGTAAACAGATGATGATGAATTACCTGTGGGAATTACTTCTCCTGTACGTAGTGCTGTTGGAGGGTAATATCTGCCAGGTAGCTTGCAGCTGCAGAAATCCAGTGAGAGCAGAGGGACTAAAGAACTAACTTTCATTCCACTCTTCATGCCCTATAACAGCTTGACTTTTGGTGGACAGCTGTGGGACTAGTATAGAAAACATATTGTTTGCATTGCCCATTCAGTGATATGCTTAAACACCACATTTGCTGAAACAAGAGGCTAGGATGTAAGAAGAAAAGGGGGACAACTGTAGCTTTCTCCTACACAGAGGTATCAGCGCTGCACACTCACTCTGTTCCCTTCTGCAACACTGATTGTATCTCCAAAGCTCTCCAGCAAATCCACTCCTCCAATGTCATCTGCATTTACCATTTCACAAAAACATCTGTCACAGTCTGATTAAAACCAGAACATTCTGCTTGTCAAGACCCAGTCTAGGATATCAAAGGATCAGGCTGGTAGATCCAGAATGCTCTCTGGAGATGGGTACAGGTTTTTTGGGGATGGAGCTGCATCCAGTTTAAACTTCTGCCAGCACTCACAGATGCTCTCCCCACCAACAGACAATCCTTGATTGTGCTGCCAACCACCTGGCTAGACAACACCTCAGCTGCTCTACTGACACCCCCTCATATAGCACCATGCACCCCCATCCTGCCTGCCAGCCTTGGGGGGATATGCTCGACAGCTTGAGTGTTGAGAACATACTTACCCTGTTTTAAGAAGAGAGTTCTTTAAAAATAGAAAGAAAACAGGTGTCCTTAGGTTTTTTTTCCCAAGTCTCTCTCCTAAATTAGCATGTTGAGTAAAGAACTGTAAAAATGATGCTCTCTTCTCCCCTTGCTTTCAACTCTAACAGACATCTTTAGAATTCCTTCTGGTCAAAAAAAGCTAGAAGTAGCAAAGGTTTCCTTTCCACCTCACAAAAGTGCAGTCTTCTGCTGGCAACCGACAAGATCATTCATCTGTTGCTTATCATCGTGTTTCATGGACTTAAGGATGTTTCAAGCACCTCTTTTTACGGTATGCAGAACAGACATAGTGAATTTTTTGTATCACTCACTGAAGATTTCAGACACACCTACAGTAAGCCAACAAACAACAGCTTTTGTTTAGTTATTTCTATGAAATAGTATTTTATTCATTTTCTGTATTGTGGAAAAAACCTGCTTTGATTGAAATGCAGAAGGCATGCAACATTCTTCTAGTATTAAGATATGAAACATGCATATCTTGGCTTGGAGTTTATTGAATCTTACCACAGGACTCATGCTTGGCAGTGTTTTGAGGCTGGGGTTTTTCTGTTCTTGTTTTTTTTTAAGTGGACACATTAGTAAAAAAAAGGCCTAACAGCAGGGAGGACAGACTCTGGTAATGTCTAGGGGCTGGTGGCTATCCATGTGAATAACTAGGTCTTTTCTAGTGGAATTCACGGCCCTCCCCTTCTACCAGGGCCTGACAGAAGAATGTGGGAGGCTGTGTTTATGCACCATCATGCTATGTGTGCTATGTCTGTGATTTCTGAACACAGCTAACTCTACCCCACCCCAAGAAAGACTGGTGTGATGGAAAAGCATGGATAATAGTGGGAGCATTTTGTGCAGGCATGAATGCAGGAGTCTCATTTGGGATATGGCTGGCACTGAAGTGTGAGTGAGGAGCCATACAAGTGGGTACACTGGTGCTTAGCCTGCCTCCATGGCTGAGGTGCAGAGCTGCTCAGGTTGCTCTATGCTTCACTGCTTTGACATCCATGGAGGGCTCTCCTGCTGCAGCACTCAGCATCGTACCCTGACAGGCTCCAGAGATGCTCTGCACCACAGCAGGAGCCTCCCCAGAGCTGGAGAGCTGAGCAAAGCACAGCAAAGTTGTCCAGTGACAGAGCACTGGGCGTAACAGCTCCTGGCTGAGTTCTGACCTGAGCTACTGGGTTGTCTCTGTGTCATGCTCCCAAGTCTCCCTTGTGCTGGTAACTTTTTTGCCCAGGACCCTTGCCCAGAGCCTCCCCAAAACTGAGCAGTGCTGTGTTTGTGGGGCACATGAAGGGAATGACCCCACCCATAATTTAGATACGCAAAACCACAGGAATTCGGTTGTAAGGGTGTTGACTGCTACACTTCTAGAAGTACTGAACTGTCTGTTATGATCATACTGACTTTTCTAATTTTTTTTTTTCCCAAGCCCTCTGGGAATTTATGAATTTTTGAATATACAGATCAACATACATATAGACTAAATCGTGCTGTCATGACCCAGATTCTGTAACGCTCATATTTTTGTGCTGGATACAAGAGTTTGAGAAACCTTATGCACAAGTTAATGACAAACGCAAGATACCACACACAGTACAGCAAACTGAACAAGAGATTTAATCCATGACCTGTACCACGTGGTGTCTCCGAGCTTCTGGGTCTACATGTAGAGGCTGAAGAGCCAACCATGATATTTTCAGATATATGTTTGCAAGTGTCCATCTCTACCTTTCTTGACTACCTGTTCTACATTGTAAGTGCTGCAAGAATAGCCTATGGGTTCCCACATGATAGAGCATTAGCTGCTGCCCACTCCTCTCTTCCCCTTAATAAAGCAAGTGTGAAAGAAGAGGTGCAGAGACAGACTCCAAAAACATATTTGGATCTCCTGAGAGAAGGTCTTGCATGAACCTGCTCAGATATATTGTTCATTAAATGTGCTCTGGAAAAATCTGCAAAGTGTGTTTCATTTGTATCGAATCATGCCGAATATCACGGAGGTTGCAGAGTTTTGTACATGGTACAGGAATAAAGCCAGATTCAAAGCCAGGTTCAGGAGGCATTCAGCAAAACCAACACAAAGCTTGATTGTTGGATTTATTTTTCTCCCAGTGGAAAAGCAGATAAGGGTTCAGGATATCTAGCAGCATGCTAGCGTTAAGGAAAATAATGCAGGAAAATCTATGAGTGGCGATGATAAATTGAGTTGCTGTGAGTAGTACTTCTTGGCCTTGTTTATGTTTAGATCTCTTTCTCAAAATAATCTGTTTTACTGAGTCTGAGTGTTTCTCCTATCTCCATTTAAAACTTGAGGCAGACCTTAAAAAAAAAAAGGACTAAAAAAATCAGTCAGTGGCATACAATAAAAAGGTGATATAGGAGTCTAGCACGTTTTTGTAACTGGCAGTTTTTTCATTAGAAAGAAGCTAGCACAGTCCCATATGCATACTGTACACATACATCCCTACATGTAGTTTGGCATTTAAGTTTGGATAATTGTCAATTAATGACAAAACCATCTTGTCTAAGCTCCACCTCCCACGTATGCCTCACTGCTTCTCGGTATGCCTTTACATTTTCTTTATCACTGAAGCTCACAGTGCACACTAAAACTTCCATTGCCAAGAGAAATAATGTTCCTCGTGGTGTTTTTAATGATAAAATGGGGTTTTTAAGGCTCAAGTCCTAGTGCTAAACCCATTTACAGTTACTTTTGGCATTGTAAAAAGTAGGGCTGTGTGTTCTCTTCAGAAAGTACATGACAACTTAGGTAAAGAAAAAACACTTTTGCGCTCATTTTATCAAACATTCTATATAGGAAGGAGGCAGCCTGCAGAGAAACTGTTGGAAACTTATTTCAAAGGCAAGTTATAGATTATTGAGGGGAGGCACAGTAAAATCTGTGATGAATGATCTGTCCCAAAGCCAAAAGATTTTGAAGGGAAAAGCTTAACCAGTTGGAAGAAAACAACAGATGATTTTGTCAGCTTGAATCAAGCAGAAGAGTAAAACCCAATTTCCTGGGAATTCATGAAAAGAGGCATTTCCAAAAAAAAAGAAAGTAAATAAGGATGCTGTATCCAGATGGTCAAAATCACACAGTGAAAAACTGTCTTCAGCAGGTGGAGATTGCCAGCCTTTTTAAAAGTGGTAATGTCAAGCCTCATCAGCCAAGGAACTGCAGAACTGGGTAGGAGGCATCAGAAAAACACGGAAGCACCACATTTTCCCCAGTCACTCAGTAGATGTCATTTCCCACTGTCTCAGTGCTGAAAGGTGCTATTTTCAGAGTGAAACAGTAAAACTGAGCTGCTGACCTCCACATCCATTCAGGAGAGATTACTGCCAGTTTTGCATAACTAAAAGTAGTGATTTCCACTCAGCCTTTTCCTTTTTTTTCTTTTTTTAATTTTTTTTTTTCCTTATTTTTTTTCCTTTTTTTAACTCTTATGTTTCCAGGAGGACAGAATGTCTTAGAAATTTTGAAAACAATAATACAGATGTAAATGTTGGCACTGAAATCTCTGAGTTGAAAAGGAAAATGGAGCTAGTTCAGAAGTCCTGGCTCCAACTCCTTCAGGCTCTGGATGCCCTCTGGAGAAAATCACAGGTGGTTCTGTCATTGTTGCAGGATGAAGTGTTAGGAGCCTCTGGCAGTCAAGGAGGAGGGATTGCTGGCCTCAAAAGTTCCAGATATTTAAAGCTTTCCTACCTTGAAAGGTAAAGGCCTGCATTACCTAGTCTTTAGGTACTCGTTTTGTCAGCTCCAGCTGAGGCTGCTGGTTTAAAATTCCAGGCGGAAACCTTTCCCTTCTGCACTCTCTCCTAAATCTCCCATCTGGTCCTCTCTTCTACCAATGTTTTTTCATATAAACCCTAAACATCTGCGTAGCATTCCACATTTGTAATTCTGAGTCAATGACAACAAGGCATTCATCTGCCTAGACTGCTGATGTGAAGACTGAAGTACTCTGGGTGGGGAGTTTGGTTTGGTGGGGTTTTGCTGCTGTTTTCATTGGGAAAAGTTCATTTCCTGTCTTCTGTTCATGCCACAATAAATTGGGAAGCAGATGCCCAGCCCAGCTGAGGGAGAGCAGTGGGTTAGGAGCTATTTTGACAGATACTAACTCTATTAAAATCCACGGAGCAGCTGATTCACATGAGAGCACTGACTAAATAATAATAAACCTTCAAAAAGAGATCACCTTTCATTTTGGGATAAGTGAACCAATTTCCATCTCCCAACTCTAGAATATTTTTCTAGATGGCCTTGAAAAACTGTTGAGCTCATCACAAATATACAGAAAATAATAACATGTGAACATGTTTTTGGTAAATTTATTTCTATTCAGAAATACCAAGTAAAATCAGCTTGATTGTACAATCAGGCTGATTCAGTGCTCTAAGTGGAACATATACATATTCTTGACTTTAGGTATATTTTCCGTATTAGCTAACTTTTGACTAAAATGATCAGCAGTTGAACAGTTAACAATGTTCACATTCTGTGTGTCATCTTCAGCTTTCAGAGTCAGTATTGTAAAGGGATGAACAGGTCATACCAATTGAAAATTATTCTTTTGATTGTCTTTGGTCTCTTGAACATAAGACCATATCAGTCCTGTTTGATTCATGTCTTCAAGGATTTCCTCACATCCATGACCCTGAGGAACATAATCTTATTTTAGATGGGATGTGAGAATTCAGAGCACGAGCTTGACACCAAAGTTAATAATGACATAAAATACTGTGTGAATGCAGCACGAAAAATTTAAGAATTTAACAGAACGTGCCCTTCTTCCTTCCACCTTGTTTTCTCCCTATCATACTTAAGTTCAGGTTGGCATTTGTTTATGCAGTAAGCTAGCTTCAGCTATCATCTCTCAACCCCTCCTGCCTGTTTATTCCCATCTCTGTGAAATATTTATTGCTGTTTCTTATACTCTTCTATCCTGAGGCATATGGCTTTTGTTCACATCATAACAGAATTAAGTAGTAGGATGTGTTTGCACAAGCCATACGGGCACGTTCCTGCTTGGGCTTCTCAGGTGTTAATTACAGCTGCTGGTGTTTTGTAAGCAAACACCTATGTTTCTGGTAGAACAGAAGGTTTTACAATTGCCTGCACTGTAGAATGTGGAAGAGGTGCAACTCAGAGATAACAGCAGATATTAGGGCTGAGAGACTGGCAGGGCGGCTAAGTGCATGAAGAAGAAGATAGGAAGAGAACACATAGAGGACGGTTGAGTCATTTTTCTACGGTATTAACAGCTGGAGATCCATGCAGTGCAAGGGAGACAGGCTGCAATTTTAGCTTGGACTGGAGACCGATCTGAAGTGAATCTGCAAGACAACAAACTCACATTAATTGCATTTGTGATTATAGCTCACACTGCCCAGAAATGAGGAGTGGAGGCAGGAAACAAAGACAGTGTCCACAGAAAGCTGGGGAGGACGGCAAGGCTCCTTCAGAGGAGAAAGGAGGAGGGAGAGGAAGGAACCAAAGCCTGTTGTGAAAGCTGGAGAGGGCCTGGCTTCAGGCAGAGTCAGCAGTGTCCACAGCATCTGGCTGGTCACAGAAGTTCTTCACCCAACATTGGATTAAGGAAATGGGCATCTGAAATCTTGAAAACAGCAGCCTGCCTGTTCTGTAAGCAAGAACATAGGCTTTCTAAACTTTTAAAGGAACATTTAGTGTTTCTAAAGCACTTCTAACACCCACAGGAAAGGCTCTGTGTCAAAACTGAGTATTACAGTTTGATCTGCATCACTAACGTACAAGACAAGTTTTGCTTATCACCTATTAATTTATTCATTCTTTCTATGTTCAGAAACCACTTCCATGATAGGTATATCTGTAACATCAAAACACCAAAGGAATTGTAGTCCTGTAAGCTGTTACTTCTTTAATCAGCTAGATTACATGCAACTAAATATGCATTCTCTTAAAGAGAGAACTGATATACTGAAAGGTGATAAACAAGCTACCTTTTTGTAGTAGAAAGGCAATTAAAATGCAATGCATAACATTTATAAGTCCATAATGTATAAAAATGTTTTGCTTCCAAAACACTAACTCTGCAACTTGAGTTAGAAAAATCCATACTTTCAGCTACTTTAATATGATACATAGCTGACAAAAACCACTATTTTCTTTTCCCTTCTCTTTTTGCTTCTATTAATAATAATAGTAAGAAGTTAGAAACAATTGTTATGCAAGGTATGTTATTCAGTAAGCTAGTCATAATTAATATAGAAAGACAATATTGATTTTTATGGAAAGGCTGAAATTAGAAGATATAAAGCATTCTTTTGTCAGATAGGTTTTGGGGGCTAACTACTTCAACCACATTCAGAAACAAAAACTGACCTTCTAAAAAGAAAAATATATCACTAACCAAACAGAACGACCATGACACATTTATCTCAGTAAAATTTCTTTCATGAAAATGACAAAAATAAAGAACATTAATAGTGAGCAGAATGATCCATTGGAATGAGATAATAGATGCGAATTTTTGTCTAAATTCTGTATTTTTCCAGGCAAAATCAATGAACTGTGGTGTGTAGTAAATTAGTTAATAATGTAAGATGTCAAACCCCATAAAGGATGTAAGATTTGATTTTACAAATCAGTTCTGCCTGTGAGAAGTTTTGCAACAGTAAGTACTAGTGATTAAAATGTCAGCATGAGGGATTGCTGCAGATTCTACCACTCTAATAACAGAATGTAATAATTACATGCTTGGAAAGTCCGCATGATAACAAATACAAATTTCAAATTATTTTAAAGAGTGATTTAAACTGAAAATTAAAAAAGAAGCACTAAGTTACAGGAAGGTGGTCTCCACAGGCAGCCCCTTTTTAATCAGTGCATACTCTGCAGCTGCTTTTGCAGCACATTTACCACCCTGCCAGCCAAGAGAACCTGTGTTTGGGGAGAGTGTTAGATTTTCTGTGTCTGGCTTTTGCAAAAATTGCACACGTTCTGAACATTATGCATTTGCAATTTCTTAAAATACTCTCCTATCCTCAGTTATTTGCATTCTTCAATTACCAGCCAGCCAAATCCCAACAGGACTTGACAGTTTCAATGACAGCAGTTTCTTCTCACTTTCTATGGCATAACACAAACCACTGCAGAATTCCTGTAGGCTTTACTTTACCTCTTAATGTACCACTTGCTTTCAGTACAAGATCCAGTCCTTTCTTCCCGATAAGTCCTGTATTTCTGTTTTCAAGTGTGCACGGAATGTGATGCATCACCCAGTGGTGACAGCTCAAAAGTGAACTTTGCAGTGGCAGTTTAGGTTTATTTGATAGTCAATGTCTTCTTTAAAAGATAAAGTGACATTATGTGTCTTTCATATTTACCAAAATGTAGACTGTTGGAAAATAGTGGCAATGGAAAGTTTTGGGGGCTCTGAATTTGGTATTTTCATACTGTGACTTTTTTTTGCATTCTTTTCCCGTTTAGCATCTCCTTTCTTTTGCTTTCATTGAACTAGCACTGTATCTGCTTGCAAGACCACAGCTCATCCTATTTTCTTGTTATTATGGCTGTGTTCTGCACTCTTCAAGACTTATGATATTTTCTCAAAAACTTTTCTTTGAAGCACTGCAGCCCCTGAAGCAGCTTCTTAAAAAATTCCTGCCAGCTGGATGCACTGCCAAAGCAGGTATGTGATTACTCCTTTCAAGATGGAGACTGTGCTGCAAAGCATGCTCAGAGTGCAAACATCTGTCAGCCTCTCTGAAGCAAAAAACTGAGCTGTACACAGTAAGTTCAGCATCTCATCTCAACTTCTCACCACAGACATCCCCAAAGCATTAACATGTTTTCATATTCACTCAGTAAAGAGTTTAAATTTGGAGACACTGGACAAACTTTGAGAATTCTCACCTTGCTATCACCAGCCAGTCTTTCCTCTCTCTAAGTTAGTGTGCAGTGCTGCAGGAAGGAGTAGATTTCTACTCACTGTAGAAATCACACTATGAGTAATTTCCCTTGAAAAACATAAGACAGTGATGTAAATGTTATAAAATGTTTCACAGTCACCCTGCCAAACTTCTTTGGAATCTTCCAGCCCTGCTTTAATATACAAAAGTCTTGAGCTATGCAGAAAAACAGCACGTGGGGTACCCATGTGCCTTCACCATTCCCCATTTAATAACTCCCACAATTAAGCAATGTTATCCCATGTCTTCTGAAACTATATTGATTTTTTGGCTTCTCAAAATTTTCCCAGCTGAGAAATTTCTGTAAAATTACTATCATTGCTCCCTTCTAGCTTTGGTTTCTTATTGATATTCCATCTATTCAATGGAAGAGACCTTTAAAACAAGAGCCTGGGGTGAGAAGTAGAGGCATCCCAGTGGAAGGAACATCCGTCCAGTTGAGATACAGTAAATGTGTGGGACTCTCTTCAGGTGAGTTGGGGCTCTGCCCCAAGAGCAAATCATGTGCAAATGGATTTAGACTTCCATGTCCACAAGCTTAGAGAAGTCAACATGTCTCAGCTATGGTACAGGATGAGGTGCAGTTACACGAACTTCAGCTGCTTATTAGCATTAGAAAATTTGATTAGTAATTAATAGGTAATAAGAGTCTTCATCATATATTCCCTTAAGAATTCAAAGAACACAACTGAAAAGCCTTTGCAAAAAATAGAAAATACAGTGAGTTGCAAAAGGGAAATGGAAGAGAATGTATCCTCTGTAATAAGAGATGAATGTTTGTCATTAGTTTAATGAAGGGGCCACAGAAACCTCCTGCAGCCCCCCATTAGTCTAACAGTTAGTCCATTGTACACATATACAATACACAGTCACTTGTCCTTGTGAGGGATCATGTCTGGGGTAAGTCCAAAGGCTAAAAATGAAGCCATTTCTACATTTCTGAAGCTTAGATTTAAAGCGTCAGGAATTTAAGAAACAAAACAAACCCAACTTTTGACTGCCCTATTTTTCTAAAATACTATCTCATCCCTACAACAAACATTCTTCTTTGGTTTTGTCTGAGAGTTTGGTCTAATCATGATTTATTTCCACCTAATATTTATGTTTCTGGTTAAAAGGAGAAGAATTTTCAAGACATCAGTGTTCAGCTTTGCACCTACTTCCCCTGGCTTGAACAAACATACCACATTTATATGTTAGAGAAGACAGAGACATTTTGGTCACTTGTGTGAGCAGTGCATGCAGAGTGGGAAAGTTCCAGCTTTCCATCTTGAGAACAGTTAGAGGTACAAGGTTGTCATTTGGAAGGGGAACTCGAATGGAGATAAAAGGTGCAGTTTATCCTCTTACTGCCATAGGATCCATAAAAGTATGGATATTTATGATAGAACACTCAAGCTAATAACAAAGTAACTATTAAAATGGAATTTTGAGGAAAAATTTTACTCTTACAGAGACAAACAAGCCAAATCTTTTAATTTGATGGGAGAATCACACTTGTGATCCTGTATCATAATTTCTTCCACAGCACTTGCATTTCATACACATGCAGAACAGTGTTGTAGTTTTTTCCTGACCTGGGATCAAATGCAGATGATTGCAGCAAGAATATTTTTTCATCACGTTGTGCTTGGCACAAGGAACACAGGCTGAAATCCAGAAGAGTGGAGATGCAGCTGGTGCAATGTGCAGATTTTGGAGCAATACCCTTGTCCTACCACCCTTTTCTGGTTATCTGTCCTGAAGGAAAAGGAGGTTTACATGCCACATAATCTCCATATGTATTTGGGGGTTTCCATTATGCAATTTGGGGTGAGATTTCCTACCCAGATGCACATCTGTCATCTCCCATCCTTCAGCCAACATAAGACTACAAATGTAAGAGGTCTGTAACTCATCTGAGGGTGTAAGCAGGGACTGTCACACACAGTCCTTGAAACAGCCTGCTGTCCATGGATAAACGGCATGAACTAAAAAGCCAAGGCTGAGGAGAAGGCAACATGATCTTTCTTTTGCAGTAAATTAACGTTTTTCATAAAGTTACAAACACATACAGTCGTTTTGATTTATGCTGTGAATATGAAAAAGCAACACTTTAGGCAGATCTTCAAAAGACACAGTGTACTGTTCTTGTAAATGCAAACGACATATGGTTGAGCCTGCTTGTGTTAATTGGAGATAAAAAGAAAGGAAAAAAAAAAGGTGATATCTTTTGAAAGAGCCTCCCATTAGGGCAATAGGAGCTGCCTTTACAAGGTGTGATGTTGAAGTCTGGCTTAGCTCAATCAGCAGCACACATGCAGTCCCACTGAAACTGCTAAGGTTGCTGCAGCAAGAGACAGGGAAGTAAAACATAGTGCCAACAAAATACCAGCAGCAACAACAGAGTAATTTCTTCATTATATCAAGCAACAGAAATCATACCAGTTAATCATAATTGTTACTCTGTTTTTTTAAACTGAAGTCTCTAAATCAGGAGATTACTCAGCTGAAGGCCCAGTACAATGAGAATATATGCTTTCTTTTTCCACAAGAATTGGAAGTGGTATGATCTAAGACTGACAGCTCCAGCATCTGGGAGTGCTTAAAGCAATTCATAGTTTTGCTCCAGTCACGTGGCTCTGGACAAAGACTGAACAAAAATCAAATTGGTTCAGAGGAAGTCCTGATGTTGAATAGGACTCAATAAATTGAGCAGGGAGACTTTATTTGCCTTGATTCATTATAAATGAATTGCATTCTTTCTCATCTTGCAAATGCTTGGCTGCTATTTTTGTGTAAACATCCAAGACTATGTTAATTGCATTGTATCTTTTTATATTCATTTTATAGATTTTATTGCTCTACTTCAGAGGTCCTAAATATTTGATTTATATAGTATACTTTTTCAACAGGCATATTCATAAGCATTATCTTCCAGATGTACTTTGTATAGTTTTAATAGAAATGCATACTGCATTCCAGAAGTACTGTTGCCAAAGAATCTAATTTAAAAGTGGAGGGAAATACTTTAGGATATGCAGATCTACTTCCTGCTTTGCATATTTCACATTTTATCAGAAACATGAACCGCAAGAGTAACAAGAATTAATTACTTAAGTGAGAGCTATTCTTACTGAACTAAAAAAATTAATAGGTTCCATATTTCCCACAGTTATTCTGCAAGCTGATACTGAATAAAACTCCTAATCTGACTGTATAGAATCAAAATGAAATTTTGCATACAAGTTTAAAAACTTTCAGGTTTATATGTACATGTGTCAAGGAAGGGATGGGAACCCAAGATTCTACATGTAACCATCTGGGAAATTAGTCAAAGAACTAACTTAGAAAAAGAACTCTGAGCTGTTGCAATTTTCTGCCTGAACCAGTCTAAGTCAGCATTTTGTACCTATAGGTACCAGTCCCCTCATGTGAAGGGAGACTTACCAGCTAATGTTCTAGCAATTGGTATGTTAAGCTGTTGGCTTGGTGTTTTTAAATTTTGACCTTCCATTTCAAGTCTCAGGCACATATCACCACTCTGCAGTCAAAAGCTTGCTGATAGAACTGAGTGCCTGGAAGACCACGTTACCTATGCAGCAAATGCAGACAGTTCTGAGGGACATTCCCTCCGCTGTGGTTCACGAGGGAAGCTTGTATCCACTGAAACATGCTGTACTTCTGGTTTGGGGGTGGGAGCAGCAGGACACTGGCAGGAGAAAGGAGAAAAGGCAATTTCATGCAACACATGCACC
Source organism: Dicrurus megarhynchus (assembly GCA_013399195.1). Taxonomy (NCBI): domain Eukaryota; kingdom Metazoa; phylum Chordata; class Aves; order Passeriformes; family Dicruridae; genus Dicrurus; species Dicrurus megarhynchus. Next base: position 5,033,903 of record VXAD01002572.1, read on the forward strand.
GAATGGCCACCACTTTTGTAGGAGGTTAGAAGATGAATTAGCCTGATTCACAGGCTTTACAGGAAACTCCATCTTCTATGTAAGTCCTTTTTTGTACAGTTTTTTCCAAAATTTGATGTGACATATGTAATGAGATCCCTGTGGCAGATTATACAAAAGCAGCCAACGCATGACTCTATTTTTGGTTAATATCAGTTTCCCAAGCAAGGGATCCATGCTACAGAGCTTGACATTAGATGACTTCTTGATATGCGAACAAGCAGTTTTTCTGAAATACTTTGATTACATCCAATCTGTTCATGAATAATTCAGTAAAATAACTTCCAGCTCGTGACTTTTTTCGTATATAAGGTCTGAGATGAGCTGAAAAAACACAGGGCCAAATTTACTGACATTTACAGGGTAGCTTACCCCCTGTTGTTCAGACACCCACCTTTAAAAATCCTATCTGGAGTCTGAGACTGCTCAGCATTAAAGGCATCATATTAGCTGCTGTTCTCCCACCCCAGTAGGAAAAAAATTCCTTCTTCTCCTCTGTAAGTACAAATCACTCCTCCACCTTGCACACCACATCAGGTGTAGGATCTTTTGTCTTCACCTTTGGTGAACCACTCTTTTCCAGTCCCTCATGTGAACTTGCTTCCCACTTCTTTTTTTAACTTCACTGTGGCTTTTCACTTTCCTTCTCCTTACACTCCCTGCCCCTTACCCCAAAACCCTAAAACCAAACAAGTTGGAGACTCATCTCACACTGGTTACAGCCCTCACCTGTGAGAAAGAGAGACCTTGTTTTCAGGTCTGCCTTATTTTATAAGACTGCAGTGGTGGCACTACTCTTAGTATAATATTAGGAGTTAGAATATTAATTTTAGGATATCTGGATTGGGGTTCCATAAAGACTAGACTAGGTAGCTGCTTCATCTTCTCACAGTGTTCTCAGCTCCAACATCAACACACCTCTCGGTGTATTAGCTTGCTTCTCCCTGAAACTTTTTCCTATGCTGCAGAATGTGGTGCTCTATGGGAAGCTGTAAAATGTTTCTCAAACTGGCTGAGGCAAATCAGTGCCAGGATGGCTCTCTGCCCACTCTGGCTAGTCCTGCTGAGAGCCCTGTGCTAACCTGTTGCTGCTGCTCTCTGGTGTTGCAGTGCTGTAACACTGCATGGGGTTGCATGCATGCACCAACTATTTTAGAGGTAGCTTGTGTTTCCAACATATTTTGCATTTCCTGGATTTAGACATTACTGCCTAATATCTACTTTAACTGGTGCCTAATTAGCACCAGTACTGTGTTTTCCCCATGCGACTGTCTCCATCTTTACATGTCTAAATCTGTCCAGTTCATCATATGGTGTTACTCTGTTAAATGTCTAAACAAATGTAGCTTTTAATGGGTTTGTTGTGTGAAAAGTCATGTTTACACATTGAAACTTCTGCCTTTCTATTAATAGTTTCTGCAGACAAATGCAGGAATTAGACTGCTGTTCGAAAATCAATACAAAGAGGACACAAAGACAAAGAGAACACGGTTGGGGTGTTCTGAGTGGGTATTTATGAGAGGAGAGGATTGATCATCAAGACTATATATTATACAACATTCTCTTTTAGATCTAGCTTCAATTGCCCCTTCTGAATGATATGCATGCTGACTAAAAAGGAAAGCAATCTGGCTGAATTCTCTTGTTACCCATTTTCTGGGAAAATTAACCAAACAAATAAAAACAATGGTATCAGGAGTTAAGATGGCCCTGTAAGTAGGACTTTGCTGGAGATAGTCAGCCATGCCAAGGGATTAATATAAATTCTTTGTGACAAATCCATCATACTCCAAGTGATATTGATAGAATATGCCATGGTAATTCCACGTACCATTTCAATTACAAATTATAAATTTCTATTCCGCAGGGAACCTGCTTCATCAGAGTGTCACTAAGTTGTATCCATCTGGCACACAAGCTCATTTCCCTGTCTTCAGATATTTACTACCATATTTTTCATGGGCATATATATTCCTGAACCTTCCACAAAGGACAGAAATGAATACCACCAGGACAGAGCTGCAATTCCAGTTCAGCCAAGGCAGATAAAACCTGAAAGAATTCTATATGTATGAAATGAAAGAGTATGGGACATCCTTATTTCATCTTCATCAAATTGTCCACTGTTGCTGAATAAAGCAAAATAAAGCTTGCATAGTTGCCATCAATTACGCTGTTATACTCTGAATCCTTTCTGAATTGCAGAGTGTGCTGGAGGAATTGAAATCTGAAATCTTTCATGGGTGCTTCCCAGAGGACATTACATTATGTCATTCTATTATACCAGTGAACCTATCAGTGAAGCCTGGTATCTAGATTTCTTCTATCCTTACTGTCTTCTGAAAACTAGGGCCCAGTCTGTATCTTACCCCTTTCTAGTTATTTATACCTTTGCAAACTGTCAATTCTGAAATATAACAGCTGAGAAATTTGGCTTAATGAGAATTTATTTCGAGAATTTACTTAGAAAATTAGAAAAAAAAAAAAAAGGGCGTTCAGATGTTCCTAGGAATAAGAAAAATATGTTTTGCCTAGCAGAACTGACCAGCCGGTAGGTAACACACAGTGATCCGGCCAAATGAGTCTCTCTGCAAAGAATTGCCAGACACGAGTCCTCCTTGCACTCTTTATATTGCTCATTGAACTTGTTTCTGAATCCATGCATTTGGAATTATGATTCAGTGCAGGAATATCTAGCACAGTACCAATGTAGACTCACTTGGAAATTTTAGGCAGCTATGCTCTCTGTTCCTCTGTACAGAGGAGCATCCTCTTCCAGCCCTGGGGAAAGTGCCTCTGTGCTCACAATGTCCTTCTTGCTGGAACGGTTGCAGCTGGGAGGGGGATTCAGTCTGAGCAAAAGCTGGACCTAGTCTGGATGAGGTCATGGAAGAAAACAGATTTGGACAAAGGTCTTGGAGCTGAGATTAGATGTAGAAGAGGAGGAAAAATAGCGACACAAGGTCAGGGCAAGCAGAGGATGACAACTGCTGCAGTGAATACCACTCTGAAAATGATTGATTCTGTGTCTGCTAGCACCAGAGCACTCCTACATGATGTCAGGTGCATTACTTGAACTACAGGTGGCCACCGAGCGCTCTCTCTACACTTGGTGTTTGGTTTGAGAGCCTGGGGTCTGATTTGTAGAAGTAGTTAACATTCACAGCTGCATCTGAAGTCAAAGGGAGCTATGCTTCAAACATACAAAGCACTGCATCATGCTGACTATTTCACCAAGGCAAACCCCAGTCATCTCAAGGCTGGCAACCCAAATTAATAGGCATAGTTAACCTTAATCTCTCTGTCTCATTTCCCAATAAGTAAAATGTTGATGTTCCCTACATCTCATGAATGTAATTCATAAGCATTCATTATACTCTCAAGGTACTGTAACAATGAATGCTGTAGAAAAGCCGGCTACAATGTCAGTAATTCCACACTACAAGCAGGATTAAACAGCTTTAAACAAAGCCCGAGGGCATATGCTGAACAAAGAGATTAAACATAAACTGAAAGGCTGCACATTCAGTGAACAGCGTCTGTCCCATGCACTCTACAAGGCAGTGGTCCTCTGAGCAAAACAGTATCATCACACAATTAAAGGCTAAGTTGTAAGTCATACCCTCTACAAGTCACAACAAGTTTGTCTGAAAACCCTTACCTTTGGCTTTTCCTAAAGTGTCAATACTTGGCTTTTAAACCATAATATTCCTTTCATGTGGGGCTTGTGTTTTGGATTCTTTGGGGGTTTTTGTGTGAATGGAACATAATAATTAAAGGAGATATATATATATATGTAGTAAGTGCTTTATGCTGTGCATGCAAAATCATACTGGTTTTGTTAAAGCAGATGAGTAACAGGGGAATTAAAAATAGGAAAACAGTTGCATTGTATCAAGCTATAGTACAAAGTAAACTGTATGTATTTTCCTGCACATTGCCCTAGCCAGGCATCATAATAATAGGTGTGATAGTTTGTATATATGAAAGTAAATAATTTGTGTTTAAGCATATGTTTAACAGCAAAGATTTCTACTTCTTCTTCCTCACAAGAGATGGGGTTTTTTTGTCTGCTGATGCTTAGAAATATGGCAAGCACTCTCCATAGTACAGTCTTCCCACGTAAATTTTGCTCCATTGATTGGTCTCTTTTTCCATCCTTTTTTTTTTAATCTCTGCCTAGAGATAAAAGACATTCTTTGCAACCAGAAAAATAAAGATTTATTGATTCACCTTACAGGTATTGTCTGTCTTCTCATCAAAGCATCCATTTTTTCTCAAACATTCAGTGTAAGTGCTTATTTGTTTCTCATCTGCAACAGCAACGAGCACTATTAACCAAATCTGCAGTGTCGTCATCCAAACAAGACAGTAGATATTGAAGTATTCAAAAGAATATAAAGCATTCATGGAAGCAGAGCATGGTAAGTAAGCCCCCACTACTTCCTAAGTGTTTTGAAGAAATGTTCATGAGAATCAGGAAGTGGTAGTTTAACTATGCAGTTAGAGTTACGACTTTATCTGGTGATAGGTGTTGGCTATTTCTCTTTTAAGTGAACTGGAGCCCTAAAGGTTTAGCCCAAAGTGGGCTTATTTTTTTATCCTGTTACCTTCTCTTTTTCAGAAATGATATGTCATGCCTAATTTTTCCATTGCTACAGGTTTCATGTAAGATTGCGGAGGATCTGTGCATTGATGTTGTAGACCTGTGTAACTAAAACCAGGAGACTCCTCTCCAAAGTAAGAAGGTCTATTTTTTCACGCAGTATGTATTTTTTTCAAGGAATGCAATGGGAATGGTTCTTTATAGTTGGATTCTTTGTACTCTTAACCACACCAGCAAGATTAATTTCCATTTTTTACCCTTTGCTGCTGGTTGCCAACCAAAAAATCAAAGCCAGTAGCATAGGTAGCATTTACCCAAGCCTTTCAGGGCAAAAACGTCTGAATTCAGTCTCCTGAGCAAAATTTCCAGCTGCAAGTGTGCAGAGATTATGAGTCAGGTCCCCTAAACCAGAATACTTTTTTCTTAAGCCTTAAAAGGAAAAGTGTGATTGCTTTTTAATTTCTGACACGGTGAGTTACACTTGGCTCCTGATTTCCAGTTTTTCTTACAAACCACAGCGAATAGAATTTTTCTGTTCCTTAGAAATGAAGAGTCTCATGTGACGCCATGAACAGGATCTTGGGAAATGCCCCAAATTCCAGCCAGGTCCATAAAACAAAATGGTGAACCAGCATTACCACCCCAAGCTCTTCTCCCTCCACTGCTACACTGACAGTGCAGCTGCATGGGGGAATGAAATACATTTCTACATCAGACAATGCCCAAGAACAAGAATAGCTCCAAGTAAGCCATCAGGACACATTGGGGACATATGTTGTATAAAGAGGATGGAGCTATTACACAGCTCAGCGCTGAGAGAATGCCATTCACCCGCCAGTCACATGGTTGGAAGTGGCTGTCTAGGAAAAATAGCATGATCGAGTAATTAGAAGCCGTATGTACAAGGGGGTCAAATTAAGGTTGTGTGTGCAATCTTTAATTTTGTAATTTCCCTACTGGTCTAAAGCCTTGTCCCCAGTAGACAACAGCTCCGCTTTAATCACCCCAGCAAAGCTGCAAGGAGAAGAGTGGTCGCTTTCGTCCCCCACGAACGGTGTTAGACGACTATAAAAGCAGCGGACCTTAACGCCGCGTTAGGCTTTGCTCCACACCCCGCGATGTCCAAGCCCGGCGGCCCGGGGCAGGTGCCTTGTGCCGGCGGGGCCGGGCGGCGGCGGCGCCCGCAGGGGTCGCTGGCGCGGAGGCGGCG